>MU280820.1:0-188034 GCA_022385605.1 Xylariaceae sp. FL0594
ATGTATTATTAGAAGAATTCCTACGTACGTAGCTTTAGCTTAGGTACCACGCCATAGCCCCTAGGGCTCCATGCGTGTAATGAGAGAAAAAAAAATATATTTCACCTCTTCTTACTAGCTGGTTTAGTAGGTACTAAGTAGGTAGGTGGGGTGAGGTGAACGTGCGACGCGTATGAAACAGAGGCGAGAGGGATGGGGGAGAGCCCCCATGGATGGTACCTTTTAAAGTGTGTGATGTGATGTGATGGGAGGCAAGTGGGCATGATTTTTCTCTACCTATCCTTGATTGCTTGGGTAGGTATGGAGCTTTGAAGCGCTTCACATGTGTTCTTGACCTCGGTTTGTGCCTGAAGTTGGAAAGAGGAGAGACGGTAGAGGATGGACGGAGATGGGTGGTATCGGGGAAGAGAAGAAGATGGATATATGTGTGTGTGTGTGTGTGTGTGTGCGTCTGTTGAGGGGAGGGGAGAGGAGGTGGACTGTGATCACTAATGGCACTCTTGCAGGGTACTTAAGGTTAGGTTAAAGTAGTCAGGACTGTTCTATGTATGCATGGAGGAGGTTCCATGCTTTAGCCATTAGCAATGACCTAACCTAATATCCAACACATCAACACAGCATACAGTTAGGCACAACATCATTAACATCAAGCAAGGGTAACGCGGATCAGGTCAAGGCAAAGTCTAGAACTAGAAATAGGTTAGTATTTCTGCAATACCAACACTCCTCGCAGCCGTGAGTAAGTTAACTTTGATTCCAAAAGAAAAGAACGGTCTAGAGCAGAGCAGGACGTGACGCTGCTCTGGCGCATGTGTACATTTTGACTTAAAGTTTGGAATTTGCTTTTAACTTAAATTTTTAGGAAGGCTTGTGTGTCTGTCCTGGCAATAATAATAACCTTAAGAGTTTACGCTCGTACATACATGTGGTAACAATTGGAGATAAATGCATGCATGAGTGAAGTCTGAAACATGGGGTCGGGAATCACTTCGCTTGCTCATGATCGGGTGGGGAGGTGCTTGGCTCAGTCAGGTCCTTTTTTTATTTAAGGTTTGATTTTTGTTGATTTCAAGTTTATGTTGGAGGTATTACAATGATAGAGTTCTTCAACTTTTTGGGAGGAGAGTAGAATGAGTTTGAAGGTTGTTGGTAGGAATAGAACTTTACACATTGCGCCGCAGTTGCAGTTAAGGAAGGAAGAAGAAAATGTTACCCTTTTATGGCGCTGTCGAGAGTTAAACACTAAGGTTAAATATGTATGGTATGCATGTATGTACTTGGCAAGAGGAGAGGGCTGAGTACAGTTGAAGAGCTAATCTGTATGCATACATGTTCTTATATATATAGCTCTGCTGACTGCATGCATGTACATACCCATTACCGTAAAATCCTGAGGAGGAGAATGGCAATGGGTTGAGGTTGGGGTACTCACCGCGGTCCGCAGTACCGTACGTAACAACATAGGTTAATGCATTTTTGATGAGTAGATGATTCTGAAACGACTATCTAGCAATCATCCGGATAGGTAATTTCATATAAATCGTCCTTGTAGCATGCCAGCAGAGTCTTAGGAGAAGAAGAATAAAACAGTGAGCACCCCTCATTTGTGACTCGTCTTTCACCCAGTGCCGCGGCATCGGAGTCTTCTTCAGTACTTGGTTAGAGTCAAGACACCGCGAGGCGGTCCGTCACCCGTGTATTGAGTACCATGTTGTCTATACCAACTTTAGGTATTGATATGCACTTCGGCTACAGGTAGTTGCCGGTATGCCGCGCTATGGGCTATCTTCATATTTTGGTGTCCTGCAGACACAGAAACTCACCTTGCTTATTAAAGCTCAAGCAGCGCAGGCACACCCTACCGAACGTGATTTAATGCTTAAGGAGTTATAGAGTCAGATCGTCATGGTGAGAGAGGCAGGCCTTGCAGGCTGCAGCCTGCAGTAGCTCCGGTAGTGTGTCCTTGGAGGCTGGCCGTCCACTTTTACCAGGCGACAAGACATGATTTGATTTGCCATCTCTGGAGATGTTACCGTATCATTCCCTGAGTAAGGAGTCCTCCCCCCCCCCCTTTCCTGTCAGTAAAGTGTCGAATAGCCAGTGATTGCCCATATACCCTGCGTTTCATGATTTTCGAAGGATCATCAAGCTCGGGCCAAAACCTATAGCGCCCAAAAGAGAACAATAGAGACAGTCGAGCGGGGTAAACAAAGAGTCTGCGTGTTGTTGAATGCCCTCAAAAATGAGAGAACAAGAAGTCAAACTGGAATTCACCACAGAAAAAGACCAGCATGTCCAAATATAGTAGCACAAAAGAATGCGGGAGCAGCAAGTCGAGCTTCGAAAACAACACAGAATGCAAACATGTGCGTCGGTAGAGGAGAGAAGCGAGCGAATAAATAGTATAGAATGCTACGTAAGAGACACATGGGTTCTTTAAATAGAGGCTGTGTTGATATCAAGCGAGAACCTTCCTACCGTTAAGGAAAACCGAGTACGAGAGAAGGCATGTCGGGTGCAGGTGGCCAGGGATCTCGTCAGGGCCACAACATGGCTGTAGCCTGTCAAGCCCCCGAGAGTCCGGCGTCTAACCAAGCAGATGCTCCGCCCCCCGCTGAAACGTTGTTACGGACGAATAGGCGCCCTTCCTGTGGCTCCCACCACAGCGAGATCGAGCGGCTGATTTCTAAGATCCCCTGCTGAACCTAACAATCGCATTGTATGATAATTCCAATTCCACATGCGCGACGCTCGTGCGCCCTCTTTGTACTTGTGTTAATGACGGTGCAGACCAGACAGCCAACCCGTAAACAAGTCTACATACCTAGAGAACCTCTTCAAGTCCTTGCACGTGCAGCTGTGCGGCAGGCAGTTATTAGCCCACCCCCCCAGTCACAACCCAATCTGAGGCTTCGCCTCTGCTCTGGTTCAAGCTGCCTCCCACCAGCGATTTCACCAACTCCACCAACTTGTAACCAAACCATCTCATCCGAAAGAATATCCTGCTCTGCCGTTCCCTGACCGTCTCCCCAAACACAACGCTAACCTAGCTAATTTATACTCTTCGTGATCGCTGTCGTCTGTGTAATTGTTTCCTCCGCTTTGTTTCGCTTTTTCTCCCAGCTTGAACTCTTGACCTACGACTTCAATCTGCCTTTGTCGCTGTAACCCCCACAGAACCGTTGACTTATCTCCGTCAATATCCGTTTCACATCATCATAGACTTCACCGCACATTTGGATGCTCTGCTAGGCCGGGCCTCGCGAGGGACGTGGTTGTATTCGAGATACCCGACCAGGACAACCATCCGACCTTATTCATCTTCGACCGCGATTCAGGGGATAGGCGCAATATATCATAGACATCATGGAGCATCTCAGGGTTGACCGGGGCGTCTTCCAGATCCCGGGGATTCACCCTCCTCCCTTGATGAACCAACCACCGGCGATTTTCGGAGCGTATCACGGCCACGATGGCCTCCCTGTTCTGCCGCCGGAACTCGCGGCCCAGATGGGGTTTGATCCCTCGGCTCTGCTTGACGACGCGAACGAGGCCAAGAGGAGGAGAATCGCACGGGTGAGTACTGCTCCTTTCCGATGAGTCATGATGGGTAGCCTCCGTTAGGCCAGGTGGCTAACTGCAAATATGACCTGATAGGCATGCGATATGTGTAGGAAGAAGAAGATCAAGTGTGACGGGAAGGCACCCGCTTGCAGTCATTGTGAAAACAACAGGACGGATTGCGTCTTCACGCAGGTCGAGAAGAAGCGAAGTCCTCCCAAAGGGTACCGTCCCGCCACATCACAATAGCCCTCGCCATGCCACTAAACTGACGCGGGGAGCTCTAGTGCCAAATATGTCGAGGGCCTTGAGAAACGAGCTGGCCGCATGGAGAGCTTACTCAGATTAGCTGGTAAGTGGCTGCTGACGCACCCCGCAGTCTGGACGCACTCTGGATAAGATAGCTGATGAGCCCCCTTTAAAAGGCCACTTAAAAGAAGACGACGATGCGACTGATCTTGCCACCCTCGAGAAGCGCCTAGCAGAGAAACGTAAACAATTAAAACATGCGTCGAATACTTCCCAAGCCTCGCAGTCGAACCCGACATCACCGTCACAAACCGGGTTCGACGGTCCAGAGTCGAGTCCTCAAAGCGCACTGACGTCGCCCGAACCGACGAGAGAGCGGGACGTAAAGAGAGATCCTTCTCCACCGCCAGATGGCCAAGGTGAACAGGAAGTCGCAGCGCTGTCGGAGATGATGTGTTCACTGGTGACAAACCACCAGGGAGAGACGAGGTACATAGGTAGGTCTGGCACTGCCCCCTGTCCCAGCAGACAGCACTTGCTAACGAGTGATAGGATCGTCGTCCGGCTTCTCCATCTTCTCCCCGAAAGGCATAGAATGGGTGAACGAGCGGACGGGAGACACGTCTTTCCAGCGCATGATATCGGAGGTTTCGGTCGACGACAACAAGTGGAACCAGTGGAAACCCGAGGTGTTCGGCGACCTGTTCCAGCGCCCCGTATTCCGGCCGTTGCCGCCGAAGCCCGAAGCTTTGTCGCTACTGAAAGACTACTTCGAAAACTTCAACTGCATATTTCCCCTATTTCACCAGCCTACGTTCATGCATTTGGTTGAGAGGCAGTACTCACCCCACCCATATGAGGGCTCGGGATGGTGGGCCAGTCTGAACTGCGCTCTCGCCATTGCTCATCGTCTCCGTGTGATGAGCAACCTCGTACCCCAGGAAGAGGATGAGAAATCTTGGGCTTACATAAAGAACGCCATGGGCGTCTTCAGCGAGTTGACGATGCGTAACACAGACTTGTTGAGCGTTCAGGCTCTCCTCGGCATAGCTCTGTTCTTGCAGGGAACGCCGAATCCTCAACCGTCCTTTCTCCTCGTCGCTGCTGCCATCAGACTATCGCATAGCATTGGCTTGCACAAGCGCGGCACGGGCTTCAACCTGAACCCTATCGAGATCGAGCAACGCAAGCGCGTCTTCTGGATTGCCTACATGCTGGATAAGGACTTGTGCCTGCGGTCCGGCCGGCCACCTGCACAAGACGACGACGATATGAATGTTGAACTACCCGACGCCGACCCGGCCGATCACATCGGCAACATACCCTTGGCAAATGGCAAGGGGAAAATGAACCTCTTCCGAGTCATGTGCGAGCTTTCGGTCATTCAGAGCCGAATTTATAAGAGACTTTATTCAACCAAGGCGACGAAACTGTCGGACGGAGAGTTGTTGCAGACCATTGGAGAGCTTGATAAGGAGCTCGAGACGTGGAAGGACAACATCGACATCGATTACCGACCGGAGCACGAGATTAGGGCATCACACACTCCGCTGATATTACATATTGTCATGCTTCACTTTTCATATTACAACGCCCTAACGACCATTCACCGCATGTCGATACATCACGGCTTCTGGACAAGCCGGTTAGCTAACTACGCAATTCAAGGTCTCAACTCGAGACCTCTAAACCCAAGAGTATTCTCCTCAGCAGCCCTCTGCGCATCAGCCGCCAGAGCCACCATCTCACTTCTGAAATACATCCCACAGGGTGATTTCTCGTGTGTCTGGTATGTAGTGAAACATACTTCCTTCCCACATTCATAAAATGCTAACACAAGAGGCAGGATGGCTCTGTATTTCCCCGTCTCCGCCCTGGTTACGCTCTTCGGAAACATATTACAGAACCCGAATGATCCTAGAGCGCGCTCAGATACTCGACTGATGAATCTGGTAGTGACATTTCTGTCTACTCTGGGCCAGGAGGTTGAGACGGGCGGCGTGAATCGTATGCTTGGCGTGTGTTCCGAATTTGAGCATATCGCAAAGGTGGTGATAGACAGGGCCGAGAAGGAGGCGGCGTCGCGGAAGAAGCGGAAGCCGACAGAGTTGCATAGGCCGAAGGACCCGGTCAATTTTGGTTCGATTTCGCAGCAAAGCATGGCCACGAGTCGAACAGCCTCTACTACTACCCCGACTCCAGGCTCCTATAATACCAATAGCAACAACGGCAACAACAATGGGGATCCCAACGTAGCGCAGCTGTCGCCCAAATTCAATGGCGAGCAGAACAGACAGATGAATGCGAGCGCAACGTCGACGCCTAATAGCACGGTCCAGGTCAACGGGAATGGCAATCCCAGTGGCTACAGCCCGATGAACACCGGGGTCTCTACGAGCGGATCGGCACCGCGGGGTGTCCCAGGCGGCTGGCCATCCGAGCAGTTTGACCCGGCAGATCTAGGATCTTTCTCGGAACTGACCGGTTTTGGACAGCCGATGGCCTCGCCGTCTGCGATGCTAGGCGCAATGGAGATGAACGGAGCTGGGGCGGCGTATCCTGGAGGAGGAAACGGGATGCCCGGGTTCCAGCCGATATTGCCACAAGATCTCTGGCAGCTGCCCATGACCCTCGACTGGGACGTATGCTGGGCCCAGTTCACTGGTGGACCCTATCCAGGGTTCGAGAACGGGAGCGCGATGCCCAATGGGGGATAGTGGTGTGATATCAAGAAGAATACCAGACGACTACTTGGGGAGGAGACCGCGAAGAATCCGGTTTCACAGTCGGAGCCAAGAGGGAAAGACATAACTTTACGACAAGGAGGCCACAGCCATCTTGGGGTGATCAATATAACAGTGGAAGGTGCGCATTAAGCGGTGGTCTACGATTTATCACATTGAAATTGTCGGGGACAGATTTGATGTCCTGGAATCATGTTGCGGTACGGTCCGGAAAAGGAAGATATTTAGGCAGGGGTTGCCTTTTATGCCTCACCACTGAGGTGCGGGTTACGGCCGGGACATGTGCGTTATCTGTTTACGGGAGGGATGGGATAGGAGTTGTGCGGGCAGGGATGGGTTATAGGTCAGGATGGCCTTACGGAAATCGCAATTCACTCTTATCAGTTTCATGTTGTTATATATCTGTGTGTTGTAATGGTGCGCATTCTTATTGATCCAAATTTTGAAAAGGTTGTTCTATGCTGTGAACTGAACGGAGGATTCAAGGAGCATATGATTGGGGAAGGGGACTGGGACAGGCACAGCATAGTAGCAATGTACTAAGTTTGATCACCTGCAACCATCACATGATGATGAGCCTATTCTAGCTCAAGAGACCTCTCTGGTACGGAACCTGCGGCGTCTTTCCATTTGTCTGACACAGTGACACACACGAAGTTGACCGAGGTTCGGCTTAGCTAATGCTATGCAATTACGGAAAACTCCATGACCTTATATCCGATACATCCGAGGCACAGCCCATGACTAATCCAGGAGGGTGGTGGCCAACAGCCTAACCACTAACCACTCTTGGACTAGGGAGGTTGAGGAAAGCTTTCTAACCATCACCACCCTCTTCCAACTTTGGATGTTGTCTACTGATCACATCATTACATAGCTGGGGCGATTTCCATCTGGCGCTTGATTACCTCGACATTACTCCCCCAGTAAAGCGCGTATCTATCTGTAGTGCCACCCTTTCACTCAATTAACCTCGCAATTGTCGCCCGTATGAGATAGCACGCGTCCTTTATTGGCCACCAACCAAGCGAACAACTGACCTCCGACATTTCGTCAAGACTATCGCCTGCTTCGGCCTGGTAGACGGGACCTACCTCCGCTCAGCATGTCGAGCATAATAAGGCGGTCGGCTCAACTCTCACGGGTCGCCAGCCGCTCGCTCACCCTTTCTGCCCGTACAAGCCGCCAGACTCCACGCCTCCTTCGCACCACTCCCGCCATATGGTCCGCTCAAGCGTCGCGCTACTACTCTTCTTCCCAGAAGCCGCCCAAACCAGACGAGAACGGGAAGGAGTCGAAAGATGTAGGCTCGAAGCCGGAAATACAGAGCAAGGACTCACCAGGTCCGACTGAGGGAAACGCGCCGCAATCGGCGGCCGAGACGAGCGATGACAAAATCCCCCTGCCCGACGGCTGGGTGTACCTACCCGAGGAGGAGCTGCAGAAGATGGAAAGATTCGTGAAAGAGACGAATTTCCCCTTTGGATTCGAGGGGGCGAAAGATATCAACATGCAGCTCATACGGCGAGCTGGTGTGCCACGCGCCATGGCCGAACTCCTGGAGAAGCAGAGGAAGGGCACCTTCGGCGTCACCGACTTCCCAAAGTTACTGAAATCGATAAACGAGCTGGCTTCCAGGTACGCCGAGATAGAAGAGATGGAGAGGGATCAGCCTCCGCAGAGCTATCGGGAGAAGTCTGCATTCAAGCGACTCAATAAGAATCAAGAGAAGGGTGAGAATGCGGGTGAGAAGTCGAAAGATCAAAACTCCGGCCAGAAGAACTTCACCTCCAACAAGCCACCCGGCGCAAAGAACGGCGGTGACAAGAAGAATGGCGGTGGCCCGAGCCCTCTGTTCAGCACCGACTGGCTGACCACGGTCATCGCGACAGCGGTAGCCTACTACCTGTACAACTCTCTGTCGCCCGAGTCGGGCAGGGAGATCACATGGCAAGAGCTGCGGAAGAACTTCCTCGACAAAGGCCTCGTCGATAAGATGGTCGTGTCCGGCCACAGGGTCATCGTCGAGCTCGACCGGGAAGCCACGCAGTCCATGTATCCCGACTCGGCTGCTGCACGGCCCGGGTTCAACTATTACTTCTCCATCGCGTCCGTCGAGGCCTTTGAGCGCCGGCTGGACGATGCCCAGAACGAGTTGGGAATCCCGTCCAGCGACAGAATCCCCGTCAGCTACCGCGGAGAGAGCAATTTTATGAACTTTGTCCTCGCATTTGGCCCTACCGTTCTCCTGGTCGGTCTCCTCATCTACGCTGGCCGACGCGGCCCTGGCGGCGCCGGTGGTTCTAGCGGCATCTTTGGTTTTAGCAAGAGCAAGGCGAAGCGCTTCAACCATGAGACGGCGATCAAGGTCAAGTTCTCCGACGTCGCCGGCCTGGACGAGGCAAAGCAAGAGATTATGGAGTTTGTCAGCTTCCTGAAGAAGCCTGAACGATTCCAGAAGCTCGGTGCCAAGATCCCTCGCGGTGCCATCCTTGCCGGTCCTCCCGGTACCGGTAAGACGCTGTTGGCCAAGGCTACGGCTGGCGAGTCTGGCGTGCCTTTCTTCAGCGTCAGCGGTTCTGAGTTCGTCGAGATGTTCGTCGGTGTCGGTGCTTCGAGAGTGCGCGATCTGTTCGCCACTGCGCGTAAGAACGCCCCGTGTATCATCTTCATCGACGAGATCGATGCCATCGGCAGAGCGCGTGCCGAGGGCCAGAGGTTCGGCGGTAACGACGAGCGCGAGGCCACGCTGAACCAGATTCTCACGGAGATGGATGGCTTCAACACCAGCGAGCAAATCGTCGTCCTCGCGGGCACCAACAGAGTCGATGTTCTCGACAAGGCCCTGATGCGGCCGGGCCGCTTCGACCGACACATCAACATCGATGCGCCAACCATGGCCGGCCGGATAGACATCTTCAAGGTCTACATCAAGAAGATCGTGACCAACGAGGAGATCGAGTACCTCAGCGGCCGCCTGGCCTCACTCACTCCTGGCTTCGCTGGTGCTGACATCGCCAACTGCGTCAACGAAGCCGCGCTCATTGGTAAGTTTTGACTTGCGCAACAAGGTCCAGACCGTTGTCTTGTGCGATGGATTCGCTAACGCATCGCAGCTGCCAGGAACAACGCCACAGCGGTGACGCTGGAGCACTTTGAGCAGGCCATCGAGCGTGTCGTCGGCGGTCTCGAGCGCAAGTCTCTAGTGCTCGACCCCAAGGATAAGCGGACGGTGGCCTATCACGAGGCCGGTCATGCCATCTGCGGCTGGTATTTCCAGTATGCCGACCCTCTCCTGAAGGTTTCCATCATTCCTCGCGGCAAGGGCTTGGGTTACGCCCAGTACCTGCCTGGCGATGCTTATCTCATGAGCTATAATCAGCTCATGGACCGCATGGCCATGACATTGGGTGGGCGGATATCGGAGGAGATCCACTTCCCTACAGTCACGACGGGCGCAAGCGACGACCTCAACAAGGTCACGCAGATGGCGACTGCGATGGTGACGCGGTGGGGCATGTCGGACAAGGTCGGACCGATCTTCTACCAAAACGACGAGGACCGGATACATAAGCCCTTCTCGGAGACGACCGGGCAGACGATAGACGCCGAGGTCAAGCGGATCGTGGAGGAGGCTTACAAGAAGTGCAAGGATCTCTTGACGGAGAAGAAGCACGAGCTGGGACTCGTAGCGGAGGAGCTGTTGAGGAAGGAGGTGCTCGTGCGCGACGACATGGTCCGCCTACTGGGCAAGCGACCTTTCGACGACCGGGACGACTTCTCCAAGTACTTCAACAACGACCAGCCTGGCAGCGCATCTAAGAAGCCGAAAGACCCGATGGAACCTCCTGCGACACCACACCTCCCCGACGCCCCCGAGCCGCCTTCGTCACCGGCGGTATTCCGACAACTTGATGCGAAAGACACGAGGTAGATGGATTTGACTTTATGTCACACTGTTCTTTGTATCATACGTCATCCCCTCCCGGGTGTCCTAGAAGAGCGGGTGTATATACATGGGGATTTTTCAAGGGCGTTTTGATAATTTCATTTTCTTCTGTAACGGCATCGCATATGCTTTTTCTTTTTGTCTTGACGCGGATTCGGGGCCTGGGCGTTAGGCCTAGACTTTGTTGGACCTATGTTGTAGACGGGGAGCGTAAAAAACCATCCATCCATCCGTTCATCCATTTTTCTTACCCCAGCGGGAGAAAAAGAAAAAAAGGAGGAAAGAATTGTACTTGTACTATACTATCTACATGCAAAAAATAACAAAATACGACTAGCGAACGAAACCCTCAGCTCATGAAACGAAAAGAAAAGAAATAGAAATAGAAAGGATGAAGAAAGGGAGGGGTTGTTTTGTAAAAATACACATAAATGTTATATACGCTGCTGTCCTGTCCTTTCCCATCTGTATATATTACTTGTTATACTATTACTTGCGTCTTGTTGTCTGTTGATAGAGCCAAGGGGGAGGATAGAATGATGAGCGGAATAAATGTGCAGATGCAGATGCAGAAGCGGTACAGAGTCTTTTTAAAAGAAAGAAGTGTTAGAAAGCGTGTGTGTATGTGCAAAGGTTGAGGATGTTTCTGGAGAAAATCATACCCCACGTCATTTCTCTTTTGACGGGGCGCTATCTAAAAGAGTTTAGGTTATATCCGTCCTTTTGACCCGGACCCACACATATAGGTTAGGACAACGTCACAGTTTTTTTAATGAGAGGAAGTCTGGAAACTTTGCATCGGAATTTGATCAAGTAGTAGACGAGATCTACTTGTAGTGTGGCAGTCTAATAATACCAGGTTAGGTGTTGCTGGTGCTGCTTCAAGTTTACTTCTACGGAGAAAGAAAGACCGTCGACAACCACAACGACGGATGTGGCGATTAAAATTGATCGCGGGCTGCACGAATCTCATGAACAAACATAACATAATCTTTATCTCTCTCTCTCTTATACTCACGTGCCACCATCATCATCATCATCATTGTTCCTTTTATTCTATATTTAATCCTTACATATATACCTTGCGAGACACTCTTCCCAGAATTTCTCAACTGTTTAAGAAAAGAGAAAGTTGTTTAAGAGAAAGATACCCTGGTTCATTCACAGCTTTTTCTCGTTTTAAAAATCGATTTTTTACTTATATATCATTATACCATCACACCAGGGTTTGAAATCATAAAAGCAAACGACAGCAGCGAACGGTAATCACATCCATTTCATCTCACGTGATCTGAGCCTGAAGAAAAACCTCTCTGGGAAGAAAAGCAAAGGAAGAAGAGGCGTGGAAAAGAAAAAGAAAAGAAAAAAAATCGTGCGATGAGCGCGACGACACACGCGAGGCAGAGCCTTACCACAGGTGCCTCGAACCCTGGGCCCGAGAGAGGTACAGACACGGATGCCAACGAAGCTGCGGTGATACTACCACCACCCGAGGATCCGAGCAGTACACACCACACCGGAAGCAGAAGCAAGAAGAGGAAGAAAAAAAGGAAGAATACGAGTGAGAGATGGTGGAAGATCCACCTCTTCCGCGGCATGGTGAACGACGTCCGGCGCCGGGCACCGTACTACGCGAGCGATTGGCGCGACGCGTGGGATTACCGCGTCGTGCCCGCTACTGTGTACATGTATTTCGCCAAGTGAGTGGTGTCATTGTCATTGTCACTGTTCACATTTCTCTCTCTCTTTTTTTCTGTTCCGCCAGCAAAGCTGACTTGAAGATTGATGATGATTATAGTATCCTGCCAGCCTTGGCTTTCAGTCTGGACATGTTCACCAAGACGCACGGGAGCTACGGCGTCAACGAGGTGCTTCTCGCCTCTGTCCTTGGTGCCGTGGTGTTTTCGCTGGCGGCCTGTCAGCCGCTGGTTATCGTGGGAGTTACGGGGCCGATTACGGTGTTTAATTAGTATGCTTTTCTTTCCTTTCCATTGAGATCGCTCATCCCTATATCCCTACAGGCATCTGCTTACATGTAAATTTTCATCACAGCACCGTCTACGACATCGTCACCCCCCGAGGGACAAACTACCTCGCCTTCATGTGCTGGATCGGGCTCTGGTCCGTGCTGCTGCACTGGATCCTGGCCATGACCAACTCGTGCAACTGGCTGCGGTACGTGACGCGCTTCCCGTGCGACATCTTCGGCTTCTACGTCGCCTTCATCTACCTGCAGAAGGGCGTCCAAGTGCTCGAGCGTTTCGGGTACGAGGCGCCCTTCTACCTGTCATTGTCGGTCGCCCTGCTCGTCTTCTGCATCGCGTACATGTTCGGCGCGCTGGGCGAGTCGGCGCTGTTCAGACATCCCGTCAGGGTCTTCCTGAAAGATTACGGCACGCCGCTGACCGTCATCTTCTTCACTGGCTTTGTGCACCTCGGCAGGATGAGGAGTGTGCAGCTCGAGAGGCTGCCGACGGGGAGGCCCTTTTATCCGACGGCGGAGAGGGGCTGGATCGTCCCGCTCTGGGATGTCAGTGTGGGCGAGGTCTTCCTCGCGCTCCCGTTTGCCGTCTTGCTTACGGTTTTGTTCTGGTTTGATCATAATGGTGCGTATATCCATTGAATATGTTTTAACCTACATATTTATCAATTTGCAAACGTGACCGGTATTATATAAAACTGAATGTACTGACAAAAGAGAAAAAAAAGTCTCATCCCTCATCGCGCAAGGGACAGAGTTCCCGCTCCGCAAACCGGCCGGTTTCCACTGGGACATCTTCCTCCTCGGGCTGACGACGGGTATAGCCGGTATTCTCGGGCTACCGTTCCCCAACGGTCTTATACCGCAAGCGCCTTTCCATACGGAATCTCTCTGCGTGACTGCCCCTACGCCCTCCGTCGACCCCGAAGATGCAAAAACGACAACAATAACATACAAACGCACCCACGTCGTCGAGCAACGCGTCTCGAACCTCGCCCAGGGGCTGCTTACCCTGGGAACGGCGACGGGGCCTCTGCTCGTGGTGCTGCACCTGATCCCACAGGCCGTGCTCGCCGGCCTGTTCTTCATCATGGGGTATCAGGCCCTTGCGGCGAACGGGATCACAGCAAAACTGCTTTTTCTGCTTCGAGACCATCACCTCTCCTCTTCCTCCCATCCACTTAACGGGATTGCGGATAAGAAGAAGAAGATATGGGCGTTTGTGGGGATAGAGATCCTGGCCTTCGCCGCCACGTTCGCCATCACGCAGACCATTGCGGCGGTGGGGTTCCCCGTCGTCATCTTCGCGCTCGTGCCCCTGCGCGCGCTGGTCCTGCCCAGGTTCTTCTTCTCCAGCGCGAGCGAGATGGCGGCCCTGGACGAGCCGACGGCGTCGGCGTTTACGATGGAGAGTGTTGGCGGGATTTCTTCTTTCCATGGTGGTGGGGATGGGGATGAGGATAGGAGAGATGGTGTGGAAGAAGAGAGTGGGAGTGGGAGAAGTGGTATTATCCCGACTACTGACGACGACGACAGGTTCAGACGCGCTGAGGAAGGACGCACGGGCATGGGCATGCTGCTCCTAGACGAGAAGGACAAGGACAAGGACAACACCGCGAGCGGAAAAAACGGCTCAGGGTTGAATCATCGGCATCCGTCGGGGAAAGAGACGGAGGAGAGATAGCTGTATATCTATTTAAACCTAGGATATTTATTTACCTAACCTTTTACTTTGACATTGAAAAGGTTCCTGCTCTATATCTATGTTGACTACCTTCAGGACCGAACATTTCAGCCTTGTAGTTGATCCTAAATTGTGAACTTACTTGTACAGGACGTGCACAGCTACACTGAAAAGAAGAGAAAGAAAAAAACCTACGTATAGACAAAGTTACCGTACAGCATAAAACCTAATCTTCCCTTTTCAAGCCTTAACATACATTCCCTAGGTTAAACCCCTTTTCCCCTTTTTTCTAGCATGGGAATACCCAGGCTTGTCCTGTGTACAGTACTTTTGATACCTAAAAAAGGATATCTTCCTCAGCCCTTTTTGTATGCATGTTTGTCTGTCTATCTATTTCTCCTTTGCATTATTAACTCTCGGTTATATAACTTAAACAGGGGGAAAGGGGGGAATGATGCAAGATAAAGGATCTATAATAGCTGACTGATTGATAATCCCTTTTTCTATATTGTAGCTTTTGTGTTTTATCTTTTCTAAATAGGGGTGTTGGCGTATAGTCGGTACACCTTGTTATCCTCGCACTGACTTAACCTTAGCTTGTTTTTTAATTTCCGGCCCTCATCCTGGTGTGTTTTTATGTGCCAGTACTGTACTTTCAAGGTCGTCCCTGAACGGCATTCCATCTCCTACCCACCCGTTATTCCTTGCCCGCCACATCACTCTCAAGCTAGCACTCTGAATCTGCAGTACTTAACATCAACATCCGAATCAATATATGTCAAGCAGCCATAAGCACATACCGTCTTTCGCTCCGTCGGGTATGGGGAGCGCAGAGAATGGGGAGGAGGTACAAGATTAACTTAGGACTTTAGACTTCTGTGTTTTCATTCATCATAATTATTTATTTCCAGAAAAAAAGAGAGACTCGACTAGTCTACCTCAGGTTAGGTTAGTGAGCGTACAAAATACAAGTCTGCGTAAGGGCACGTGGCTATCTACGTCCTTGTTTTCATGCCATGCCCACTCCCTCCTTTTTTCCCATGTGGGCAACGCACACGATCCCTTTTCACAGCAAAAACGTGCCTGCTATCTTTCTCATATTCGAGACATTTGATTTCTCTTCAGCAAAAAATGGAGTCTAGTCCTCGCCTTCCTTGATTTGCGGGTTTGGTAAACATATAGGCTGAAATTTGACTTGACGTACGTAACAAGGGGTAATAAACATATATGTGCAGGAAGAGGTACATTTCTATACCTGCATACTATCTAGACAAAATCCCGGGTCGTTGTTGTATTATGTTTGTTTGTTTGCTTTGTACATACACGGTACCGTAATTTTTAATCTTTATACAGAAAAACCTATCCGGAACCAAACTATACTCTCGGTATCGGGACCGGTTTGTTCTTTCTTTCTTTCTTATAGAGGATCCGAGTCTAAAAGGGGAAAGATAATACTATAGTCGTTGCTGTTTGATTAGGTATTGTAGACCTATAGACTTTTAAACATTGCTAGGATGTAATACCATTCCTTAAAAAAACACCATAGGCAAGCCTCCGAACTATTAACTATCCCTTTCTTTCTCTGCTCCGGGTCTGCAGAACTACACTAAATACCTATTAGACGCTGTCCAACAACAACACTTCAACGCCACCTCATAATAAGCCATATATACACACGCACATAACCAGCCTAAGGTGAAATCATGCTACAGCACGCAGGATTGTAAAACCTATCTAGGCCGCATTAGCTAAATCGGAAGTCAGCAACCTCTAGATAGACCAAACCTCATTGACCCCTAGATAACCCGCCCCCTACTTTCATCAAAGCAGCCAGAGCTGAGATGCACATACATACATATATAGACAGACTCCTCTAGAAGTTCATCTGTAAGGATCTAGCTGTACCTACATACCACTCAACCCAACTCACAGGAGGGTAAAACCACAACAAAGAAATATTTCTAGCGAAACCCACCACTGTATTCACGATTGTTTTTCTCTTCTGCACGCTTAACCTTAACCTTAGGCTCTTAACGGAGCTTACTTACTCTACCATGTAATATAATATTATGACATAATCCTGTTTGCCCCCCCTTATACACCCCCTATGTTTATTTAAAGCCTTTGTTTGTCCCTTAAGCTTGCACACGCAACCATGTTTCAAAAACGAATCATTCCATTGCGTCGGGTCGGTCGGCAGTAATGAACCGGTACGTTTCATAACAACACCCCACTCACTCCCGAAGAACCCATACTCAAATGGAGGCTTCCGACTATACGCCCCAGTTGTCTAGAGGAGGAACTTGTATCTATACGAATATCTGTAAGCGAGTGAGTAGTAGCAAATAAGCATGACCCAAGCCAGGAATAGGCAGATAGCCAAAATTCGTGTTCGGATAAATTTAGGAATGGTCTCAAAACACCCCAATCAAACAGTTTGTTTTCCCCGCTCGCCGGTTCCTTCTAATTTGGATGACTACTATATGGCTGAGACGTCGTCTGTGATGAGCCGGGTATGTGCGAGCCGCCTTGTGATAAACTAAACGAGCTCCGTTTCCGCTTCAGGCCGACACCACCTAATCCCTCCTGCTCGTGCTCATCTCCCTTGTTGTCGTGGGGACCACCTTGACCCTGGCTCATCGTCAAGGGTCCACCGCCAAAAGTATCCCGCATCGGCGTCCTGGAAGAGCTCGTGCCTGCTATGCTTCCGTGCAATGCGTGGGTGAAGTCGTGTGGGGGTACGATCGGTGCGCTCATCTGGGGCATCGAGTAGTCATGGAGCGAGCTGCGTATCCCGGGCGTTCTCGGCAGCGAGAAGTCGATAGGCGCCGTCAGCGGAGCGGAGGGGAAGCTAGAAGAGTAGCCGGAAGAGGTGCCGTAAGGCGTGGTGCCGCCCACCCGTGGCGTGGAAGAATGGCTGGGGCCTTGGAGGCTGTGACTTGACGAGAACGTTCGATACTGGTGTCTCAGGTCCAGGCCGAGCGGCAGCGTGGCAGAAGCGGCCCGCAGACGAGTCCGAGACTGGGAAGGCTGCTGAAGGCTTGAGTAGTTGATATTCGTCGTTGACGGCTGCAATCCGGACGCTGTTTCCCTCACGTTAGCATGTATATCCTGGGGCATGTCGGGGTTCTCACTCGTGTACGAGCCCGCGTCATAGCCTAGCGTGCCCCCTGCAGTGCTCACGATTGGCTCGGACGGATAGATGGACGGATGCCTCCCGGCAGTCCCGGAACTGTGGGCATTGCTCGCATAACTAGCATAGTCAATCGCGTCGCCTTTCCAGGACATGCTCGTGCGCAGAGGCGAGTGTAGGTTGTCGGACCTCGACCTCGACATAGTTTCACGAAGTGAAAGTGGCTGGAGGGGCCGGACCTGCTGTCGTGACTGTGAATGGAGCTGCACCCCGCTGTCTAAGCTGTTCTGCCTCGCGAATGGGTTCGGTGTTCTCGAAGAACCCCCTCCCAGCGGACCGGCCAAGTGACCTGCATAGTATCCCCTGTCGGTCGATGTGGGGGACAAGGGCGAAAGAATATCGGAACTGCTCATCGAACCAGACGTCGAAAATCCGATGTTGCTAAAGGCAGGACTGAGCCCCGTGGGGGAGATGTGGTCGTCGTTATCCCGCCGCATCGTGTCAAGCAAGGGGCGGATGATGTGGTCAGTATACGACGACGAGCCAAAGTCTACGGGCGGCGTGATGGGGGCCCCCAGGCTATGCACCGCTCCGTAAGGAGAGTGCAAGGCTTGGACATTGTCAAAATCGTCCGGGACTGCGCGCATCTTGATCATACGGTCTCGGTCGTCGGCCGTCATCCGCTTGATCTTCGCTCTCCTATTCAACATCAGAAAGACAAAGAAGGTCTAAGCTTTGGAAACTCTTTATTACCGGTTCTGGAACCAGACTTGGACTTGTCTGGAACTGAGTCCGGGTATCTCGCGCGATAACCGCTCTCTGTGGGCAGCATCTGGGTGTGGTTGCTTTGCGAACTCGCTCATGAGGAACCTCGTTTGCTGATGTGTAAGTCTGCAAAGCGTTAGTAGGATCGAGAAATAAAAGGGGCCTTCCTCCCCTACCGAAATCGCTTCATTTTCCTCCTAGCTGCTGTTCGCTCGGCCGCTGTTTGGGGACGATTCGGCATGTCTTCGCCGCCACCCTCACCATCTCCTTCGCCGTCTCCTTCCAGCAGATCATCGTCCTCTATGACTTCCTCATCTTCTTCTTTCTCCAGTACCATCTCTTCATTGCAGCCTGCGCTGAGCCTGCCCCGAGGATCGTGCTCTGTCAATGGTGGCGGCGTTGGGGCATCTCCTTCAAGCCTCACTCCTGCCGCGTCACTGGAAGCAAGGGGCGCTTCTTCAAGGATGGTCTCGGCCTTGACCGCGTAGTCTGCTCCAGGACTATCCGGCTCTGCTTGGGCTGAAGGGACGGCTTTGGGCTGTCGCAGGCCGAGAGGGTCCAGGTCACGTTGATGACTCGTCGGCGAACTCAAGGGACTGGGACTAGCGCGACCATGGATATCCATAGGGTTATCCCGAGTGCTAGAAGAATGCGGCCGGGTAGCTGTACCATGGCCGTTCGCCGAGCCCGATACCGGCTCAAAGGACTGTCCAAAGATGCCGCCCTCCACGGGTGGGAGAAAAGAATAATGCCCCTGCCAATCTGGCTGTGTGGAGAGCGAGCTGTCGTAGTTGGACATGCGTGGACTTGCGCTTCGGTGGAGGGTGGCCTCAAATCGAGTAGACCAAGGGCTTTGCTCTGTGTCAAAGTGCCTAGTAACGAGCATTGGAAAAGTATATCCGGGGCGACGAAGGACGTTGAAGGGATGTGAGGGTGCTACACTGTCTCCGAGGAAAGTCTTTCCGAATATGGGTGCTGCCACGGCGAAGCCCTCCGGCAAAGAGGATAAGCTAGGAATTTAGGCTAGGACTCGAGCAGAAAACAAATCGAGGCCACAACCAACCGTTTGAGGCAGCTGAAAAAAACACGCTCAAGCCTTCAAGCCTACCAGGTGCTAGTCATGGAGGAAAAACAAAAAGACGAAGTCCCGAACCTGTTCTTACTACTAGTACCCTTGGACAGAGAGCTTTTTGGAGAATTCTTGGCTGTGGAATGTGGAATAGAATAGATATTTCGCTGTAGCAAGCCCGTCTTCTGTTCTCCCCGACAAAAGAAGACGCTGAGAAGGATGGCTAAGCAGGAAAGAGCCTCCCAGGAAAAATTGTAGATGTTTGTTTTTCGTATCCGGACTCGCCTAGGCTGGTAAAACAAGGGCAAGGTCCCAAAAGGAGACCAAGTCAGGGCAAAGGTGGAATGGAGCAGAAAAGAGAGAATAGTGAAACGAGGGTTTTGGCCAGTATAAACAACCTAAAAGACAACGCGAGCAAGGCTGCCGGGGGAAAGGGCGTTGTCAATTATAGATACGATGCCCGGGGAGTATAGAAGTCGAAAAATACGGTCGGGCAGTAGTGTATAAAAGATGTAGGCTGTCGGAGTGATCCTTACACTTGTGGGGTCAGTAGCCTCAAAATGTCTAGGCAGTGGTAGTTGTAGCGTTATGTATGGATGGG
This sequence comes from Xylariaceae sp. FL0594, assembly GCA_022385605.1. NCBI lineage: Eukaryota > Fungi > Ascomycota > Sordariomycetes > Xylariales > Xylariaceae > Xylariaceae sp. FL0594. Next base: position 19,737 of record MU280820.1, read on the forward strand.
GCCTTGGAGGGTTACCCGTGGTTGTAGCAAGAGGCACCTCTACGAGGAACTCCCTTGCACCTCGAGGTCTAAAAAGAGAGTTGGGATAATACCAAGAAGTACCGCCCTCCCTATCGGAGCAACACTAGGGAGGGCCCGGACGACAAGAGCAGGGGGTCCACGCGTCTGCGACGGCGTCTAGCAACGGCCAGGACCCGTTAATTCTTCGTTTGGCTTAGTCTGTCTTGCTCGATGCGGTACGGGAAAAGAGACAACAGGCACTGAAGAGAGACTGAGAGATGACGTTCTAAGGTCAGGCTTCCCCGACTAAAGCTGCACAGTAGATACGGCCCCTAGGCAAGGTCACAGCGAAAAGACCTAGGTATGGCAACAGCTGAGCCACACGCCCCGTGTCTTGGATGATAGCATGAGTAACAGCCTCCCAATCCGAGCGACCATGAAAGGTCTGATTCTCGGCTGAATGGCTAATGCCGTGTCATGGTGGTGTACTCACGAACCAACTGAACACCCTTGCCGTCACGACCTCCCAGCCGACCAGGCTCTAGCTCTCGACAACAATAAGAAACTCCGTGGCAGAAGAGGTACAGCACGGGCACAGGAGTGGGAAGAGTGCTAGACCTGAAGAGGAGGATTCAGTGCCCTGTCAATGTTTTTCTATGCTCGCGGCACACACGAGGACCAGACGAATGGAGGTAAATCAAACGGCATGCGGGGAGTTTGACAGTTCATTCACGGAGAGCAGAGAGCACATGGGCTGGGGCATACACGAACCGCTCATTGGCTGGTCATGATGTGAGGTGGGCAAGAGCATCGCGGAAAAACGCATAACTCAGTGAAGACTGCTGAAGACAGGAGCCAATAGGGCGCGGCGACACATGTAGGTGGGTGTGCGCATCTGAACTTTGCGGGGACGGGCCTCTAGACCTCCATGCTTAGGATCACATCCGAATCGGTAGTGAGGCAGATATGGCGCGCGATGGGAGTGGACGGACAAATGCGCAAGGGGTGGCGCGTTAATATTTGTGTGTAAGCCATCCCCCATCCCCTTCCCCTTCAACTATTAGGTCAGTGAATTCGCCCCGTCGTCAGTCACCCTGGAGGGAGATCCCAGAGATCGTCCTGGGGCCGAGGCTTGGAGCGATGGTGGGTAGAAGGATACTCCATACCAGTGCGACGACTCTAGATAGGGCAGCAACGCTGTCCTATGGATGACGGAATCACAGTATCGTGATGTATCGTTTTCTCTCATATGCTGGCCACTGCTTCGATCCAGACTCATTTGCCGGACCCCTCGACCAAATGATTGCTGACTGGTTGAAACAGCGAGGACGCCACCATCCTGTAGTGCTACATGGAGGGAGTTCATCCTCACATTGTTGGAAGGGCCAATTTCCCAGCAGGGAGCTGGATAATATTAGGCCGTGGAAACGGACCTGCTGCATACATAGGTCAGTACATAAGACAGGCAAGGGTCGGTACGTACAACAGCACCACAGCACAACAGCACTGGAGAGTTCGTGGCAAGCAGCTCCGAAGAGCCGTAGCCTGATATGATGTGTTACCAGCGGCGGAGGTGGGGCTTGGTGTGACGGCATCGAAATAGCCCAACTCAGGTATTTCGTCGATCGCATGTATGCTGTATGCATGCACGGTATAGTCTACACGTACCTGCCTCTACAGGCACTGAGCAGCTAGGAACTGAGAAGCTAAGGTTAGACCTGAGCAGTTACAATAGACAGACGGTATACGGCGACAGCAGCACCCATCCGGGCCAGTGCCCCATATAGAGGGAATCTCGAGAGGGTAACGCGGGCTTCTGCCAGACTGCTCAGGCCAGCTCAGCTTTTTCGGTGCTGAGACTTTGCGACCAGGGCCGGGACTATTACGGGAGATGAGATGTTACGTGCAGGTAGATACAGAATATGTCCCGACTCAGATTGGTCAGTCAATCTGGTCACTCGGCTAGTGAGGACTGAGGGTGGGTGTATCTAGCAGCCTGCCGGTTTTGGAAATTTGGACAGGCTGTGCGCTGCTCGCGAACGCTCCCAGAATATTCGAAGGGATTGGAGCGGCCGGCCTTGAAAATCCACGGAAGCTGGGGCGGGGCTGGGTGTGAGTGGACGGACGGTTCGCTGTTTGGTGCCAAGAGTTGGGCCCAGTGCCGGTGGAAAACCAACATCGCCATACCCATACCGACAGGGGTCGCCAGCCCGCCATGGTTTCATGAAGGGGGCTAGAGTGACTGACCTGCAGGCCACAGGGGACAAGGGTGTGGATGGAGACAAACTCAAACTTCTGGTCTGCCACTCCCACGGCAACGACTGCGACCGCGACAACGACCAAGACCCCGGGCGCGGGTATAGCGGCCGTTCTGCGCCAGTCGGTACTGTAGTTACTTGGCCTACCAGTGGCCTGTATTGTATCAAGGACATTTCGCGCGGCTAAGGGAAGCGAATTCTTGGTGCCAAGATTCCATGGAGGATCACCGCCAGTTTTGGGATCGGGAAGCGGAAGCCATCGATAACTCCGTGCGCTCTTATGGAGGCCATCGACATCCGCTGAACAGAGAAAAAGATGGCCAAACAGAGTCTAGGATCTACGTCCGACATGCGGCGCTTTCTTGTTGCCAGTAGAACATCGCGTTGGGCGAGCTCGCCGCAGCTGAAAATACGAGATGGAGGATCGTATTTCCCACCGCCGGCACGGCCCAGATTGCACACAGCCGGTAAAATTGAGCGTCTAGGATAGCGTGGTACGATGGGTGTCTTGACCAAAAACGCCATACAATACTAATATACTTCGAGTTCGACAGCGATGGTGTGGCTTGACCATATGCTGGTGCTGTTCACGCAAGGTGTGTGAATAATTGCAGTACGTACCATGAAACCTGCGTGATAGGCAGACCTGGTGTAACCACTCGATTATATAGAGGCAAATGGGTTGTCTGCAACTTGTTTAGCTGTAGGCGGTCGTTGCAATCTACTGTCGGTTCTGCCCGTCCACAAGCTAAGCTACATAAATAGCAGGAATCGCATGCTTTCACGCCGAGGCAAATCCATTACGCTTGAGGTAGGAGAACCGGTCTTCGACAGCGGAGAGCCTAGATAGAGGGGTTCTTTGTCAAACTTGGATTTTCGTCAGGCGGTACCTGCATATCGGTGTATCGGCTGCCTGCTCCGAAAGAACAAGAGAGACATTTCCACTAGACAGACTCAGGAAACGTTCGCCAAGACTCGAGGGCCGGGGCATTTGTTAAGGTTAGCTTGGACAGGCACCAATGCCGTACAATCGTCAGGGACCAGATCGGCTCGACGTGGGATGATCTGCTGCATTGGGGACAGGAGTCCAAGAGAAAACCCATCATGTGGTGGTGTATGCTGTAATGCTGTAAAATGTTTGTGCCTGTGCAGGGAGGCAGTTGGGCTAATGAAAAGACAGCATTCATCGAGGTACTACATTAGGTAATATTGAGTGGTTCGTTACATAATATCGCATCTTTTCGATAATTCGTGGCAGCTGCATGTCATCCGTCAATCTGTCGGTTGGCACTGTTGACCTGGTGCAGGATTTTCTAGGTTATGTGCCATTTTAGGGAGGTAGGAATTTTTGAAAGGTTATGATGAACTCGCTGTTGCATGAATGTATCCTTCTAGTAAAACTGGTGTTCCTTTGATACCATACCAGCATCGTGTTACTTGTTACTCTATTACCTAACTACTGCTTTCCGCTTGATCTGGCCGCGCAAAGTCACACAGCGGCAAGAGCATGCATGTGTGGATGTTGAATAAGGTCGATTACGCTCAGTGACAGTCACACATGCCTTGGGTTAGAATGTGCCTTAATCAAGGTAAATCAATATAGGGCTGCTGGCTGTACCAATGATCATGACTATAGAGTTTTAAGCCTCCGATATTTTGCTTTGAATGGAAGAGAAAACACCTGGGTAACTCTGTTGAAAGCCAAGCAAGGTTGGTAGGTGTTGGAGTATGTCCTGTGCAGCGTCTAAGAATCAGCCCCAATCTCATCACAAGCAGTCGGCAACACAACTGTAGGTTGGTGAACTCAAACGTTAGTGCCACGTAATTACAACTTGCTACAACCTCTACAAAGTTGATTGAATGAAGGATTCTGTGCAAAACCCTGTGGCGTCTCCGATAGATATCACTTCTCTCATGATCGAGGAACAACAGGGGGGCATTGACCTTTGTCATTACTGACGTGATGCCCATGTTTCAAGGATGATCTCAGTTCCAACCTTCCTTCTTTGATTACAGTTATGTACATGAAAGCCGGCCATGTGGGAAACCGACACCGAGGAAGTGCCTTGGTTCATGTCTCCTGCCATGAACTTGGGCCATATGCTTATTACATATATGCATACCGCTGTATATTCTGTCAATACTCGGATATATGCATGATCTTCCAATGCCTTATTACTATAAAGCATACTAGATCGGCAAAATGACAAAAGTTATTAGTCAGATACTTGTACACGTTAAACCAACGTGCCTTCTTCCCTTTGGCAAACCGCCCTTGCATGTGTTTGTATAAAACTGCGGCCTTGACGTTCGGATTTTATTACCTCTATATTCGTCGTGCCTTCTGGTTGGTATATTATCTAGGTAGTAGTAGGCACACCTCCTCCTGGGTTGTAACTTGTCAGCTGTAGCTCGCCATTTTGCGTTGGACCTCTTTCCCCGCATTGTTGAGTTGATCACTCCTACCTACCCTTTTTGTCCATGCGGATTGCCCTTTCCATTTCACTCTCCATAAACCGATCGTGTAATAATCTTGGCTTTTTTCCTTTTCATTTCACGGCAGCTTCGGCGCAGGCCAAACCGCATCAGCCACGAGCCGTCCAACCCTGCTGTTTGTCTGGCCTCTGCAAGGTCCTACCCCCCACCTGCTCCCTACCTAAGTATGCTTCATTACCCCAGACGAGGGTCGGACAGGTCGGTGGTACCACGTTAATCTTAAATCTCCACGGCAGGCAGGATTGGCCATGACAGCGGGAGAAGCCCTGGTCTTACCTCGTGCTAGATGACGGCAGAAGATCCCCGTACCGTGGTGATCCTAGGTTTCCAATTTCCAATAAACCGCCGGTTTGCCTCGAAGTCCTCTGCCAGCACGTTCAGGTCCTCGCATGCGATGCGGTGCCAGCTAGGTATTCCATGGTAACAACCCGCGTACAAGACTATTTTTGGTCTTCTTCCCTTGGGCAGATGTTGCATCCCAACTTGGAAAAAGTTTGCTTTAGCCACACTTGCCAAGCCTCATCCCTTGGAGCAGAATATTGCCCCAAGCAGAGCACATGTCGTAGGACTCGATCTCAGCTACCACCTGGCCAACCGGACCTCACCTAGGCGGGCTCATATGGTACATTCGTACTGAACAGCGAGCACCGCTCTCTCGCCCCCCTTTGATTAATTTGCCTCGTCACACTCCAATCAAAGATGCCTTCTGCACTCGATGAGACTGCAGGTACACTCACACGTCTAGTCTGCACAGCTTGGCTCTTCAGCATCTCCCTGATATGGACGTGTCGCGCCCATCTCATGGTGGGCGTATCGCAGAGGATCTGCAGCTTCCCAGCGACAGGGGGATTAATTGGACTTTTCTTGGCTGGCGGCCTTTCTAAACAAAGTCACATTCCATCGACTTAACTAGCCTAACCAAGGCCCCTCCTCACTGACAGGCATCTTATGCGAGCAATAGCCAGGGCTCGACGGTTAAGCGGGATCGTCGCCAGCCACAATACCACCCTGGGTTACAGGGTATGAGGCACTATCTAGCTGGTCTAAATACACTACGGTAACGAACCCGGACCACACCGCTGACATCTCTCTCGTATGGGAGTTCACGATGATTGAGATGGACCTCCGCTGCTTCGCTTTAGGCTCGATTTACGGGCAAAGACGTTATACATGGCCGCATCAACCCCGCCAATTCGGGTGTCTTTCCAAAAGGCCCTCTTTCTGACTAGCTTACAGGGATATTGATTTGCGTCTCGAGCAGGTGATTTCGCCTATTTCATCATGTCCACTTGACATCCGCCGCATTATATGTCAGGATGCCAGCTCCCGGCCAGTCTTGGCCCACTTTCCGATCCCAGCCCAGCCAGCCCATTGTCATCTCTTCAGATATGTCATCCCGCATGACACCAGGTTCCTGTGTCTCTCAAGAGCCGGCCGGGGTCGGTTAATTAGGCCAGCTATTGGCCTTGCCGTCGGAGAGTTTATCTCAACTACTCGCCTGGATCTCACCATGTAGGTCGTCTCAACATTGATAGATGCAAGAAGCCATAGTCTTGCCTTGGCTAAGGACTGTATCGGCCCGATGCTGACTTATCTATCTCCTACTACAGATCGCTCTCAAGAGATCTGATCACAGCTTTGAATTATACCCACCGTGGCTGCAACCTTAGCAAAAACGATCTTTCTAACAACAGTATCGACAATTACTATACCACTCCTATTATGCCTTGTTTGCGGATTTCTCTCATGCTTGGAGACATCCTGACACTCACTTAGATAGGGGCCCTTGACGGAGTGTGATCAATATACTGACAACTCGCAGCGCTGCCGCCGACTACTGTACTTCCAGAATAAGTATGTGAGAATTTCCTGAATGGTCCTCTGAGATGGCTGAGATTTGGGGAACGCAGCATGGCTTGCGGGTAACGTCAGAGCATCTTCCTATTCGTTGTCCCATGTCTCAAGACTCGTATACCAGGGCTCTCGGCCCAACACATCATGTAACAAGTCTCGTCGCGTCGCTCTGCAGGGCCTGAATAACCGGTTCCTGTTCCTGACAGACTGATGGGATCAATCCATATGGGAAACACAACTGGATGTAGGGGTTGAGTGACGTGCGGCTCACAACATTGTCGACTTTTGCCCTCTCTTCTATTTGTCTTCGCCTCTCCTTTCATTCGCTCTCTCGGTGTGCTGGTTTGTGCTCGGATGCTCGTGGTCTTTCTCCTTTGCCCGGCCTTGTACAGACGCCAGGCCTTTACCACGCACGCTCTTATGACGCTCTGCTGCTCCGCGATATATTGGGTGTGAATATGTGGAAAGAGTTACTGACCTAATCCTATGTACGAATGAAGACCCAGCACGGGTCGCAGCATCCGACTAGTTGAGGGCAAAAATAAGCATTGAGTCACCATATGTTGTACACCTGTCTCTCTCTGACGTCGTGATTACAGGTCAGACAACTCAGGCACGAACCTGTATCTTGCGTGCGTCTACCTGGTTGGGTTGCTGTACATGGGAGTTGTGCCTGTGCACTCGTCTCTGTTGCAATTTCACAAGGGGTTGTCCGCTCGGCTTGTGAGATTCAGGAATGTGGCTCTCCTGCCGCTGGGGCGAATCACTCAGCAACCAAACCCACACGATGCTTGCTCTTTCTGAGTTCAATGCCGCGTGAAGTGTCGGAAGTAACCGGAGTTATGCATATATTTTTGTCTTCACAAATTCAAATCATGGAGCTCTTAGCGTAGGCTTCCAATAGTTGCCAGACATCTCTGTTGAGGTATGTGTTTGTTGGTCGCGCGGGACTCTACATCTCAGAGCGTGGAATCTCTTCCAAGGACCTTTGCCATGGCTTCTTGGTGAAGACAAGAGCGAAGTCTCTCTCACCTTTATCGGGGTTTCTTTTTTTTCTTTATTCTTTCCTGTTTTTTTGTTTTTTTTTTTTGCTCAGGGCTTGGTCTCTTGAATTTGGTGGGCGCTCTTTCTGGCACTGGCGATGGTACTGAATGGTCCTGGCATCAAGCCATAGCACATGCTCTTTCTGGCTGCGGTTGGCAAAAAGAGACAGCCGACGGAGCTTTCTTAATTTGCAACCTGCAAAACGTAACAATAATATGGGAAGGTCTTTCTTGAATGGAGGGAAAGGAAGGATGGAGAATGTCCACAGAATGGGATATATACTTCAAAGAGAAAAAGGTAAGACACAAAAAAAAACGCATCTTTTAGAAGAAAAAAGTGAAAAAATGCAAATCAGAGTGATCACCCATCTGGAACCCCTACCCCGGGCCAAACTTTCTAGCCTTCGAAACTGTGTTGTTGGAGAGTGTTTGGGATTTACGTCTACTCGCTCCCTTGGGTAGGTAACCACGACACCAACCTCCAAGTGACCCTTCCCCCAGAACCGAGGCTGCAGCAAAGCTTGCAACGTCTCATGCTGTACGTCTTGCAGAAAGGGACTTGCCTAGGTTACCCCTTCCTGATCATTCGTTCATGGTAGGTGGGTTGTGTGGCTGAGGTAAGTGGGTAGGAAGAGGGTAGGTAAGGTAGGTAGGTGCCTGCACTTTCCCGTTGAGCCTCTATTACGTACATACTTCCCTGCCTCACTTATGTACTGTGTTCATTCATTCAGCAGGCAGGTTGGACATGCTAAGTGGGATAGATAAGTAGAGTTTGAAGGTGCGGTCTACAGTCAGGTTAGAGAGGCATGTACGTGTGTAGGTTGTACATATATATCTTCCCTGATTTTCATGTCTGCCTGGAATCTTACCTATTGTGCTCTGTTCCTCTCTCTCTATCTCCCTCTCTTGGGATCTCCAAGTTGTGATCATGTAACACGACAAGAAGCCAACATGTCAGTAACACTTGTCTTTGCTGTTGCAGCAGAAGCCTGCCCCTATCTGTGAACACAAGCTGCTCAAGCATTTTGTACCAAATAGTGAGGCCAGCTCGTCTCTGGAATGTCGTATCATGTTTTACGGGGATCTTTCTTCCGACACAGATGGCAGCCCACGGCGCCGCTATAGAGGCCAGCAAGTCGGTGTCGACAAAATGGCTCCGAAAGGCCCACGCTTACCTGTCTCAGGCGTGGCCTCAGGCAAGCAGACGCCATCTAGCTCCAATGGACGCGCCTTCAAAGAAAGGCGGTTGCGAACGAAGAACGGCACATCTTGCATGCACGCCTTGTGCTCATGGTCACCTGGCGGGGGTTGTCCAAGGCGAAAGCTTACGTCGCCGTGACCTCCCGAAGGCTTTGTAAGTTACCTTTGGGCCTTTTTCATGGCCTTGATATGTGTTTTCCATTGCCGTGTGTGGGAGTTGCTAAGCTAACTTGTTTCAGGATCACGCTTTCGACTGATCGGGTTGTGGCTGAGTACGAGCAGACAACTTTCGACCGTTTCATATGAGCCTTCGGCAATTTTGTGACGGCTTTTGGCCTGCGTTGTCGACCTGGGAATTTTTGCCACGTTTGACGAGCCCAACCACGAATATTCCAGCAATGGTAAAACCACAAACTCCGCGTCTCAGACGCGCAGGCGTCGCCCAGCAGTACAGTCCCCATTGTCATAATCAAAAAACCAGCTCTGTCTAGAATTCTTCAGTACGGACTTTTATTTTAGCAGCCATTATGGTGAATGGTCAAGGTCTGGGACAAGTACATGCCAGGGCTCAACTCCAACACGTCGGTTCGGGCTTGCAGTTCCGGGAGGCCGAGCCTGATCTCGCCAACGACCAAATTTCGACCAGCAGCTCCGAAGGCTGGAATCTTTGGGACTTTTAAGTCGAACAAAAGCCTACAATCCATGTACCGGAGCACGACTGTCGAGATGCGAAGCCACCAGAAGAACCCCTCGAGGCAACTTGGGGCTACCCGCAAGGTTGTGGACATCATGAAGGCAAGTCGATCTGCAAGGGCCGCCAAAACATTGGAGAACCAACACGTTAACATGACCTACACGCTACAGAGTCAGAGACTCAGTTAACTCTAATACTTCTGCATAGCCAGTCGACTGTCATTCGACTATCATTCTTCTATTACACAAGATTCTGCGGAAGTTGTTTGCCGAAGGTGGCACCGCAGCAGGTGAATGGTACCAAGGTTTCTCACTTGGTGAGATGAGTTGCTTATGCTTCTGGACAGAGATCAACCCATGATGTGGTTTCGGCGCCATACTAATTGCAAAGTATAATATGCCTTTGTCAGCAGTTATCTGCTGTCGGATTATACGCACCGCCCTACGTACTGCCACAACACTTTGGCAGCTTCCATCTATGCGACACCGAGGTGGAGGCAGGCCTACAGTTGTTTGCGCAGAACTCTAACCTAGATATGTCGTTTGCAGAGGCTTTGCTGGTCTCGCGCCCGACCCTTGTCTTCACGCAACGTCGGGATCACAATACCGCGTATTTCTGGGTTTCATGTTCCGACAGTAGGTAGAAGCCGGTTTGCACGCGTGCACAAAGGAATCTGAGCAATCTGTTAGCCAAGCCAGCCAGACCTAGTGACCACCAGGCTCAGAGTTAGCCTAATAGGAGCTCATCTTGCTGGGCCCCCCCGCAATCTTCTCATCACGGCACCCAACTAGCAAGTTCTTGCTATAAAGCGGCAAAATCTAACCGACTTTCTAAAGCAGTAGTCAAAGATTGCCTGCGCCTTTTACGTCTTAGAGACCGACAGTATCATCTTTTCCTATCCACCGGATTGACGAAGCATTTCGCCTCACAGAGCCCAATCACCTGTATTCCCTCTCGCAAAGTGGAACGACACCAAGCTTGAACTACCTAGGTACTGCACAAAGAAAAGTCCAAAAATCTCCCTCCACTAGGTTTCCTGCAGAACATCAAGGAGTTCGATGACATAGTCCTGGATGTGTCGTCATGCGGATGGATTACGGACGCTGGCCAGCAGTTACTATTTGCTTATCGAGGGCTATATCGTGAAGTTATTCAGTCAATAAGAGATACATTATTTCGAGTTTAACATTTGTCTTACCGCGTTGATATCTAAAGGGCCATATGCATTCTATTCAAGTGGCGTAAGAGTTGATATTACCTGGCTGTTCATACAATATCATGTGTAATCGTACTTAGCCCCTATTCCGACAGTGTGATTTACGCACTGTATGGTTGGACAGTACACATAGGGGTGGCCTCAAACTTAATCATGCATGGTGTGTTTCAACGGTTTGATTCTCAACTCGGTCCTCACTTATGAGATCATGTGAAAGAGTCTCATTTGATTGTGAAGTGCTGAAACTTTAAACTCAGAAATAACCGACACAGGCAGTGTTGCTCCTTTTATCTACCGCCTTGAGTTCTGGTCGCTCGTTCTTTTCTGGGGAGCCAGCCGACCAACCTTCTCAAGCTGTGACAACACTCTGACTCAAACAGGTAGTCCACGCAGGTTGTGTTGCCATCTTTTGTGGCGAGCCAGTCGGGGAGTGAGCCTAGTTTGTAATCCCCCAATTCGGTCTCACCAAGCCACTCTTCACGTCCTCCTCATAATCATTGGCGCATATGAGACCACGATTCGCCGACATCTCCAGCGTCTCTTGCCGGTCGACAGCGCCCCTCATGCCCAGCCGCAGTGTCCTGCCATGTGCGTCTTCGTCGTCGTCGTCGTCGGAATTGGGGTCGCTGAAGTCGGCGTAGGTGCTGGAGGGGTACCACTTGCTGGAACCCCTGGCGGTGGTCTCGGCGAGCATCTTGTCGATCTGCTCGAGCGTGAGGCCCCTGGTCTCGGGCACGAGGTAGTACGTGTACACGAGGGCGAGGAAGCAGAGGGAGCCCCAGATGAAGAAGACGCGGGACCCGAGGTCGGCGCCGCCCTGGGAGACGGGGTCGACCATGTAGGGAGTTATGAATGCGATGATGAAGTTCCAGAACCCTGTTTTCTTTTCTTTTTTTTTTAAAAAAAAAAAAAAGAAAATGAAGGAGGTTAGTGAGACTTTTAACCTAGCTAGTGCTTAACTACCTACGAGGTAAAATGGGGAGAAGAAAGAAAAAGAATATGACTTGACTCACAATTACTAGCTGTAGAAAGCGCGACGGCACGAGCGCGGATGGGCAGGGGGAATAACTCGCCCGTGAGCGTCCAGGAGACGGGACCCCAGGTGGTGGCGAAGAAGAAGATGAAAAGGCAGATGAAGGTGATCATGGCGGAGAGGGCGACGGGGTCGAGTATGTCCATCGTGCTCTTCATCGCCTCGCCGATGGCGGCGACGAGGAACTGCGAGACGATCATGCCGATGGCGCCCCAGAGGAGCAGGCGGCGGCGGCCGAACCGCTCGATCGCGTAGAAGGACAGAGGGGTCGAGAGCACGTTGACGAGGGTCGTGACGAGCGAGATGAGGAACGGGTCTTGGATCGTGCCGAGCTCGTGGAAGCTGTTTATAGACAAGAGGGATTAGCTGAGTAATATTGGCTTGGCTTTGTGTAAGTCAGTAGGTAAGGGGCGGTGGGGTTTGGAGGTGGGTGGGTAGGAGGTGAGGAGGTTGAAGTTTTGAATGAAACGTACTGCGGTAGATTCGCTGTTAGCATATTGGATCAGACTGAAAAAGAGTTATTTATATGGGTGCTCTCACATACCAAAGTGGTACCAAAGTAGAATATGAAATTAACTCCCGTCAACTGCGACATCATCTGCAGCGAGATACCCAAGAGGGTGCGCCGAAGATTACTCGAGCCATTCCAGAGCGAACCGCGGAAACAGGCCATCCAGCTCGTGAAGTAACCATTGCTATTGCTATTGTTCCCCCCCCTGCCGGTCCCAAAGACCGTCGCCGTCGCGGTCTCGTGCTCGTGGTTCGCGACGATCCCGGCGAGCTCGTCGCGCACATACTGCGACGTGACGGCGTGGCCGCGGAGCCGGGACAGCGCCTCGGCGGCTTTTGTCTGCTGGCCCTGGCGGACGTAGTACCGGGGCGATTCCGGGAGGAAGAAGAGCCCCGTTCCGAGCACGATGGCCCAGACGAGCTGGATGGCGATGGGGATGCGGTATGCGCCCGTGTCTAGGCGGTATTGGGTGCAGTAGTCGACTATGGAGGCTAGGAGGAGGCCTTTTTTATATACAAATACAATAATCAGTTATTGCTACACTTTGGGGGCATTGAGTAGACTAAGGGGGCTCAAGAAGAGTCTTACCCAGCGTAATGCAAAACTGATAGGCAGACACGATCGCACCCCTGACCTTGCGGGGCGCAATCTCGGACATGTAGAGCACCAGCACGGCACTCACGCCGCCCATGCCGAGGCCGGCCACCGTGCGGCCGACGATAAGGGTCGGGATGGTGGAGGCGGCGCATTGGACGACGACGCCGGCGGAGAACAGGACGCATGCCGCGATGGTGATGGCGCGGCGGCCGATGCGGTCTGCTAAGTCGCCGGCGACGAGGGAGCCTGATAAATGGTGGTAGAGGGGGATAGAGGTAAGTATATATATTTAGAGGAAAAGGGAAGAGGACCAAGCAGATGACTGTGGAGGAGACAAGAAGGGGGATTTTGGATTGTAATCAGAATGGCCACGACTATGAAGAGTGTCGTGTCGCGATGTGGTAGCGTGGGAATGGTTGTAACACTTATTGAGCAGAAGTGGAAGAGAGGAGAGACAAGGGAAGTAGAATGAATAGCAAAGAAGGGTAAGGAAACGACGAGTTTACATAGCAAGAAGACCTCGATGAAGTTCGGTAATCAGAACAAGAACATAACTGTGTTCCAGGTTTAAGGACTGATTCAAAGGTCGACGAGGCAAGACAGCAGCATCTCCAAACATGTTGGCGGTATGTGAAAGCCCGTGTCCAAAATCAACCCCGTTTCCAAAACAGTAGAACTTTGCCAAACATGACAACAAAAAGATCGTAAAAGCAATAAAAAACAAACTCACCGATAAAAGTGCCCAAGGACAAGAAACTCGTCACAGCAGCCTTATCGAACCCGCCCAAGGGCTGCGGACCATCTGAGCCGTTAACCCCCAAGTCCTCGCCCTTGAAGACGTGGACGAAATAAGGCATGGCCATGACGCCGCTGATGTAGCCCGAGTCGTAGCCGAAGAAGATGCCTCCGAAGGCGGCGAAGGCGCACAGCACGTACGCCTTCCACGTCACGGGCGCCTCGATGCGGTCGAGTGCTGCCGCCGCGCCGTTGTTGTTGTTGTTGTTGTTGCTGTTGCGGCGGAAGCGGGCAGACATGTTTGCATTTGTGACTTAAGTAGGTTAACCTTAACTGGTGGAAAGAGTTGTGTGTGTAAAATTGTTTTAAGAGAGGAACACGAGGTGCAAAGGTCGGCGATAAGATGAGTTGAAATAAAGTGAGTGAGGCCCCAAGCGACACAAGAATGCCTCGATGACGAAGCTCGAGGTAGGTGGGGGGGAAGAGCAGCAAACTCAGACTACGTAATGTACGGCCTTAATAAAATCTGGGGAAAACAAACCAGAAGATGGGATGCCGGTGAAAGTAAAAGATCTAAATTTAGACTCTGAATTTCCCAATTGCTCAGTTTTTCCTCTCTCTTCCTGTCCCATCACTTAACGTTAGCTGTTAGCTGCCTGCCAACTCAACGTGCAGGTGATACAGCAGTTTTTTTTTTTTTTTTTTTTCAAACACAGCCCATGAACAGAACAGTTACTTCTTGCTGCCAACACTAACAAACAGATGTTTTCATGTTACACAGGGCGGAATGGTGTTAGGTTGGGTTGATTGGTGGTTAGGCGTGCAGTGCAGTGGAAACTTGAAGGAGAAAAAGAGGCACGAGGTCGAGCAAACATGCATCCATGGTCTTTTTTCTTCCATCCGATCGTATCACATTCATTCACAAGAGCACAACAGCACACCACTATTCAACTGGTCAGTCACCTAGCCCAGTGCCCCTAGCCTCTTAACTTCACTGAATGGAACTCGTAGACACTTTTCTATCTGATCTTTCTCGCAACGTAACTAAGTACTTAGGTGTGGTGCTTCAGAAGTGTGCACTCGAGTTCACAGGGAATGATTACACTCCCTAACTTTTAAGGCTAACCTAGCTGTGTGTCTTACCCTTATTAATATACAGGGACTCTATTCTACTTCATTTATTATCTCATCTACTTGACTATGCCGGTTTGGCTGCATCTCTCAGGTTTGCAGCTTACTTATTGTCCGTATTTATTATGGGCCGGCTTTGGTCATCGTCTCGCATATCTATCTATCTCAATAAAACACAGTAAGTAACCAGAGAACACTCTCGCTCCCGACCCTAGCACCATGGCTACTCACTTCCCCTTCTTCATTTCAAATTCTCAGAAAGGAATTTACCCGGAAGTCAACTTTTTAAGAAGTCCTCTTGTTTGTACCTTTGACAGAGGGACTAATTAACCAGATAACTCCTCCTCTATAATCTTTATCTCAGTATATATATATTCAACACTCTGTCCCCTGTCCAAGGTTAGGTTGGTTCTTAGCTGGAAAAAGAGACAGGTTTCTGGGGCACGGCTTCCTTGCGTCCTTATGATTCGAGATGTGAATGCAATTGCATCACAAGAACTGATCATACGTAATGTCCTAACTTAGAGTGCGTGCGGAATACATATCTACCTAACCTATTCGACTCTCCTTTTTGACCCTGGGATAAGTATAAGTTTGCTTCAACTTCCACCCTCTCGGCATTTCATTCATTTCATATAACCTCACACAACCAAAAACTGCAAGTTAAGCAAGCAGCTGAGAGTCTGTCTGTTCCCTAAATTAGAAACTGTCTTGTTTCGTTTCATAACCAACCTCTAAGGTTAAGTCAGTAAGTAATAAGAATACCTAAGAACTCATCCCTCGTGCCACGCATTTGCTTAACAGTGTCAATACATACATACTCAACAACTGGCACATATCCTTTGTCCAAGGTTAAGTATCTATCCTGTTGAGACCGGCAATATCATGTCACTTTTGATGTATATATATATATATATATATATATATCAAAGAGAGTAACCTATAACAAACTTAACCTACTTATCTGACAAATGAAATCCCATCAAGACGTCTGTCTATCTAGTGTTACACTAAATCAAGCCATTGTACTGACGTCTCCCATATGCTTGCTGCTAGCAAGCAGTCAAGTCAAGTCCTCCCACATACATACATACATACATCCTGGCCCCCTTTTAACGTGTCCCAACGTTCAAAAAACCTCCGTATCAAGGCCTCCTCATCCTTAAGTAGTCAGCCAACAAGTTTTAGCACCCAACCAAGCAAGCATTCATTCATTGTAAAAACAAAACAAAACTAAACTTACAGGGAGCCAGGGAGAGAGAGAGAGATAGAGAGATAGAGATAGAGATAGAGATAGAGAGAGAGAGAGAGAGAGAGAGAGAGAGAGAGAGAGAGAGAGAGAGATAGAGAGAGAGAGATAGAGAGAGAGAGATAGAGAGAGAGAGATAGAGAGAGGAGACCAAACTCCACATCTATCTAGCTTAACCTAGGTTAACCTACAACGCTACTTACATCTACATCAAGAAAGAAGACAGAAGAAAACAGAAGCACAAAAAGGATACCTATTATATAACATTTGTTTCTTTCTTTTCTTTTACACCACATCACCATTAAACTACGCCTGCAACAAAAAAAAAAGCAAAGATAAACCCCCCAACGCCAGTTTCCTTTCAGATCATTCCTGGACAACCTAACCTTAGGCTGATACGTTCTTTTGTCTCTTACTGTACAAAAACAACAGTAACCTAGACTAGACCAACCTACTAACGTCGCCAGGAGAACCGAACATCCAGACGCCCCAAGTAAGTAACTTAATCAACAAAGGCTCGCAAGAATCAAGACTAGTAGAGACAGGGCATCTTTCATCTTTCACCCCGAACAAACCCACTCGGCAAAAACACACCATCTCGCCGTGCGGTCGGCCAGTACAAGTCCTCTCCAGACTCCCTTTTCCGAACACTTGATGATCGTCTCCCACGTTCCCCCATCACTCACACCTCCACCCCCTTCCTCTCCCGCCCCTGCTCCTCCTGCGTAACGAGACCCAACACTGATCCCCATCCCCCTTCTCTCGTCCTTTCTCATCAACCTTAGTATCTTTCCCCCGGGGGTCTGAATCGCCAGCTTAGCCGGCTTCCGTCCCGCTATGCTCCCCGTCGCCGAACTCGGCGCCGTCGCCACACTGCTGCTCGTCAGGCTCATCGCGCTGTTCGGGCGCGCGAACGGCAGCGGACTCGTCGTCCCTCCATTATTACTAGTATTACCATTACTATTCGAAGCAGAAGAACTACTCCCACCACCACCACCGCCGCCGCCGAGACTCGATGGATGCTGCCGGATCGCAAACACAAACGTGTTGTTCAGCGCCAGCCTCTGGCACTGCGGCTGCACCACGTATATGTCGTGCCTCTGCGCATGCGGCGTCGGGTGCCGCGTGACGAACTCGTACGGCGGATTCTCGCCCGTGTGGATGATGGGCAGGGCGAACGCTAGGGGGTGCGGTATGTCCTTGATGCTGTGCATGAGACCTCGCTTGCCCGCATACACCTTCAAGACGCCCGTCCCCTCGTCACCCGGCAGGAGGGCCTTGACCGTGTATCGCTTCACGCCGTTATACCACTCCGCCTGCGCCAGAGCTCGCTTCTTCACGACATCTCCGCTTTCGAAATAATCGCCGTCTGCATCGCGTGCGAAAGCGCGCACCTCGACTTCGGCCGCCACCTCGACATCCTCGGGCACGTTGAAGTTGATATGCACCATCTCGAGGTCCTCGATTCGCGTCAGAGAGGTGTTGTAGTCGACCATGGCAATGGAATTCTTGAAGTAAGGTGGGCAAGCAGACGGCAGGTTCAGCAGAGTCTCGTAGGCCACGGGCGGGCAGATGTGCTGCTGCGCATGATGTTCCGGGATATGCGTCCAGCAGAGCTCCGTGGGCCTCGTCAGGAACCACCAGAACTCTGCGCTTTGACTGCTCGCATTCGAATACTGACCCCGTCGTGGATTGGAGGGACTGGCGAGACAGGTGTCCATCATGCGCCACTCGTCGTCGACCAGCACCGCGTTCCACCAGTGGTTGGACCGGGGCATGATGTTCGTCTCGGGCACTTCGCCTGGCGTCTTCAGATAGCCCCGTACAATCTCCGAGTGGATGCCAATAGCAGCACACATCTCATGCACGAGGACGGCATATTCCTCGGCGCAGCCCCTCTTGGTCTGTATCACACGCCGAGTGTCTACTTCGCCCTCGAAGTCTTCTTCCCAGTTGACCTTCTCAGCAACCCAGGTAAAGATGGCTCGAAGCCGCTGCACGTCACTTCTGTAGGGCCGACACACGTAGTTTGTCGCCAGAGATACGGATGTCGTCATGGGCGGTAGGTTACTGACAAATCGTGAGTTCTTGTCGACCTGGCTGAGGTTCAGGGCTTGGTAGTTTATCGGCTCGCGGACCGGATTTCCGTCCGCGCCTTCGTCTCCCTCCACGCTCTCGTAAAGCTCGTCGACGGGGTCTATGGCGGGATAGTCCATCATCTGGCAGCGCTCCCGTCGTTCATTGCGCTCAATCTTGCTCAACGTATTGGACCTGTTCACATCTCTCCGAACCTGTACCCAGTCCACGCCGGTGCCCAGGCCCATATCGCGAGCTACCTCGCGCGGCAGGCTGGTCCCCGCCGTGCCACCTGCAATGGCCGTGATGCCGTCGGGGCCGCCTGAGCGCTTGATGGGAGATGACTGAAGGGATGCCGTTCCCATCGCTATACTACTTCGACCGGAAGCGACCCCGGTCTTTGTCGCCTCCAGGATTCTCTTGATGAAGTTGGCCCTTTTCGGCTTCGCCGCCTCTGGCTGCACTAAGCCCCCAACAGCAGCGATCCCTTCATCGAGGAACCCAGCCTGGGATTGCGGTCTCAGGGCAGACGTGGAGTGGCTTGGGTGATAAGAGACGCCGGAGAACGGTGTTGTCGGCCGATTCGCGTCCCAGTCCTCGTCGGCGTCGCGAATGCCCAGCGCACTTCGCGCTCGGTTTTTTCTGGCCAGGCTGCCCGCGCTCGTAGCACTGATTCCCCCGGCAGAAGTACCACTCATAAGACTGCGGTCCGTACTTTGCGTGCTCGTCGTCGTAGTAGTAACGGTGCTCTGATTTCCAGTCGAAGTATTTGTCGAGGTTGTCTTCGTAGTAGACGTCCTGCCCAGCCTTCCGATGTCGTAAGATGACTTCTGCTTCCGGAGCGTCCTCTCCTGGAGCGGATGGTCTCCCATAGATGACTTCGGCCGATGACTGTGCATGCCTCTCAGTGGCGGAAGTGGCGCCGGGTTGCTCTGGGTGCTCTTGAGAGGAGGGAGTGGCGCCAGATCCGCTTCACGGACGAGAGAACCGAGACTGGAACTATGCTGATGCATCTGACGAATCCGGCTCTCCATCCTCTCGACATAATCATTCAGCTGAGGGAGCTGATGCGTCCCTTTGTAGCCGCCGTGCATGGTGCTGTCCTGGGACGAATCGCCGCCGCCGTACGATTCGTAGCCCGAGTCTTGGTGTAGGAGACCCGACGCCGTCTGTGGTCTTATTCTCTCCCTCCTCGACCGGTGCTGGACCATATCAAAAGATTCTGGTGACCATGGGTCGAACTGTGGCTTGGGCGAGATACTCTTGCGGGGAGAACCTAATATGTCCAGTTGCTCGATCACGCCATCCATGGCCTCGCGTAGGGGTGATGGGGTAAAGCCTCCACCAATAGGAGAAGGAGGCACGGGTGAATGTGACCTGGGTGTATGATAACCATGCTGAGGAGGTGGAGGCCGCTCATGATGCGACGCGTTGGAGGTATCCCGGATTATAAGACTTCGGTGGGGAGGTGGCGGGGGCGGAGGGGGAGAGTCGTGCTCGGGCGGTGGTCGGTACGGTTGGTACTGGAAGGAGGGCGCGGGTGACGGTGTTCTCTGGGGGTAGGTGAGCAGTCGAGGGGGGGCAGGGGACGGGGCTCTCGGCTCGTAATGCTGGACAGGTGGCGGCGCCGGTGACGGCGCTCTGTGGTGGTAGCTTGGCGTATGAGGCGGAGCTGGATGAGCGGGTGAAGGCGCTCTGTGGTGATAATTCGGTGTATGAGGCGGAGCTGGTGGAGCGGGTGAAGGCGCTCTGTGCCCGTACTCTGGTATGTATTGTCGAGCGGGTGAGGGAGCTCGAGCGTGATATGAATGACCGTGAGGCAGCGGCGAGGTCGGCCTCTGGTTGTAGTGGTGTACAGGTGTCGGAGCTGGGGACGGAGCTCGTTGGTAGTCGTGCTGAGGAGGTGCAGGAGACGGCGCTCTGTGGCTGTGTCCGCGTGACTCGTGTGCCCGTGTCTCGGGGGGTGTGGCAGAATGAAGAGCACCGTCACGATGACCATTGTTGCGAAACGAGTTGATGGTGGAGTTCTTCCTCGGTGGTGGTGTAGCGATGTGTGACGGTTGGCGTATGATCTCTGGTTGCTTGGCCGTGGTGTAATGAGGTGCCTTGGCATATGCCTCGAACGGTTTCCGGAACGGCTTCGACTTGGACTTCTGCAGACCATTCGTTGGACTCGGCGTATGATTCGACGTCAGAGGACTGATCGATCTGCTCACGGGACGGAAGTCGTCGGGTAGGACCTCGACAAAATTGGAAGGAAACACGCCGACAGTCTTGTTGCGCCGCAGTCTTCCGGTCCACCAAGAGCCGTCGCCAGCGTTCAGGCATTCAATCAAGTCGCCTTCGATGAAGCCGAGATCTCGGGATGACTGTAAACACAGGACTGGTTAGGTGTGACTGTGGCTGATGGAACAACATAAAAGACTGACCTCTCCTCCCCAAGAATAGACGGCTCTACACCAACAGGGGAATCGTGTCGGCAAAGGGGGCGGTCCCGGTACCATCGCGATTAGAGTTTGCCGTGCTGCAACTCTAATGCACGACAATTAAGCTCGGATGATGTCTCCCGGCGCTGTTCGTGATGTCGAAGTGACGCAATTAGCTATGCTTTATCATCCGATTGCGCAGGTATTAGTATCTATCGTACACCCAAGCCGGAATTTCGTTGCAGTGTATGGCGACGACGGTGAAACAAGCAAGCTATACAACGTAGAGAGAGACCCGGGGACGTATAATGCGACGTGATATTGCCTACGGCGAGGTATGGCAGCGAGTGACAAGGGACGACCAAACCACCGCAGCAGCAAGAATCAGTCTGCAACAAAAAAAAGTCGAGGAAAAAAGAAAGACGGTGTAAACGAAATTCCACCGCCAATTCCCAAATCTCCCAGTTGATTGATTGCCCAGTAGGCTACTCTGTGATTGAAGTGTTCGTATCATACAAGGGTTGATGGCCTGCGCAGAAGCGGTGTAGGTGTGCTGCCCGGGAATTGATTGATTGACAGACAGCAAACTGTGTGGGCAGACTAGACCTGGCAGGTCTGGGGCAGCTAAGCTTGCTCGGGACCTTTCCAAACAGAGGGGTGCTACTCGTCGTTGCCCAGTAACGGGAGATCTGGGCTCCAGTAAACTAGGAGTGGGGCTCCCGCTCGATGCAACATTGTGGAGATGTGCCAATCCGATGGTCCAATCCGATTGACAATCTAGCCGACAATTCGACAATGCGATCGTTCTCGACCCCACCATCTGGGTTGTGTACCTGCCCTGCTGTTTCTTTACCATGGGACACTTTTCACCATGAGCTTACCTATCAGCTGTAAAGACTGCTCATAGCAATGGTACTCTGAAGGTAGTGGGCAAGAAGAAGCTCAATCGCAATGTTGTTTTTACATATGTAAATAGGTAAATACATCGTGAATATACAGGTTTAGGAGTCTGCCCATACTCCAATGAATTTTACAAGTGCAGGTGACATGTCTTATAAGACATACATAAACAAGGACAGACAACTCGAGATGGTCGAAAGTGTCTCTCTACTCCAGGAGTAACAGATGACACATTGTTGTCTAGGCATAGTCATTCGGATATTCCGAGTGTCATTTGTCATTCAGGAGATCACCAGACTAGCCAACTGGCATATGGATGATCGCAAACTAAGACATTGCTGTGGTTCTAGTGTTTCTGGATTCTGGACCTGTGTACTTTATCAAGGACGTAGAAGCCGCATATGCACGTCTTGCATATTTCCTTTCTTTCCTCTCTAACCTACCCCTTTTCACACTTTCCCACAGCATCCTAGCAGTTAGCAGTGAGCCCGGATATCTTGGCTCGGATCCTACGTTCATCTCCCTCTCCCACCATGAAAAGTCTTTTCCGCTTACAAGTAGACAAACAAGAGCCGTCAAGACGTGGCAAGAGCAAAGGATCCCTGTCACTAGCAGGTGCCGATAGGGCTCAACTTTTAGCATGTAATCAATCTTACGGCAAACGCAGCCATTGGCCTGAATCGACAAAACCCTTCCCAATAGGGAAATCAGGCTACTCCGAGAAAGGATAATTGTTGTTGGTCAAAGCTCTTTTCAGCCCTGTCAATTCGTGCTTCTGGTGGTTTACTTTTACACCAGTGCCCAGACAACCGAATTGTGGGCCGCCCTGCATAATAATGGTAAAGAGGTACCTGCCTCAAACAGACCAAAGCTACCATTGCTATTGCCATTGTGCTATCCATTGTTGCGCGCTGGTTGAATGGGTTGCGTTTGCGTTTTTGTTGGCGCTTTTATCGCGGCATCACTTTTGTGCCATCTTTTCTCTAGCAACTTGTTGTTTTATTGCCACAGCGCCCAGCATCCTTCCCGCCTTCGACATTGACTTCACTTCCTTGACGGATCTTGGCTTCGCCGTCGCATTGTCCCATTCTACCCGCATCCGATACTTCGAAACCTTGCGCGCAGCTGGTGCCGTTCATTGGCGCCAGCATCGGAGCCGCTAATAAGCAGCAACCTTCGTCGAGTCAAAATCGGAATATCGCGAAAATATACTTTACCGAGATGGCCGACGAAGCCATTGCCAGCCAATACCAGGTGCTGGAAGAGCTGGGTCGTAAGTGAACACCCCCTCTGAGACATAGGGAGACATTGCCCAAGCAACGGCTAATTAATTGCTGACTCTCCGCCGCGACAGGTGGCAGCTTTGGCGTTGTTTACAAAGGAATAGAGAGGGAAACCGGAAACACGGTCGCTATCAAGCATGTGAGCCTCCCTTCCACCAGATCTTCATGTGTCTCCTACCAGTTCTGCGTTCGCTTACTGACCGAGTCACGCTTAGATTGACCTCGAATCGACCGACGACGATATCCAAGACATCCAAGCTGAAATATCCGTCCTGAGCACGTGCGCTAGTCCCTATGTCACACAATACAAGGCGAGCTTTCTGCGTGGGAGCAAGTTATGGATTGTCATGGAGTACCTAGGAGGTGGATCATGTCTAGACTTGGTATTTCGCCCTCCCCCCTACGAACGAACCCTTTTGCCTGTCGGATTCTAACACCGCCCGCCAACCATACAGCTAAAACCCGATCCGTGCTCGTTCAACGAAGTTCACATCGCCATCATCTGTCGCGAGCTCCTTCGCGGTCTCGAATACCTCCATGCCGAAGGCAAGATCCACCGAGATATCAAGGCTGCGAATGTCCTCCTCTCCGAGACCGGGAAAGTGAAGCTGGCCGACTTCGGCGTCGCAGCCCAGCTCACCAACATCAAGTCCCAGCGCAACACCTTCGTCGGTACCCCTTTTTGGATGGCGCCCGAAGTCATTCAGCAATCTGGCTATGATTTCAAGGCAGATATCTGGTCCCTAGGCATCACGGCTCTGGAGATGGCCTACGGAGAACCTCCCCATTCCAACTTACATCCTATGAAAGCCCTCTTCCACATCCCCAAGAGCCCTGCGCCCAGGCTGGAGGGCAACTTCTCTAGAGAGTTCAAGGACTTCATCTCATTATGTCTCGCCAAGGACCCCGAGCGGAGACCGACAGCCAAGGAGCTGTTAAGACACAGATTTGTCAAGTCGGCGGGCAGGATTGAGGCCCTGCAAGAGCTGATCGAGAGAAGACGGGCCTACGATGCTACTAAGAGTAAGAAGCGAGGCCGCACATTCTACCAGGAGACTCTGCAGGACTTCACGCCCAAGAACGAGCTAGACGAGTGGGTGTTTGACACGGTCAGATCGGTCGTGCCACGGAAGGTCACGGTCAACAAGTCGCGAAAACCATCGTCCATCTTCTCTACTGAAGAAGCGTTGCGTCGAATGGATATCAAAGACGGCCCGTTGCAGCCCACGTCTCCCGCTCCGGTGACGATGCGAAAATCCACGGCGATCAGACAACCGTCATATAATCACGGTTCTCTGCGTGGCCCACCTGCTCCGGTTCTACGGCGACCACTGCACCCCGATATGTCGTTCGGTAACTCTGGCTCGTCACAGCGTCTTTTCAAGAGAGTGCCGTCCGACGGCTCCAGTTCTGGCCGCCCGTCCACAGCCAGCCCGTTCGACGACGTGACGGACGAGAATAGTAAGCCCATGACGGCGGTCGAAGTGACGAGCAAAGAAGCCGTGCTAGGTCGACGTTTGTACACTAAGGCCCTCGAACCGAACCTTGCAGAGCTTCACGCGCAAACGTCGAGCCTGGCGAAGAGGGAGGCGTTAGCCAAGCTCTCCGACGCCTTTGCAGCGCTCGATGCCGTCGATCCGGAAGGCGCGTACCATCTGTTCCGCCACCTCAACACGTCCATCGCGCAGGACAGTAAGCTATCGAACGCGTTCCTGACCGTCGCGGGACCTAAGAAGGAAGGAGGACAAGCGGAGGCGGAGAGGAAGTGCGGCACGGTGCTCATCAAGAGTCCGCCCGCGACGCCTTCCAACCCCTCCAGCCCGACGAAGCTCGTGCTGGCTTCTAACAATCCTCACCTAAAGAGCCATAAGAGGCGGCAGAGCGCCGCGATAGTAGGAGTGAATGGGAGTCCGGAGAAGCTTCAGAGTAGTAGACAGGAACGAGATGCGGAGAAGGCTGCGGCGGCGCTCGAGGCGAGGTTCCCGGGCAGAGAGGCGCGGCCGGGAATGGAGCACTGCAAACAGCTGTCAGATGTCCTGTATAGTCGCTGGGTGGATGGGCTGAGGTTGCGGTGGCCTACTGCTTCTTCTTCTTCTGCTTCTTCTTAGGGAGGTTTGTGAGTGTATGAAAGAAAATGGGTGTATTATCGGTTCACCTACCTAGTAAGTATATCTGGTGGATTTTGTTCCGCGCAGGGGGGGAATGGCGGTTGTTTGCTTGCGATTGTAGGAGTTTATGTGTGTGGGTGTTACGGTACCATGAGGAAGGAGGATGGAGAGAGTCAAGTCTTCTTTTTTGATCTTTCTTTCCTGTACAGTTACTGTTTTTTTTCTTGCTTTTCGGTTGCAAGGTGCATGGGCGTGGTGTTTGGGTTGTGTATATATAGACGTAAAATGTATGTATGTAAAGTACGTCTGTATACAATGTGTAAATCATAGTTTAGGTTGGGCAGTTTCTGTCTTTAGTGAGATATACTTACTTAGGTAGGTAGGTAGGTAAATGAATGAAAGCAGACGAAAGCGAGATGTGATGAGATGAGATAGGAGATGATGGAAAGGATTTGATCAACTTAAGAGCAAGAGCAACATAAAACGAGATTAATGATGGGGATAGAAAGAAAGATACCAAGTAATTTAGTAAATATTAAATTACAAGACTTAACTTTTTTTTACCGAAATCTTATCCTTCCTTGTCTGGGTCCCTCCTGTGTGTGAATCTAACCGTACGGAATGTGGCTCTTCTTTTCTTGACTTGATAAATACATACTTATGAATTGGGTCTAGAAATGGACTATCCGTGGTTCTTCCTAGGTTAGATACGGGGGGATCTATCTTTCTTTCTTTCTTTCTTTCTTTCTTTAATCGTAATTCTATGATCGGGCACAACACGACGCCCTTATGCCCGACTCACCCACTCCATGTTCTTTGGAAGGTAGGTGGGTTTCTTATATACACAAATGGGTATCGCGAGGTCAGGTCCCAGCTGAATTGTCTCGCGTAGGCCTCTGCGTGTGGGTATGAGCTGGGCAGTAAGGTTAGGTTAGGTTAGTTGTAAGGGGGGGGCAGCTCTTCCTTCTCCGGCCTTTTTTTCTCCCATTCCCTCGTGAGGAAGGAAGGATGTATATATAACTGCCTACCCTTTTTTTTTGTGTTTGGATACCGTCATCGCATCATTATCAATTAGTTGGTTTTTTCTCTCTCCCGAAATCCAATGGTCATCGCATCGCATCGCAAACTCTTTCTTTTCTTACGTTATGGGTTCGCAACAGGGTGATCAGCCTGCGCCTGCTTAATCAACCTATCCTCCACATCCCTCCCGTCTTCGCCATTATCCGGGATCCCGTTATCGACCGCGCGTTCCAGGAACCCTTTCTCGGCGACCTCTCGTATCTTGTCGAGAAAGATGTCGCCCATGAGCCTGTACCCCTCGTCCGTGGGGTGCGTCTTGTCATCGGCGTGGATGTCCTGCGGGAGCGGTCTGCCGGGGAACCCCTGGCCATAGTGCATCTCGGCGAGCGCGACCCTCTTGTTCTCGCGGATCAGGTCGGCAGCGACCTGCCGGATCTGCGCGTTGGCCGTCAGCATGCAGGCCTCGACGGTGGCGTTGGGCGTCGTGACGAGCGTCGACAGGATCACCGTCGTCTCGGGCGCGGAGGCGATGATGGCGTCGGCGAGCTGGCGGTAGCGCGACAGGACGAAGGCCGGCTGGTCGTTCTGGAAGCAGTCGCTCGTGCCGACCTGCACGAGCACGAGGTTGGGCCGCAGCGCCGGCACGGCCTGCAGCGCGTGCGGCAGCACCCGCCGGATCGGGTGCGCGCTGTACCCCTCCACGTCGTTGTCGCCCCAGTCGCCGAAGCGCGCGAACCCCACCAGGTTCACCGGGTTGCCCCACGACGTGAGCGTCTCCCGGATGTGCCGCCTGTAGCCCCGTCCGCCCTCGGACCTCTCGCCTCGCGTGATGGAGGCGCCGATGAACATGATGCGCAGCGGGAGCCCGTTGGCGAGGGGTCCTCCTGTCTGGGGTGGTGTGGCGTTGCCATTTATTTTGTTGATGAGCTTGTTCTCATTGTTGATGTTGGCGGATATGGAGTCGAGCTGCTGGTGCAAGTCCACGATGTTGTATGTGAAGAGGCCTGTTTTCTCAACCGTGTTAGCCACTGTGATCTCCCTCAAGCCGGCTTTCCTACCATCGGATATGATCCTTCCTTCCAAAGTATCGTGGCTTACCTATTAGGACGAGTAGTAATGCAACGACTGTAAGAAATTTGGAAAGAGACGCTGAGAGCAGCATCTTGCCGGACTCCTCATCTTGCCGAACTTCCTTGGGCCGAAAGAAACGCATGGCCTATATATATCCGAACGTTGACTTAACCTAATCCTGCGAACCCACGAAGAGGCAGCAGCCAGCAACATGACGGGAAAAGAGTGAAATAATTTCTGAGCGAGTGAGTGATGCTGGGCTGTGCTTCTTTATATATAACAGATCTGTAACGGAAATCTTAGGGTCTGCTCCCTTGATAGCCTATTTCCTATTAGTCTTCTGTGAGAAAGTGGTATAGGGGTATCCAGATCCTTATCAAGTACTTGCTGCATTGTTAAGCCCTACGAATCTCTGACCAGGGGTGATTGGGCTGAGATGGGAACCATTCACTCGCTGTTCCAGCAGGACTGGGGCTCGATAGTTTATGGGGTGACATCCTCGCGTCGAAACGGCCCGTACTTCGCAGGGCTCACAGAAATGGGCATCAGGGGATTCTGTGCCTCGAGGCTGCATGTTGATAAGGCATGGCCAGCTCGTGAGCATTGAGCATGATATGAAGACTTTTTGGCCAGGGCCGCGCGGGTTGTCTGATTCCCCGTAGCATAGCGTAGCATCTGCGCCGCATACCTACAGACATCACATCCACATCTGGAATCTCTCCCCGGTTATGGGATAGCTTCCTCCTGACAATCTGCTTGCCAGGGGTCAGGCGTGTGGGCGTGCCAGGGTCGGTGTTAAAAATATCGACCGGGTGTAACAGTAAGTACTTGTAAGGTACAGAAGAGCTTAATCTTAAGTTGGTGCTGTCAAGATAGTTTTCTATAAGTCTAGATACGCCGTTTTCTTGCAGCAACAATGTAATTGTCAGGTAATCTCGGTCCAGGCTTGGCACTCACTCCCACCAATGCCATGCGGCGTATTCAAGCGTATTGGAGCTACGCGACGTAGTGCCCAGAACGCTCGAGGTTCCTTGACTAGGCTTTTTTGAGCATCAGGTCGAGGGCAGAAATTAGGCAGCCATATCTGCTGTACCGGTGCAGGGATTATTGATTATTAAGTCGAGTCTAGACTAGACGTAACCGACATACGCTTTACTGTCGCTTAAAAGTAGGACCTCAAGTGTTACGCGCGTATTATGAAGACGCTAGACCGAACAACGCATACAACAAATCTGCCTCCCTCATCATTTCAAGCTGGGGTCGACCGGAGTCGCTCCTACAGAAAAAGCTCGCGAATCCGCACCTGCTCATCTGTTTCTCACTTGACGAATGCTTGGCGGGATTATCCATTCAATAGTCGTGCTACGCCACAGACGAAGGATGAGTTGAGAGATAGTGAAGCTCTGTGGGGTGCCTGGGGAGCGTTCTGCTGGCTTCCTTTGACACCGAAATTGAATTTTATTTGGCTGGTCTCCATCGCTGTCATTGTCTAGGATTGACTGTGGCTCCTTTTTGCTTCAGGTCTGGTCGAAGTCAAATAGAGGACACGTTTCGCTTCTCCAAATGGTTGCCTTTCTATGGCCGATGCGAGGTTTTCATTCAGCAGGTTGAGCAACTAAGGTCCTTTCTCTGATGGGTTGAAGATTTGAAGACCACATACTGGTCAAGCAGGGTCTGGGAAGCAGCGGCGCTTTTTGAGTGGAATCACATGTGTAAGAGAACTATCTACATGTTTCCGCATCGAGGACACCTGCTTGATTAGCCCATACGATGAACGAGGCAAGAGCCGTCGTCAAGTCTCGTGGTCAAACTTGATGGTCTTTTGTCAGAACTTATTGTGGACGGTTCAGCAAATATATTCTTAAAGGCAGTACAGACAGGCCCCACTAATCAATCCAGTAGGTGCATAATATCATTCTACGAAATACTCTCCGGATAATGCATGCTTCTTACTTTGTGTGTACAATAACATCCAGAGAATGTAAACATTTCGGCATTGTGCCTTCTTCAAAACATCATTTGAGTCGAACAGGCTAAGCAGACGGGGAAGTCGTCCCTTTGTCAACCCTCTGTTGACTGCCCTTCTTGCTCCGTACTATCCGTTGGCTACTGTTTCGAATCCTACCCACGGCAGCGAGCCAGAGTGTCAAATCAACAAAACTCGGTACCTATCTCACTCCTGCGGCCTGCCCCACCAGAGGAACAGGCAGCCTGTTCACGCCCATGCCCGCGTTGCCATGGAGAGCTTTCTTCGCGAATGGAGGCAAGACGCCTGGAACAAAGCCCAATACGAATCAGCTATTTTCATCGGCGATAAGCTGTTAGCTCTTACTAGTGCGTCTGAACAATAGACCACCATGAGCGATACGAGATGTTGACCTTGTTCACAGATGATGACACCGATGCTTTCTGGCTAGCACAGGTCCATTTCGCCACTGGAAACTATTCCAGGGCGCAAGCTGCCCTATCCAAAAAGGACCTCATCGACCGGAGTCCCTCCTGCAAATACCTGGCCGCTCATTGCTTCATCAAGCAAGGCCGGTACGATGAGGCTCTCACCGTGCTTGGGGACCACAACCCGTCGCATCTCATAGCGAACCCGGCAAATCGACGCAAAGTTCAGCATCTTAATGGCCGTTCAAATTCTAATCTGGGACGGGGCCCCACAAGGTTTCACGGACGGGGCGATGAATCGTCTGAGGAGGATTCGACCAACAGGCGGTTCGAAGCCGCCATGTGCTATCTGAGGGGCATCTGCTATGCCAAGCAGAGCGCTTTCGATAAAGCCAAGGAGTGTTACAAGGACGCCGTGCGCATAGACGTGCAGTGCTTCGAGGCATTTCAACAGTTGATGAAGAACTCGCTCATGTCGCCAGAGGAGGAATGGCAATTCCTCGAGTCCCTCGATTTCGACTCCATCACCGTACCTCTCCAATCGCGTTCTTCTTCCCAGGAAGCCGCACATTTTACGAAGATGCTCTATACTACAAGGCTCTCTAAATACCGAAACCCCGACGCATTCACGACTGCTTACGAGACGTTATCAACCCACTACAAGCTCGCTTCAAATCCCGATCTCTTGCTGGCCAAGGCCGACCTCCTCTACAACCAGTGCAGGTTCAAAGATGCCTTGGCCATAACGAAATCCATCCTTGAGGAGGACAAGTACAATTTTAGCATGTATCCGCTACATCTCGCCTGCTTGTACGAGCTCAAGATGAAGAACGACTTATTCCTGATAGCCCACGACCTGGCCGAGAAGCACCCGAAAGAGCCATGCACCTGGCTCGCGGTCGGTATCTACTACTTCTCCATCGGAAGTATTCCTGATGCACGGCGATACTTTAGCAAAGCAAGCATGATGGACTCACACTTCGGGCCGGCCTGGATCGGCTTCGCCCACACATTTGCGGCCGAGGGCGAGCACGACCAGGCCATAGCGGCGTATGCCACGGCGGCGCGGCTGTTCATGGGCACGCATCTGCCCCAAGTATTCCTAGGAATGCAAAACTACGCCTTGAACAATCTGACGCTCGCCGAGGAGTACCTTAGGGCGGCGTACGTCCTCTGCAACACGGACCCCTTGCTGCTCAACGAGATGGGCGTCGTATGCTACCACGTAAAGCGGCCACAGGAAGCGGCCAATTGTTTCCTCAAGGCTCTTGAGGTCGCCGAGGACATCGATGCGGAACCGCTCGCCTGGCTCTCGGCCCGCACGAACCTGGCCCACGCCTACAGGTGTATGAAAAGGTACGACGAGGCGCTCGAGCAGTTTGACGAGGTGCTGCGAGTGGGCGGCAAGGACGCTTCCATCTATGCCGCGAAGGGGATAATATTCATGGAGCAAGGGGGGAAGTGGGACATGGCGATTGAGGTCCTACACATGGCGCTCGCGATCCGCCCTCAAGACCCCATCGCGACGGAGTTGCTGAACAAGGCGTTGGACGAGAGTGCTGGGACGCTGATCTGATGATATCGCAGCTAAATAAAGGTTTCGTTCGGGGGGGCTCTAGCGGGTGGCAACATGACGATGGTTTGATGGAATGCGTTATGTGATACCTTTTTTTCCTTGATGGGGGGTTGCAGTCTTTTTGCGATGATTAACGAGACTTTATCGAGGTAAACATGAGATTCTTTGGCTCCTCTATCATCACTAATTTCACACAAGATGGAGACGAGGTGGTTGTTGTCTGGTGTTGGGAGATAGTATGGACAGCATACATGCCACATTACCAAGACGTTGCGAAGGTTTACTTTAGGTCATTACATACTGCGTATCAGACTGGTTGGCCAAAGATGTTTTTCCTAGCAAGTCTGCGGTGGTATCTGTATAAAAATGAGGTATATTATCCGCCTCTATCATGTCACCACAGTTCATGCCCCTCGGAGAAGATTAGTGTAGGAGGCTGATCATTCTGAACTTTCTATGGAAGGGTACTTGCTGTGTATTTTGCAGAACCAAATCCACAAACAATACCTGTGACCTTACTAACCTAGTCTAAGTTAAGTATTTTAGTTACGTGACACAGTTGTTGTTCACAAAGGCAAATGCTTGATGCATCTGGTCACAGAGACCATTCATTGGCTTGCACGTGACTTGTTTCAATGCAACCATGAAACGTTAGGTTAGGTTAGTAACTTAGCACCTAAAATGTTCGCCCCAACACCCAAAGCCACATACTTTATCATTTCCACATACATTTCTGTTGCGCCACCCAACGCAACAAGTTTCAACATCTCTATCTTGCCCACTTTGGACTCAGTCAAGATGGCGTGGAGAAATCAAGGAATCACAGGGTCGAACAATATCCCCCTTGGCAACCGTCGCCGATTCGGAGGCGATGCGGATGGCGACACGAGCCAGCAAGGTAGCGCAGATGCCTCGAATGGCGTCTCGAACGGCGACCGCGACCTGAAGCGCGGTCGCAGCCCAGAACCTCGTGAGTACCATCTACTACTACCACTACTACCACTGCTATCCCGCACGCTTCAGTCGTAACCCACTCAATATCTCCATTTCCATCGATATGGTTGCCAGACTAAACTAATATTAACCTGCCGTTTTAGGGACTGACGCCGATGGCCCTCGTCGTCGCAAGAAGCGTAACCGATGGGGCGACGCCTCCGAGAACAAGGCTGCCGGCCTCATGGGTCTTCCCACCGCCATCGTTGCCAACATGACAAGCGAACAGCTCGAAGCGTACACGTTGCATCTCCGAATTGAGGAGATTAGCCAGAAGCTGCGAATCGACGACGTCGTCCCTGCTGACGGAGACAGGTATGTCATCCTGCTCCTTGCCCCCTGCTGCCCGTCTGCTCTCGGGCGGCGAAGATGAGTTCCAACTGACATTCGCTCTACAGATCTCCGTCCCCCCCTCCGCAGTACGACAACCACGGTCGCCGTGTCAACACTCGAGAGTACCGATACCGCAAGCGCTTGGAAGACGAGCGTCACAAGTTGATTGAGAAGGCGATGAAGACCATACCTAACTACCACCCACCGCAGGACTATCGCCGGCCGACCAAGACGCAAGAGAAGGTCTACGTGCCGGTCAACGATTATCCGGAAATCAACTTCAGTGAGATTGCTAACCCTCTAACCTCATTAACCACGCCCCTCCCCTTCCTTCTTCAGGAGTCTGCCAGGAGCGCCATATTGCCTCTCGTTCGTGATATGCAAGCCCTGGCTGCATCGAACTGCATCTAACATTTATCCGAGCAACTGCCCTTGATGACGTATACTAACATCTAGCTCTTCTTACTAAAGTTGGATTACTTATTGGACCTCGTGGAAACACGCTGAAAAAGATGGAGACTGAATCCGGTGCCAAGATCGCAATCCGCGGCAAAGGCTCCGTCAAGGAAGGTAAAGGCCGATCGGATGCAGCTCACACGAGCAACCAGGAGGAGGATCTGCACTGCCTGATCATGGCAGATACTGAGGAGAAGGTGAACAAAGCTAAAAAGCTGATTCACAATGTCATCGAGACGGTAGGCCCGAGTCCCCCCCCGCTCCTTGACGTGTTCCAGCATGCTAATAAGTTGTTTCCAGGCTGCCTCTATCCCCGAAGGCCAAAACGAGCTCAAGAGAAACCAGCTCCGTGAGCTCGCAGCGCTGAACGGTACCCTGCGTGACGATGAAAACCAAGCCTGCCAGAACTGTGGCCAGATCGGGCATAGAAAATATGACTGCCCAGAGAAGCCGAACCACACGGCGAGCATCATCTGCCGCCAATGTGGAGGCGCAGGTCACATGGCTCGTGACTGTCCCGATAGACAAAAGGGCACCAGCTGGCGTAACTTCGATGGTCCCCGTAATGCTGGGCGCATCGGCGCAGGAGATGCTGTCGATCGCGAATACGAGGTAAGTGGTGCTCTTCTGTTTAGAACAAACCCGGCCGAAGCCCTGCCACACCCTGTGTACTAATTAGCCACGCAGCAATTCATGCAAGAACTCGGTGGCGGATCCAGCGCTCCACCCGCTCGCATTGAAGCCGGTCCAGGATTTCACAATAACAATAACAGCAACGGCGGCGGTGAAAGCAGCAGACCTTGGCAGCGAGGTCCGACCGGTGCGGCTGCTCCCTGGCGCTCCCGGAATGAAGACCGCAACCACGAGGGAGGTGGCGGCGGTGGCGGAGGTCCGGCTCCTTGGCGTGAACGCGGAGATCGTGGCCACCGGGGCGATGGTGGTGACAGTCACAGAGGCGATTACTATGGCGGTCAGAGCTACAACAACGCCCCAGCTGCGCCGAGCGCGGCACCCTGGCATCAACCGCCAGCCCAGACTAACGGTCAGCCGGCGTACGGTGGCTATCCGGGCTACCCTGGCTACAGCGCAGCGCCTCCAGGAATGGGACCGCCACCCGGCCTGCCTGCGAACCCTCTCGGCGCACCTCCGGGTCTGCCTGGTAATCTCAACGCGCTGATCCAGCAGTACGCTGGTGGCGCTGTGCCCCCTCCGCCGCCTCCGTCTGACGGTGCTCCTCCGCCGCCTCCAAGCGATCTGCCACCTCCCCCTCCTCCTCCGGGAGCCTAAGTGTGTTGCATCACGGGGCCAGCTCGATTCCGAAATACTAATTTTCCTACTGGGGCGGTGAAACGGGATGTTTCCCTTGACTAATCCATTCGGTTGTTTTTCTTTTTTCGCTAGATCGATGTCGCTCACTAACTGTGCCCCACGTACTCTTGGCACCAACAACAACACAGCTTCTGACTCCAGGGATCGTCTCTAACCTCTCTATACTCGCTAATTGCCTTTCCAATCGGGGAGTGAAGGGGCTTCTGTGTATGATTAGGCAGGCAACTAACTAGGACTAACATTAGATACTACCTAGGTTACATATTCTGAAGATGAAATTTTCGTAGCATTGATGTGCCATGTAGTAGCGATGTAGAGTAAAACTAATATTGCCTGTAATATACTTCTCATGTCTTGCCCTTTAAGGTTGACGTTTCTTGCCGTGAACAAAAATGGCAATTGGATATTTTGTCCAGTTAGCGGTTACGATACTATACTAGACTAGGGATCCACCCCTAGTTCGAGGCAACCACACCCCCTAAGCTTTCAATGGGACAAGAGGCGTCATGGTTCTGTGGTTACAGCAGACGATTGGTTGAATTTGAATACCGCTGCTTGTCAAAGAAGCCTCAATCCTCAAACTTCCATCAGCTCTTCACTGTTTGATGGACATCTGAATGCAGCAACGACAATGATGCAACCTCTCATGGCAGTTACAAATATATAATCATTTTCTCTAGCTTCAACCTGTATTGCTGCACTAAACTTGAGCCGTGTTTTGCATCTATCAAACAACAACAGCTCATGCACATATATCCTAACATCCCTAACCTTAGCTACTCCTTCGTCATCGGAAAGCTTGTATGTTCCCCAGTCCCAGGGTTTCCCCACCTAGAGCTTGAACCAAGCATCACGCACCACTGCATGCCCAGCACGTAACCGCGCCCTGCATCACGCCGAGCTGCACGGGAGCAGGCCGCCAACGACGTCACATAGTTCCGATTGGACAGGACGACGACAGCATGGCTTTGACGAGTCCCGTCGCCTTCCAGCCCTTGTCGGTATCCTTTTGGACCACGGTTACCTACATCGCCCTGCTGATCCCTCTCATTCTCATCCACGAGACCGTCCCGACGCCGCCCGGGTCCGCTACGACCTACTCCGGCCTCAACCTGACGAAAGCGTGGCTGGACTTGACCATCCTGTCGCGTGCCTACCACCCCTTCAACAGCCGAGAGAATGACAAGATCCACAACTGGCTACTTCTCGAACTGGACGAGATCAAGAGGCGGAACGAGGCGGGCGACAATGATATGGTAGTGTTGGAGGATGTCACCTCGAATCTGACCAGCTCTGGCTCCATATGGTCGCCGACCACCAAGACGGGCTCATACTTCGAGGCCAAGAACATCATTGTCTACATTCGGGGCCAAGACGACCCGCCCGGTCGCTGGTGGGAGGATGTCGGTTACAAGAGGGACAAAGCTATCGGGAAGGGCGGGGTCCTCGTCAATGCCCATTACGACTCGTGGGTGACCATACATACATACTATCGAACGGGCTAACATGAAGGCGTAGGGTGTCTACTGGCTATGGCGCAACCGACGACGGCATGGGTTGCATCACCGTCATGGCGCTAGTGGACTATTTCTCCCGGGCGGAGAACCGGCCGCAGAGGGGCATCGTTGCTCTGCTCAACAATAACGAGGAGGACTTCCTATGGGGCGCCCAGGCTTTTGGCAACAGCCCCTTTATGCCCTTTTGCCACACCTTCTTGAACCTCGAGGGCGCGGGGGCCGGCGGACGTGCTATCCTGTTCCGAACCTCGGATGCCGAAGTCACAGCTGCCTACAAAGGTACGCCGAACCCGTTCGGCAGCGTCGTCGCCTCCGACGCCTTCGGTCTCGGGGCGGTCAAGAGCAACACGGACTACGTTGTCTTCAACGGAGTATATGGCATGAGGGGACTTGACCTCTCCTTTTACCGGCCGCGCGCGCACTATCACACAGACTATGACGATGCGAAACACGCGTCGAGGGCGAGCCTTTGGCACATGTTAAGCAATTCTCTGCACACAATGAAGAAGCTCTCTGGTAACACCGGTGACACTTTTATCGGAAAGAGAGCAGACGGAGATCGGAAAAAGGTACCCAACGGACGTGGAAACACGGGCGTGTGGTTTGACCTTTTCGGCAAAGTCCTCGCTGTCTTCGAGCTGCGGACATTCTTCGCGTGGTCTCTGACTCTGCTCATCGCTACGCCCCTGATGCTTGCTGCCCTGACCTATGTTCTAATCCGTCAGGACAAGTACTACTTCTTCTCCTCGCACATCTCCCCTTCCGACGGTGGCCCCCCGAGTCCCATCAAGCTCGGAGGCAGGAAGGGAATGTTCAGATACCCGTTCGCTTTAGTCGTTGCGGGAGCCTTGGTGGTTGGGTCTGCCTATCTGGTTGCCAAGATCAACCCGCTCATCATATATAGCAGCGAATATGCTGTGTAAGTCATAGTATCTCCGACGTGGCGAGGATGCGGGCTGACACGAGCAATATAGATGGGCTATGATGATATCCCTGTTCTACTTCGTCTTCTGGACCATCATGGCAGGCGCCAACTTTGCACGGCCGAGCGCCTTGCACCGGGGCTATTCGCTCATGTGGCTGTTTACCATCAGCTGGATCATCGAAGTCGTCAATACTGTGTTTGAGGATCGATTCAAGATCGGTGCTGGGTACACTCTTGTCTTTTTCCACGGTGCGGTCTTCCTGGCTCTGGCGATTGCGCTTTGCGAGTTGTTTGCACTGCCGTCTAAAACGGCGTTTGCTGAGAGTGTGCACGAGACATACGACGCTGCTGGTCATGGTAATGACGACCCAACAGAGCACAGGGCTCCCTTAATCCAGACTGACGGCCCAAGCGACGCTACCGATGGCGAGGAGGACACGGTTGCCGGCGACGAGGCTCCCGCTGCTCCTTCGGAAACAACACCTCTCCTCGCGGGGTCTTCTGGCTTCGGGGCAGCCTATAGGCGAGCAAGTCTGCTGCTCGACGCCAAGCCTCCAAGCCAGAGCGAGAAGTATTATCCGTCGGAGCAACCGTGGTCTTCGAAGCTGCCGAGCTCGCTGTGGAGCATTCAGTTCCTTATTTTCGGGCCTTTCCTCATCATCCTGGTCGCCCAGACCGGCCTGTTCATGGTCTCGTCGGTGGCGCAAACCGGCACCGATGGTGGAAGCCTTCTGGCGCCTTACATTATCGTGGCAGCCTTCAGCATTCTGCTCCTGCTGCCCGTCTCCCCTTACATGCACCGAATCACGCACCATGTGCCAATGTTCTTGCTCTTCGTCTTTGCCGGCACCTTGATCTACAACCTAGCTGCGTTCCCCTTCTCGGCGGAGAACCGGTACAAGGTCTACTTCCAACAGACTGTCGATCTCGATACCGGCGCATCTCGGGTGCGTTATGTTGGGTTGCAGAGGTATATCATCAAAGCGATCTTTGATTTACCTTCTTCCATGGGCCAAGTTGTGATGTGTGGAGACGGGTCCAGCCCGCGCCCGGGTCTCTCGGAATGCTCGTATGACGCGTCACGCTTTCCACCTAACGTTGTCGGGACTCTCCCACCTGGGGTTCCGCCTGACAACAACGGATTCGACAGCTGGGTGTCTTACAACATCACGAGACGGGAAGGCGAGGCGAGGGCTACGTTCGAGATCGACGGGCGAGAGACGCGGTCGTGCGCCATCACGTTCAAGCGGCCCATCTCGGCGTTCGAGGTACAGGGCGGGAACAGGCCCGACGAGAGGTTTGGTCTTATGCCGGATAAGGGAATGGAGAAGATCAAGCTGTATCGGAGGGATTGGGATACCCCCTGGGTTGTGGATGTCGAGTGGGAGGGGGACAAGGATAAGGGTATTGATGGCAGAGTGATATGTTCTTGGGACGATGTGAATATGCCGGGTACGGTACCGGCTTTTGATGAGGCGCTCCAGTACCTTCCTCCGTGGATCGCGGTCGCGAAACTGGCTTCGGGGCTGGTTGAGGGGGGGAAGGCTTTTCACGCATGAGGCGCTATCGGGGATATGGGAACTGGTGTAGGGTGGCAGTTTTTACGGTTGTGATACCTACTTTGTTTATATTCTTTCCTCTTTTTCCAATTGCGTGAAATAAGTATGTCATTTGAGTCGAGTTTGCATTGATAGGTGTAGGATTGTATGTTGTATTTTTTTTTGTTTGGTGTTGACTGACGGGCTAGCGGTGCCTTATATCATTTATTGTATTTGTCTCTGTATACCCAGAAGTATTCTTTTACGAGTTACTAAGTGTTCTTATGCGAGAGATTGTATACTATGCCGTATGTTGTAGGTAGGCAGGTTAGTTTCTTTTGTCCGGAGGTTAGGCGGAGCCGAAGAGTGGTTAAAGTTATGTTATGTATATTGTCCCCGAGGACGAATAAATGGGCTGTGGAATCATCTGTCAACATACATACATGAAATCTCGGGTATCTATCTAATCTCAACTAGAGTACCCTGCCCTGTCACCAGATGCTGATGCTGATGCTGACACAAGGTGAGTGAGTAGCTGAGTTGAGCTGAGGTTGGGCTGGAGTCCTGTTGTTTTATAGATGGGAAGGTAAGGTAAGGTTGGGTAAGGTTGTGGTAGAGGTATGACGGGATAGGATGCGGCGCGAGGGACCTACATATCTACCTAGACTACTGTAGACAAGCATAAGGTACAGTCCTGCATACATGCTCTGACATGCATGGTAGTACTAGGACTGGACCTGCGTCAGAGGCACTTATACTTACAACTTACATTTACATATGACGTGTATTTAGGTACGTACTAGGTAAGTAGATTAGCACTAGGACTCGGGCTGTGCCTGTGCCTGTGCCTTGTCTGTGCCTGTGTGCGGCACAGAGCTGAAAAGGAAGGACTTGTGATTTTTTTTTCACCTGTGTCTGCTTGTCTGTCTGCCTGCCTGCTAACTAACTGCTAACTGACTGCTAGGTATGTAAGTATGTAGGTAAGACTACCTAGGTAGAAGTTAGAGAGAGAGAGGGTAAGTAGGTTAAGTGGATAATATACAGCGTTTAACCCAGATCACATTGCATTAGCATTTCATCAAGGAGAGGAGTGAGTGAGCGAGTGAGGTCCTTGCATATAGGGAAGGACCAAGGGCGTAGGTAAACAAACTCCTCGATTCTATAAGGCAACGTTTAAGGTTATGGTTAGGTCATTAATGACAATTTTTTCTAAATTTATCTTCCTTCCTTTCTTTTCTTATGCTGAAAAATCAAAAACAAAATGTTGAAAAAGGAGGGAAGCTAAGGTATATATCCGGCCGGCATTTGGATAGTCATATTTGCTGAATTATCCGATTCCCAATCCAATCACTCCTTCCCCTCTTGTTCTGTTTAAACCGGGAGTTTCGTTCAACGATGTAGTATTTGAACGAGCGTGTGTATGTGTGTGTGTGTGTGTTAATGTATCATTGCATTGCGCGCAGCGCATTGGATTGGATGGGATTGTCCCCCGGGGGCGAATTTTGGATAAATAGCGAAAGGAAAACCTTCCTTCCTTCCTTCCCCTAGCTTGTTTGAGTGGGTGTATCGCACACACTTACACTTACAGTTGCACTTATAAACCTATTTACTGTATTGTGTAAGTACGTACAGGAAAGTGCGTTGGGCAATAGAGCAAAAGTTGCATACATCCATGAATGGAAATAAAGTGAGACACATACAAGGGATTGCGTTGGACCGGGTATAGGATTACGTTGTTTTATATAGAAAAAAGGTGTCGTAATGCGTATCCTGTAGGTTAGGATTTTCATCACGGCTTGGTGATCGGCGATATAGGACTAATTTCCATGTCCTAGCTGGAAGTGAGGTCTGAGGAAAGGGAAGGAATCTTATATGCTTGCTCATGGACGCCAATTGGAAATTAGGTATTTGGTGTAGGGCGAAATATATACTGAGGGAATTTTCCGTTTCATGTTGATGTATTTCCATACGTCCGTAAAGTTTATATAATATAACTTGTACCTAAGGATGCCTGCCTGGTCGACCTGTTCCTTCCCTCCTAAATATAAACACCTCCCGTTGCCTGCCTTGCTTTGCCACAATCCTGTTCGAAACCTTTCTAATTCTGCCTTGGGTTACCTACATACTTTATCCTCCCGTGTGTGTGTATCTCTTTTTTCTGTACGATAGGTACTTATCTATTGCACAGGACGGGATAAACGTTTGAGTGACAGTGAGGGTGACACACGGCATACCTACCCGTTTGTTATTTATTTCCTCGACAAATATACCTAAACTTACCTATACTCACACCCTGCGGAAAGGTACGGCATTGACGTATTCGCGCTCTTTCTATTTATATATATCATAATCTGCCCTTTCTTCTTTCTGCTCAACGTTTTACCTTCACCACCTACAACCTACGACCTACATACCCTTTCCACAGCTCCCGCATTGCTATCAACACTCTTCCAAGCGAGATTAAAGAGAGTCCATATAGATCCCAAAATGTCCTTCCTCCTCAAAACCCTCACGCTCCTAGCCGTAGTAGCAGGAAGCGTCCAGGCCACGCCACTCGACGGAACAACAACTACTTCTCCATCTACCACAACAGGGCCTGAGACCTGCACACACGCGACGCCCGGCACTACGGGGAGCTGGCCCATCTCGTACTACGCGCAGGCGACGCCCACGGGCGACGCCTTCGCCAATAAGGGATACATGCCCGATCCGGTGTGGGCGAAGGGGCATTTGGTCGGAACTTATGTGAGTTCCTTGTTTCCGTTTCTTTTTGTTTTCTTCTTCTTCTTGGCTTTTGGAATTTTGTGGAACGGGGGTCTACACACACATACACACGGACAAGTGTATGCATTTCATGTCCCTGGCTCACTTTCCTGTCGAGATGAGAAAAGTCCTTGCTTTTTGGGTGTGATGGGGGATTAGGGGGTGGTCGTCAACTGGGTATAGGGGTGGAGTGTCAAAATGCTGCCATTTTTCTTCTATCAAAGGAAGTGACGGACGGACAGTCGCAGGGTGTAAGGGTTGAGGGTTGGGAGGATTTACCTTTTTTCGCCTTTGCGCCCAAATTGATATGGGAGGGAGGGACTTGTCAAAACGGATGGCACCGAAGAAAAGGAATCAAGTGAGAGTGAGGGCCGAGAGAGCAGCAACCCCAGGCGCCGACTCTCCCAACGGAGAGAGGGAGTCAAGCAAGCAAGCAAGGAAGCAAAGCAAGGAAGAACCCATCAACAAAAACATTTTGCTGGCCAAACTAGCTCAAACAAGAAAAAATCCATTAACTAACGAGGAACAAAAAAATCCAGACATACGCCGCCTCCGTCCCACAGGCGACAGGATCCCCGACTACTACAGACCGTGCCACGGATGATCTGTTGGCCTACTACGAGTTCAAGTGCCAGTATTACTGCGAGGACGGCGGCGCCAGCTTCTTCGTCCGCGGCGTGGTGAACGTCGGGTATACGTGCGATTGCTATGATGAGCTGTGAGTGGCTGGAACTTTATCTTATTTCCCTCCTCTCTCTCTCTCCCTCTCTCTCGCTCTTTCAAGATAGTATATTTCGTATCTTCGTCCTAAACCCCCCTTTTCTCCTAATATAAAACAAAATCTTGTCTAGGTTAAGCCAGCCAAGGGGAAGGAATATTTGCACGAGGAGCAATGAATGACACCTGCAGTACTTGCTTGGACAAGACATGAGAAAGAGAGAGAGAGAGATGAAAATAGTGCGCTAACAACACCAAATAAACGATAGTCTCGACCCCAGTAACTTCCGAGTCGACGACGACGACAACAACAAGAGGGATGTCGGCGCCTGGAACTCCATCTGCAAGCCCGACCCCACGCCGACTGCTGGTGCTGGTGCGGAAAAAGTATCGGTGAGGGGCCTCCTATATTAATTAGGTAGTCCATCACATAGATGATAGCAGGCAGCCAAACGCATTCGGAGTATGTACATATGTGCACAAGAATATTATTATTTTCCACCATGAATCCTCGGACATGATATTTCACACTGACCGGTTACGGAACATACGAGAAGAGAACCACACGGCAAAGATTAAAGGCAAGTAAAAACGGATACTGGCGACAGAACACCTGGCATAATTCGACGCTGTGTCTCCGACGATAGGATGTAGCTTGTTCACTATACCTCATAACCTCTCACCGGGACAGATGGACTTCACTTTAACGTAGTAAGCGGACATTGTTTTTTGAACTTTTTCATTCGTCTACGGATTACTCCGGCCTGTATCTCGTAATGGGCATCAATGTAGAATACATGAGTCCTGCGCCGAGTACCTCTTGTCTCGACTACAGGACGGAAGTCGATACTTCCAGATCCTTAAGGGTATGAAAGGAATAAAAAGACGTAATTACTTGCGCCAAATCGACCAAGTGCCAGTAAACACCGAAAGGCCTAACCCATCCGAAAACTCCGATGAACTTTTTGATGAATCCCATTTCCCATGCTCGCGCGCGTCTAATGCATTTAGTCAACCTCCTCCATGGCGCTGTCGCCAGTCTCCGTGGCACCGGCCTCCTCGGCAGGAGCCGCCTCGGCAACGGCCTCCTCGTCAATGTTCAGACCCAGAGACACGAGCTTGTGGATGCGCTCGGCGAAGCTGGCAGGCTCATCGATGGTGAAGCCGGAGACGAGCAGAGAGGTCTCGAACAGGAGCTGGACGATGGACTTGACCGTCTTGTCGTTCTCGCCATCGGCCTCGACCTTGCTCTTGAGCTCCTTGATGATGGGAGACTTGGGCGAGATCTCGAACGTCTTCTTGGAGCTCATGTAGCTGCTCATCGACGTGTCACGGAGGGCCTGGGCCTTCATGATACGCTCCATGTTGGCCGACCAGCCGAACTGGCCGGTGCGGATGGCGCAGGGCGAGCCGACGAGCTTGTGGGAGACGACGACCTTCTCGACCTTATCGCCGAGGACGTTCTTCAGCGACTTGGTGAGACCCTCGTACTCCTTCTCCTCAGCCTCGCGGGCCTTCTTCTCCTCCTCCGTCTCCTCGAGGTCGAAGTCCTTGGTGATGTCGACCAGCTTCTTACCCTCGAACTCCTTGAGCTGCGTCATGGCGTACTCGTCGATGGGGTCGACGAGGAAGAGCACCTCGAAGTTCTTCTCCTTGAGGGCATCGAGGAAGGGAGACTTCTGGACGGCCTTGAGGGACTCGCCGGTGATGTAGTAGATGTTCTTCTGGTGCTCGGCCATGCGGGTGACGTAGTCGGAGAGCGAGGTCATCTCGTCGCCAGACTTGGTGGACGAGTAGCGCAGGAGCTTGGCCAGGGTCTGGCGGTTCTGGGTGTCCTCGTGGATGCCGAGCTTGATGTTCTTAGAGAAGGCGCTGTAGAACTTGTCGAACTGCTCCTTGTCCTCGGCGATCTCGTTGAAGAGCTCGAGGGCCTTCTTGACAATGTTCTTCTTGATGACCTTCATGATCTTGTTCTGCTGGAGCGTCTCACGAGACAGGTTCAGAGGCAGATCCTCAGAGTCGACAACACCCTTGACGAAGCTGAGCCACTCGGGAATGAGGTCGGTGGCATCGTCGGTGATGAAGACGCGGCGGACGTAGAGCTTGATGTTGTTCTTGGTCTTCTTGGTCTCGAACAGGTCGAAGGGAGCACGCTTGGGGACGAAGAGGATGGCGCGGAACTCGAGCTGACCCTCAACGGAGAAGTGCTTGACAGCGAGGTGGTCCTCCCAGTCGTTGGAGAGCGACTTGTAGAAAGCAGCATACTCCTCCTGGGTGATGTCCTGGGGGTTGCGAGTCCAGATGGGCTTCTGCTTGTTGAGCTCCTCCTCCTCAACAGTGGTCTCCTTGACCTTCTTGGTCTTCTTCTTCTTCTCCTTCTCCTCATCCTCATCATCGACCTCCTCGATCTTGGGCTTCTTGTCGTCGCCAGTCTCCTCGACCTCCTCAGCCTCCTCGTCGGGGACCTCCTTCTCGGTCTCCTTGGTGACGTGCAGGTAGATGGGGTACGAGATGAACTCGGAGTGCTTCTTGATGACCTCCTTGATCTTGCTCTCGTTGAGGTACTCGGACTGCTCATCCTTGAGGTGCAGGATCAGCTTGGTACCGCGCTTCAGGGGCTCGCCATCGGTGTCGGGGCGGACGCTGAAGGTACCGCCGGCCGAGGACTCCCAGATGTACTGCTCATCATCATTGTGCTTGGAGACGACGACGACCTGGTCGGCGACGAGGTAGGCAGAGTAGAAACCGACACCGAACTGACCGATCATGGAGACATCAGCACCGGCGGTAAGAGCCTCCATGAACTGCTTGGTGCCAGAGCGGGCGATCGTTCCCAGGTTGTTGACGAGGTCCTAAAGTCATTCAGTCAAACTTGGCTCCTACAAGCAGCGGACTGACTAGCAGAGTTTTTACTTACAGCCTTGGTCATACCGATACCAGTATCAATGATGGTCAAGGTCTTGGCCTCCTTGTTGGGAATGATGTCGATGCGCAGATCCTTCTGGGCATCGAGTTTGCTGGGGTCTGACAGAGCCTCATATCTGATCTTGTCCAAGGCATCGGAGGCGTTGGATACCAATTCTCTCAGGAAAATCTCCTTGTTGGAGTAGACGGTGTTGATGATGAGAGAAAGAAGCTGAGAGA
Source organism: Xylariaceae sp. FL0594 (assembly GCA_022385605.1). NCBI lineage: Eukaryota > Fungi > Ascomycota > Sordariomycetes > Xylariales > Xylariaceae > Xylariaceae sp. FL0594. The sequence goes on from MU280820.1 coordinate 64,323, forward strand.
TCTCAGCCTGGAACTCGAAGGTCTCAGACATTTTGACGGTGGGATATCGAGTGAGGATGGATTAAGTCTGAACAAAGTAAAGTTAGCAAAAGTTGAGTGGTGTTGATGTTGGGTTTTGCGTGCAGGTTTGAAGAAATAAAAGTGGAAATGTGGAAGGTCAAGGAAAGTTGTAGGTAAAATTGAATCCCCACAAAACACTAGCAAACAAGCCTGCTCCTTCTAGTTTCCTGTAACAAACGGACAACTGGGAGTTGCCAACCGTTGCCAGGATATCTGCACAAACATGCAGGAGCAATCACTGTACACGGTTGCTCGTCTAGAGTTTGGCAGTGGTGACTCGTAAATGCATGGAGGGGGAGGGGGAAGGAAGACAAGGCTGACGGCGGGGATGTTTAATAAGATGCTGCTTCGGGCAGGACTTACCGGGTATGTATTAAGAGAGGAAGGGAGGAATATGTCTTTTGGGGTATCAAGAATTACTCTCCAACTGAAGAGAAGCGAGCGCAGAAGAGAGGAAGGAAGATTTGCTTTGGGATTGGAATTGATGAGAGAAAGATGGAAGGGAAGACGATGGGCGAGGGCACAAAAATATCTAGAGCTCGAGAAGGTGAGTTCCAGCGATTGGATGAAAGCACGGGCCCATTTTTCGCGGTCTTGATTCTATTGAATTCTACGGATTGTCAATGACAGCCTGCGAGTACCAGATATCTGATTGGCTGAGGTTGGCATCCATGGCAACCACTGTCCACCAGAACGTGCCAGAACTCCAGAACAACCTTCTGAACCACTCCCAGACATTCTATCGAACGCTATCGGCTTCCTCCCGTGCCCCACGAGCAGGCCGAAAACAGCAGCGCTAGGCTGCAAACCAGTGCCTACCTGCTAGCAGCCTACTGTACGGTGTACAGCGGTACATTCAGCCCACTTTGCGCCTCCCTCTCGAGGGTCTAGGCAGGTACTACCAATGCGGGGCCTGGTTTCTGCCCCTCTTCGACTCAGCCGCTTCTCATCCCTTGAGCGCCTAACACCTGATATCTTTCACAGCAACAAACCTAAGCTTGATATGATATTCTGCCTTGAATGGAAGCTGTAAATTTGTTTTTAAGATAAGTACCTACACATCCTATGTCAGATGTTTTCGAGCAATGCTTAGTAACTCATGTATGCTCATCAGTACAGTAGCATGTGGTGACCTACAGAAGTACTTTGCACATGCGCCCAACTTGAAGGCGTCTAGAACTGCCAACCAATCATGACTATTCCCAGTTAGGGAAGGTGCCGGTAGCTACCTGGCACCCTAGCTTGCATTGTGGGGACGATCAATCAAGCTTCAAAGAGCCAACGTTTTTGTTTGTTTCTCCGACTTTCGAGAAATCAACTGCAAGCACTGCATGTTTCTGGCACCAGCGGGAGGCAAGCAGTTTTCTGTTTACCTGAACCTCCAATCATTGCCTCGAAACACGTCTAGCCACGAAAGTGGCAAGATCTATGAATGGCACAATGCTATCCATGCAGGGTCGCCCGACTATCAAGCACCAGGCTCTCCTCGAAAGCCTGATAAGGCTATGCGAAGCTTCTTTCGTACACTACACAAATGTTGCGGTTGATCTGTCTTGTATCTAGTTCTGGCTAGCACTAGCTCGGAATTATAGATTGGCTACTCTCAAGCAATCCCGATATTCACACAGTTCCAGCTCTCCATGTTCAAAGGATCGCCGTGTCCCGAATATGTGCTTCGGTACGGGTATCTGCAATGCCGGTGCTGATACGCGATTCCCGCGCCCGGGGTGTCGTTTACGAACTTGGTACCCACAATTTCGTCTGGCCCAGTACCCTTTTCGACCCAGTCCACAACAGCAGCGAGGACGTTCCTCCCCTTATCAAAGGGGACGCCGTCAGAAGCTGGATAGCCGCCCTGCCCGACGACCCATGCACCGGGACCACCAAAGCAGTGGTTCATGCCTGGGATGCGGAACAGTCGATAAAAAGCATCAATGCGGTCTAGTGAATCGCCGTCCATGTCCGCACCACTCGCCAGCCTCTCCCAGAATCGGACCGAGTTGAAGCTGGAGATCTGCTGGTCCTGCTGTCCGTGGTACGAGATGATCTTGCCGCCGCGCTTTCGGAAGGGCGCTAGTGTGTCCCACGACGGCCACGTGCTGATCCTCGCAGGATCCTTCTCCACCGCCATCTGAGCGTCGGCGAGTGTGTACGTGCTCGGGTCCCACCCCGGATTGCTGAGGATCACATACTTGAACCAATCGGCAGACGGCGCCCAGGCTTTCCCGGAGTATAGACCGTCTGCTGCTAGGACCTCACCTCCGGGGTTCGCTCGGGGGTATAGCAAGGTGCCGTTCAACCAGCGGTAATCGCTGAACACGGTTTCTACTCGCTCGGCTTTTTCGGGACTGAGACAGTAGTTCTCCGTCTTATTGGCGTCAGTCTTGCATAAGAGTTTCTGGGTCTCGAAGTGACACAATGTCGGATCCTCGATAATCCCGTCTGCAACCCCATCAATTGTGTCGCACTGCTTCAACACCTCTTCGTGGATCGTCGTCTTCCATGTCTCTGCCGAGACAAACCCAGGAGAGTTCGCATCACCTGTGATGGTGAAGAAGCTAGCACGCCATGAATACAGACTGTTAAAGTCTATAGCAGGCGCCCCGGCTACCACACCGTCGAAGTCCTTGGGAAACTTCTCGGCCCCACCTATCCCTTGCCGTCCGCCTAGTGAGCAGCCTATATAGTAAGATTTCCCGAGCTTTCTACCGTCGTAGAAAGCTGCCGTGAGCTTCTTCCCGAGTCCGACAGACGTGTGGAGTCTTGCTGCGTTAATCTCCTAGATATTCCATGTTGCGTAAAGTGAGTAGACTTACGCTCGCCAACTGAAGTCCGTCACAACCTCATCATTTTGACAGAATGCGGTTCCGGACGAGCCGTTGTGTCCGTTGTTCGAGCCAAAGGCTATTCCGTCATTCAGCTTTTATTCCATAGGCCTCACAATCATGCACGAACGTACTGCTTCCCCGTTAGCGACGGCAGGATGGGCTGTCTCTTGACCAGGTTCCAGGAGCTCATATGATCCTACTAACCTGGAGAACCCGTTGCCAGTCCCATACGCGATATCCTCATACCTGATACCTGGCCAGTCCATGCGCCTAGTCAGAAGCTATTCTTTCCCCATGCTCCATGCTCACCGGTGGTGACTGCCAACCGGCTAACCACCAACTCTTGGGAGGTCACCTACATCCATCTATCCCCCCATTCCCAGTCGCGAGTGTCCGTCCATTCCACGTCTCGGGAAGCCACAGCTCATACACGATTCCCGATTTCTCAGACGTAGGCACAGACAGCGCTATGCGACAAACGTCAACGGCGGTGACTTGTGACGTTCTACCGCACGAGGGATCCGTGTCCGGGAGCGTGACATTGTGGCCTGCTGAAACGTACTCGAGCACATTCACTTCTACCCCAGGCTTCGAGTTTGGTATATGTGCTTTCGGCTCGAATGACAGGCATCGCTCCGTGAACTGGTCAGCGTTGTTCCTCCTGGCGTTGGTGTTTGCGATTAGAGCCAAGACGGTAATGGTTGCGCATCCACACCACGATAGTGTGTCCATTCTTGCCATGATGCAAGCACTTTCGAAGTGAGCAACAAGTTACAACCGTATGGGCCTAAATTTGAGTTTGGGCCTCAGCTTGCTGTTTGAGTTCCCCGAGCCGTGAGGATTTTTGTTTGACAAACCTTAGTTTTGATTATATTTCCTTTATCTACTCCAACCGCCACCACCCGACTTATCCCCTCTCAACTCGGAAGCTCCCGTATCTCATCTGCCCCTGTGCGGGGATTCTCTACTCTATGGCTGTCCCGACTTGCAATCTGTTCCTGATATGGACGTGCCTACCTACCTAGAAGCATCCAGTCCTATGAAATGGTTGCCCGTTTGGAGGAGGTCCAAGGGATTAACTCTTCTCCAGATGTTCCCGTTGGAGATTTCAAGTCCCCACCGTCGTTCTTCACCATCGTGATGCTGGTGAAATACTTTCTTAACTGGAGCTCGAAGCAACGCCACAGCAAAACCATGTAGGACCCCATGCTTCCCTCTGCTGGTCGGGCGAGGGCAGTTGTGATATGACACCAAACACACATCAAAACTGAAAACCATACAACAACGTCTTACCGTCTAGAGCGTTCAGAATTGAAACGATAGTATCACTGTCCCAAGGCCAACCAAAAGAAAACAGAAAAGGGCAAAACAAAACAAAACAAAACGTACAACACCGGGGATTCGCTGGTCGTCACCGACCCAACTACTGATCCGGCGGTATGTAGCTTAGCTATGGGGGAGCGGACGGGACCCCGCGTTCTCTACATCCTATGGTCGTACGTGATAGTTGATAGTTTGTTGCGGTTTGTATACCTTGATTCCAATGGTTAGGGCTGGGAGGTGTTGGTTGAGGTGAGGTTGGTCGGTTGAAGCGGAACGTGATAATGGTTGTTAGTGCGACGTGAAGTATAAAATGGTGTTTAGAATTGGATAGCATGACTCTATATCTAATGAATAAACCTTTGCCCGTATTAAGTTAGGTACGAAGTAGGTATTCGACAGAGCGAAGAATTGATTTTTGTTAACCTGAGTTTCGAAACTCAGAGTCTCGCAGAATAGCTCCCATGGAGATAGATTTCTTTCAACAGCTCCTCAGTTGCTAAAAGCTGTACGAGTGATACATGAGAAAACTTACCTCACGGACTCGAACAATCTAATCTATCAGCTCCTTGAATTGGCGGCTAAATCTTCGAGTTGTCCGAGGACCGAAGCTGTCTTGGTTATGTTTTCTGTTGCGCATTTCCCCTTTCAGCAGCTTACCACTCTGTTGGGTCTGTAAATCTCCACACTGACTTCGACATAGCAGATCTAGAGGGCCCTTCGGGGTAGCAATCAGGGATGACTCTTGTTTGCGGTCTGCGGAACGGCCTGTGACTCACTCACTGACTCACTGCAGTCTGCGCCTACTTTGCATGTAAGAGGCAAAACTGGCAGAATGGGAACTGAACTTTTAACTCCTTCAACATTCCGAGAAGCGTGACGCCAGCTCTGAGAAGTTGCGCAGAACCCAAGTTAGAACATTGGCAATTACACGCTCCAATTGCCAACCCTCATTATGGCGCCTCCTATGACAACCCTCAAAGGCACGCCCTTTGACCGGACACTTTTCGAGTCGGTCACGAAGCGACGCTTCTTCTTCACCGAGTCCTTCGAGCTAAACCGCACCTCTGCCGCCAACGCCCAGAGCATCGACAACCGCGGTCTGTACGACTACGGCCCGCCCGGCTGCGCCCTCCAGGCCAACATCGTGGATGTGTGGCGAAAGCACTTCGTGCTCGAGGAGGGCATGCTCGAGGTCGACTGCTCCGTCATCACGCCCGAGCCCGTCCTCAAGACGAGCGGCCACGTGGACAGGTTCGCCGATTGGATGTGTAGGGATACCGTCCAGGGCGAGTATCTCAGGGCCGACCACTTGGTCGAGAACGTCCTGAGGGCGCGCTTGGGGGCGGGTGTGAAAGGCGATGGCAGGAAGTTGGATGAGGAGACACGTGCTGAGTATGAGGATATCCTTGCAAAGGTCAACATTGATTCTCCTCTTCCCCACCTATGATCTAAAAGAAATATGTTGTATGCCCCTAACACAAAATCAAATCTCCAGATCGACAACTACGACGCCTCTCTCTCGGGTCCCTCATAAGCAAACACTCGATCCGGAACCCGAACGGCGACAACCCGGTCAGCGCCCCGATGCCCTTCAACCTGATGTTCAAGTCCAGCGTCGGGCCCAGCGCGTCCGTGCCCGTGTACCTCCGGCCGGAGACGGCGCAGGGCCAGTTCCTCAACTTCCGCAAGCTGCTCGAGTACCACGGCGGCGCGATGCCGTTCGCGTCCGCGAGCGTCGGCAAGGCGTACCGCAACGAGATCGCCCCGCGCTCGGGCCTCCTGCGCGTGCGTGAGTTCCTCATGGCCGAGATCGAGCACTATGTCGATCCCGGCCCTTCTTCTTCTTCTTCCTCTTCGGGTAAGAATAAGACGCACGAGAGATTCGCAGAGGTGAGAGACGTAAAGCTTCCCCTCCTCGACAGAGCTACGCAGTTAGCGGGCAAGACCGAGCCGCGGACGGTGAGCGTTGGCGACGCGGTCAGAGAAGGGACACTCGAGAACGAGACGCTTGGCTACTTCCTCGCGCGCATCATGCTCTTCCTGCGCAAGATCGGGTTCGCTGCCTCTGCAGAAGGAGAAGAGTCGAAAATAAGGTTCAGACAGCACCTGGACAACGAGATGGCGCACTACGCCGCCGACTGCTGGGACGCGGAGCTGCTGTCGAGCTACGGCTGGGTCGAGTGCGTCGGCTGCGCGGACAGGAGCGCGTACGACCTGTCGGTGCACTCGGCGTGCACGGACGTCCCGCTCGTGGTGCGCGAGGCGCTGCACGGCGACGCGGTCAAGAAGACGACGGTCGAGGAGTGGGAGGCGACGCTCGACAAGAAGATCCTGGGGCGCCGGTTCAAGCGCGATGCGAAGATCGTCCGGGACAGTGTCGCTGCGCTGGATCAGTCGGATCTGTTAGAGGCGAGGCACATCTTGGAGAAAGAGGGCGTGGTGAGCTTCGATACGGTCGCGCCTCTGTCTGATGGCGCTACGTCTGTCGAGCTGGATAGAGAGGTGTTGAGGATCGAGAAGGTGGCCAGGGTTCAGACCGTGAGGGAGTACACGCCGAATGTGATTGAGCCCTCGTTTGGTATTGGTCGGATCTTGTATTGTCTCCTCGAGCAGACGTATTGGCATCGATCGGGGGATGTCGCGAGAGCTGTGAGTTTTTACTTTACTTTTTACCTTCATCCGACGCAACGGCAACGTCAGCTGATACGAAGAAATATCCAGGTCCTCTCCCTCCCGCTCTCCGTGGCGCCAACAAAAGTGCTCATCGTGCCCATCCGGGCACAGCCGCAATTCAAGCCCATCACGCGGCGACTGTCGTCCCAGCTGCGCGCCTGGGGCATAGCGAACAACGTGGACGCGTCGGGCGCCTCGATCGGCAAGCGGTACGCGCGCAACGACGAGCTCGGCACCCCGCTCGGCATCACCGTCGACTTCGACACCGTGGCCGACGAGGGGGACGGCTGCTCCGTCACCCTCAGGGAGCGGGATAGCATGGCGCAGGTGCGCGGCTCCGAGGAAGAGGTGCTCCGCGCCGTGAGGAGTCTTGTGGATGGCGAGGAGACGTGGGAGGATGTTGCGAGAAGGTTGAGGCCTTTTAAGGCCGGTGGCGAGGAATGATTGTAAGATTATTACGGTGGAGTATGGCGTCTATGGAGGTTCGAATTTCAGCGACTCCGTATTCTATTCAGTTAGATACGCCGTGCATAGCACCGAGGGCTGGGGGGTGTGCGACTGCATCCATGGGTTCTGGCTGAGCCGTGACTGTCGTGGCGAAACTCCTGGATGATATCATATTGCACAGGACCGACGGGACTTACAGCTGTTTTAGTTGTGATCCATTTCAATTCAGCGCTGATCATCCGATATGACATGAAAATATCACCATCATGTTACGCCATATATGTATAAATATGATGACTCCGAGTTTTTTCTTGTGTGCTCACGTATTTCGCTCCGAGTCCCTCTTCCTTATAAACCTCTCCCTGATCAAAAACACCACACAAACACCCAATCCCAGCGTAGAGATGCCTATACCGAAGTACATCCCGCCCCTGTACCCCCTCAGCTGATCCCCGTTCGCCACATTGGCCTCGACGGTTCCGGCGAAGCCCACGCCGAGGGAGATGCCGTAGTTGACGACCGTGTTGACCAAGCTGGCGCCGATGCCCTGATGCTCCCTCTTGACCGCGTCCGAGAGGATCAGGGTCGCGGCAGGGAAGCTCATGTCCATCCCGAAGGGGATGACGATGTTGCACACGAAGATCTGACCCCAGTATATCTGGTCGGGCGGCACGGTCGCGATGAGGGTGATGCCGATGGTGAACGCAGCCAGCGCGAGCGTCATCACGACCGGAGGACGCACTCGCAAGGGGCCGAGGAGCAGGCCCGTGATCAAGGCGGCTGCGGCGCCGCTCACCGCGAGAGGAGCCATCCACGCTACGGTGAGCAGGGAGGTAAGGTGTCGGATCGACTGGAGGATCTGCACGTAGTACAGTATCCAGATGCCGAACGTGGCCCAGCCGCAGGCCACGACGCCGAGGACGAACGCCACGTCGGCGTTGATCGCGTCGAAGGGCAGCAGAGGCTTGCTCGCGACGCGGGACTCGACGTACGTGAACAGGCCGAAGATGGCGAGACCCAGGACCAGGGGCACGATCGTCTCGGGCGTCTTCCAGCCCGCGATAGGCGCCTGGTTCCAGGCGAAGTTGAACAGCACGAGAGACACGACGCCCGTCACCGCGCCGGGGAGATCGAGCTCGTCGCTCAACTTCTTGAGCGTGACGCCGCCTTCGGCGAACGCGGCATCCTTGCGCGGTAAGTCGGGTATAGCGACGCTGGCGAGCACGATGAGAACGACCAGCCACAGGGCGAGCGCGAAGAAGAACCACGGCCACCACCTCAGGCTGAAGAGGGCGGCGATGGCGGACCCGACGACGGCGCCCGTGGGCGCCGTCGCGCCGAACAGGGCGAAGATCATGGCCTTCTTGTGGCTGGGCGGGTACACGCTCCCGAGGATGGCGAGCGCGTTGGGCAGGCAGATGGCCGGGCCGATGCCCTGCAGGACGCGGGCGAAGACCATCAGCACGAAGTTGGAGTAGACGCTCAGCCCGCACACGACGGACCAGATGCTGAACCACCCCAGCCCGACGAGGAAGACGCGCTTGTACCCGAACGCGTCGCCCAGCCGGCCGGAGAACAGGATGAATGTCCCGACGGTGAGGGAGTAGCCGCTCACGAGCCAGGGTAGCTGCGCCGGGTTGGTGATGGAGAAGCTGGCGCCGATGGTGTGGATGTTGAGAAGGACGGAGGCGAAGGCGGATTCTAAAAGGATAGACATTACTTGTTATTAGGATGAGGGATATTGCTTTGCGTTAAAAGACGACGTCTCCTCTCCTCTTGAGCCTGCTGCTGCCTCGGTGAAGCAGAATCATGGGTAGATAGATGTGTTCTTCTGTCAGTCGAGATTAGAAAGCAAAAACTCACGAGTACAGAACTGCGCCATGCACACGACAAAGACCATGGCCACCTCGCGCGTCTTGGACAGTCCCTCAGCCGGCCATATCGACTCGGCGCTGGATTCATGTCGTCCTTCTCTGTCGCTCTCGACTTTTCTCTTCTCCTCATTCACCCCCACGATCGCCGATGAGTCCGACGTTTCGACCTTGTCGTCCATACTCTCCTTCTTCTCTTCCTTTGTTTGTTTTTTCAAAAAAAAAATGTGTTGATTTCCTTTTCCCAGACGGACCGTCCCGTCCCTGTGCTGTTTTGTGGTACTTGTAACTTGTAATAACTTCGAGCTGGCGGGCAAAATCGAGATGATCATACGAACAGACACAACGTTGTGGAAAGAGAAAAGGTTTTCCAAGTTAAGAATAGACTAAAAGAAGAAGAAGAAGAAGAAGAGCTGTTACAAGACCCCGACTTCGGATTGTGATGAACAGGCTGTGATTAAGTATTTTTAACCTATGATTTATTTTACAGGGGTCATCTAGATGTATGAGATGAGATGAGAGCAGGGATATTTGAGACCATGTCCACGACGCATCTTACTTCCTATTTGGGAAGTATGGCATTTGACAGCTTCCAATCTCCAACGCGCATGTTTTCTTTTTTGTTCTGGGATTGCTAATCAAGGAGGTAAACGCTTATGTACTAACCTAGGCTGCTGTATATGGTGCTTTCAACCCCTGAGTCGGAGATACGACGCATATCTTGCTCACTATTTGTTAGCTGCATGGTGTCTTCCGTGCCTTGCAGGCGTTTGATTGATGGATCCCACTTTCATCCCAGCATTGTCTGTCCCTCGGACTCTTACAGTCATGGTTTCTCATCACTATGATATTCCTTCTAGTTTTCAATCCAGCTCACTTGTGATAATTTTCAAGACTATACAAACAGCATTGCTTCTACAGATGAACTCAGCCCAAGATCAGACCTGATATCTTATCAGCGAGACTTAACTTTTCTTGCAAAACTATTGCTGGGCCTCAATCATGCATTGTTATCCGTAATATTCTTATCACCTAATAATGCTTGGCAAAGAAGTTATACGCCGCTTTGTCATCCCCTTGCATCCCATCGGCCGAGAATTCATTGGATTGGTTATCCCACATGTCAGCATATTTGTTCGTTCCGGTGGGATAAGGGATTTACAAATTCCATGCATTTTGTGTGCATTGCGGGCAATCGACCTCGGCGTTGTCGGTGCTGGGATTCACTTATTACATCCCTGTCCCTGCCTCGTACAAGTCCGTCAGGGACAATCCTAGGGCAACCACCAAACCTCCGTCATACTGTCACCTTAACGCGCGCACCCTGAAAGAGACTTGGACTGTGCGACGAGACATGGTTCACCAGGGCAAATGGGGGTATGACTTGCGTCGATTGGTACGGCTTGTGATGCGCCGTCACCTTGCACAGGTGCAGCCAGGGCCGCCGCGACTATACCTACGGACCCTTGCATCTCCCGAGACTGGCCAGGATGGACCTGGTCAAGCCCGGTTTGACGTCAGACTTGGCAATCGGCTCGAATACAGCAGAGTTTCACGTATCGACTAGTGTAACTCCGGTCCTTACTCCGAACCATCCCGGACAGTTCTGGCCGAGTGTCAGTTCACTGGGCAGTTATAATCCGTTGGTTTGTCGAATCTGCACAATCGGTCACGGCGCAACTAAATCTAGCCCGGCAACGATTTCGTCATCTTCTTGTCTTGCTGCAGAGATGAGGTAAGCGGGTACTTTGCCTGTGTGAACTCTCTTGACCATCCTCGATGACGCTTATTGGGCGTTTCTCATGTTAGACCAGTTATGAATAATTCCAGAGGAACATATACCCATTCCATCCAAATCGCAAGCGCCACTGTAACTGAGCGCGACAATGGAGGGCCATCCCGACTGAACCCGGATGATGAAAATGCCTCGACGGGTGTATCTCGCAAGTCATGAGATTCCAGGGTTGCTCAATCTAGCAGTCCCTTAACCTTGAGACTTATTATATAAACCAGACTGAATCCGACTGATAACAACATCGAACTTTCTTCTATTACAGCACATAGTAGCGATCTTCTAAGTTTAGCATGTCCAAGTCTTTCAGGTTGCATAAGAAGAAGCTGAGTGACCCCAAGCTCCCCACGTGGTCTTAAACTCGCCACATACTCTATTCAGACGCAGTCGCACATATGCATGCACACATATTAAACGCCGTAGGGGTCTATTCTTAGGTTACCCATATCTATCTACTTACTTTACTTATATGGCATATGACATCAACTGTTACCAATGCATGGATTTTCACATGCATCCCCCTTCTTCAGTGTTCCGCCACCGTAACTTTCTTTCCCGGATATCGATTCCCACACCACATCCAACATTCCCACAACTAACTACTGCGGTATAGTATACAAAAGCGAACACAGCATACATACAAAATGATCACATGTTTCCTAATCCAGCTGCGTCTCCCCTCACCTATTGAAACCTTGGAATAGTCCCCCATTCAAATCCAGCCTAGCCCCGGATACCGGCGCGACAACGAAATTCCCAATCCGGTAATCAAGGAGGCGCATCTACCGAACTTCCGCCCCTTCACTCCCCAAAACATCGTCGCGGAACCCAATCTGTTGGTTTCCGGTCTTAGTGTGTGTGTATTTACTTTGATACTTTTGTATTCATGTTTTATGTATGGTAGCTTCGCCGCCGAGAGTCGCGACCAAGTTGACGGGTCTGTCTTGGTTCCCTTGGCGATGTTTCCAATGGCATGTTTTTGTTTATATATGTATATGTGGGGCTATGCGAAAGACTGGGTTTGGGGGTATGTAATGCAATCGTATTGGACTGTTCGATCTCATAGTAGTATTTGTTACTAGATTCTATTGCGTTTGTACGTCAAGTCAAGTGACGACAACCGAGCTCGGTAACCTAGAGAGTTAAAGGCTCTAGCATGTTTTGCGCCGTACTGGACTGTTGTCCAAGTTTACCGACAACTACAACCAGCAGAAATCGCAACATGCGTTACTATCGATCGTGAGTTTCGACAACTCTAGCCTTGGCTCGGAACCGGGGCCGAAAGGAGCTGTGTCTGGAACTGGGGTCTGGAGACTTTCAAAAACGTGGGGACGGGGGAGAATCTGGAATAAAACACGTTAGTGAAAGGTTGACGGTCGCTTTTTCCTCTTCTTGGCAGCGCGGTGGCTTCGACTCCGTAACAAGTCCGAGGCTTTTTCAAGTGGACTGTCTCGAGCCATGGTTGCTGCGGTCCGAAAGCCTGGACCTTTTACCAAGTCCATACAGCTAGCTAGCTGTCTTGAATAGAATGGAACAGTACAGAAATCTGGGGATAGGACCCAGCTGGCGCATCCATCTCGGTTAGCCGGCGTGAGAGACAGACGACGATGCAGAGTGAAGTCAGACCGCATGACGAAGGACGAAACTGGGTAATTCCTCCCCCACGTAGCCCAATCCCGATCATATGTATAAATTTATATCTCTTCATGCAAGGCTTCCCCAGATCTTCCTCTTTCACTTCTTCTTTCTGACGTGTCGACGGTTGTTGCATATTATAAGACGGGACGATCATTTGGGTACCTGACGATCACACACTCCCACACTCCCACACTCCCACACTCCCACACTCCCACACTCCCACACTCCCACACTCCCACACTCACACACCCACACACTCACACACTCACTCACACATACTGAGGCTATCACATCGATCGGGATATATAAGCGAACAAAAATGAAGAGCACATTCTACGCAGCCCTCACCGCGGCCATGGGCGCGGCCAACGTCGCTGCCCACGCCACCTTCCAGGACCTGTGGGTGAACGGTGTCGATTATATAAGTACCCCCTTTTGCTATCCGTACCCTTGAAATCATCATCATCAAAAAAAAAAAAAAAAAAAAAAAAAAAAGCTGCTAACATCCCCCTCACGGCTCAACATGCGCCCGCCTCCCGTCCTCCAACAGCCCCATCACGGACGTGACGTCCAGCGCGTTCGCCTGCAACGCGAACCCTTCCTCGCCGGCCGGGAAGTGCACCGTGGCCGCCGGCTCGACCGTGACCATCGAGATGCACCAGCAGCCCAACGACCGGTCGTGCGCGTCCGAGGCCATCGGCGGCGACCACCACGGTCCCATCCAGGTGTACCTCGCCCCTGTATCCGACGCCCGGACCGCCGTCGGCAGCAGCGCGAGCTGGTTCAAGATCTTCGCCGACACGTGGGCCAAGAACCCCTCGGGCTCCAACGGCGACGCTGATTTCTGGGGCACCAAGGACATGAACAAGTGCTGTGGCAAGATGAACGTCAAGATCCCGTCGGACATCGCGCCCGGCGACTACCTCCTCAGAGCCGAGGCCCTCGCCCTGCATGTCGCGGGGAGCAAGGGCGGCGCCCAGTTCTACATGACCTGCTACCAGATCACCGTCACCGGCGGAGGCAGCGCCAAGCCCGCGGGCGTGAGCTTCCCTGGCGCATACAGCGCCACCGACCCCGGTATCCTGGTCGATATCCACGCGCCCCTGGCGACGTATATCGCGCCTGGACCTACTGGTATGTATTTTCCCTTCTCTTTCTCTCCTCTCCCCTTTTTTCCACTAGAGAAAGCGTGAAGCTAAACTCTCTTGAAACCCCAAACAGTCTACGCAGGCGGCTCGACCAAGTCCGCCGGCGGCTCCTGTGCGGCCTGCGAAGCCACCTGCGCCGTCGGCTCCAGCCCCACCTCCTCCGCCGGCAGCGGTGGCAGCGGTAGCGGCACAACCCTCACCACGACCGTCAAGCCCACCACCACGCCTGCTGGCCCCACCACCACCACCACCAGCAAGACCACCTCTACTCCCACCCCCACTGGCGGTTCCGGCTCCGGATGCAAGGCCAACCTGTATGAGCAGTGCGGCGGCATCGGTTTCACCGGCTGCACTTCTTGCGCTGTAAGTTCTCTCTTCTCGATAAAAAACACGCGTGGTGATTCGTACTTTGGAGAGATGGTCGCTAACCTGAAGTGTTTTTCTTGCAGAGCGGAACTTGCAAGGCTCTGAACGACTACTACTCCCAGTGCTCTTAAGCGGTGGATGGTAAGAATAGAGTTGTATAATGCCTTGAAAGTGGGTCAGAATATCATGAATACAAACATATACTTAGCCAATTAGCGGATAATGAATGTAAGACAAACATGAACATAACATCGTACGCCCACAAATGTGAATGAAGAAGCGATTCAAAACGACCAAGGTTAGTGTAATATTCAAGAGACTGAAGTTAACGCTACCTATATATCTAATCAATAGTAGTCGTCGCCTCCTCTCTTTTGTATAGGGGTATCGTATCAACATCGCATCAAAAAAGCAAATCTTGTATTATAGGCCCTCTTCATGGCTCTCAAGAAGAAGGAGAGTGGACAGGAGGTCCCTGGTAATTCTTGCGGCCCCACGTGATGTACCAGAAGGCGGAGATGAGAGTGAAGCCGACGAACACCACGGGTGCGTAGTTTGCCAGACCCGGGTCGACGACTGGGACGGTGGTAGGCATCGAGAAGAGAGGGATGACGAGCACCGTCCAGGCTATGTCATGTTAGTATGGGGCTGTTAGAGTCGAGGAAAAGTGAATGCGGAATGAATACGTACCGATGGCGATAAAATTAGCAACCCACCCAAACCGTCCAAGGAAGAAGGAGCCAGTAGCAACCGTCTTGCGACCTTCAAGCAAGCTGACCACGATAGGCACAGAGTAAGCAGCTGTGAGTGCAATGACACCCACACCAGAAAAGGCATTGAAAGCGGCCGACGAGCCGAAGTAGATGAGACCGAGGGCGATTTGGATCACCATGCTGAGCATCGTAGCGTTGAAAGGGATGTCCAGCTTGGGGTGGACAACCTTCCACCACTTGGAGCCGGGGATGGCACCGTCGCGAGAAAAGGCGTAGATGGAGCGCGAGGTCGCTGTGGTGCAGCCGATACCGCAGATGATGCCCAGCACGAGAATGGGTATCAACAGGCCGAAAGCGCCACCTGGGTTACCCACGGCACTCTTGATGATGGCCGGGACAGGCTGTGCCAGCAAGATGAGCTCCTGGATGTCGGGGAGGACGAACACCAAGGGGATGAGAGTCAAAAGGCCGGCGGCAAGGTTGAACAGGATGGTCAGCACCATAGCCTTGGGCACTTGGGTCGCAGGTGCTCGGACTTCCTCGCACATACTACATCTCTCATTAGTCTCGGTTTTAGATATCTTCCATACTGAATACTGTAGCTGTTTAAGCAGGGGTAAGATAGGCTTCACTTACGAGATGATCATGCCTGTCGACGAGGTCGCATAGGCAGCATGGAGTAGACCGACGAAGAATGACCAGCCCGGCGTCCAGCCCGAGTTGGTCTCGAAGTGGCCGAAGACGAACTTGGCGTCCCGTCGTCCATTCTTGGCGATGACTAGCACCGTTATCAAGATAGCTACCACGCCCGCAAAGGTCCAGAAAATGGCAAAGGTCTATAAGACGAAACGAAACGGCTCAGTCAGTATTTGGATTTGTGCAAGTTGACAACAGAAGATCAAAAGTGATAATGATAAAATCGGTCGACAGAGATAGGGGCGCACTCACATCCAGAATGGGCAGCCACTTGTTGCATAGGGAGCAGACCAGATTGCAGAGCAGGGTGATGCCGAGGAAGATCAAGAAGACCTGATAGGGGGTCCCTTCCAAGACGCCCACGCCTTCTGACGTCTCAAAGACATTGATACATCCGACGAGGAAGAGCGCAGTGGCGAAATTGACGGACAGCGTGATGGTGATGTTGCCGACGACATACAGCCAGCCACAAATCCAAGCCGAGATCCTCCGGTAGGCGGCGGGCGCGAGCATGAAGGCCTGGTAGTAGACGCCGCCGGCCGTCGGGTAGACGCTGGTGATCTCGCCCAGGGAGCAGGCCACGCAGATGATGATGAGGGAGACGCCGACCCAGCCCCAGATGATGTCTACGGGACCGCCGCAGACGAGCGGGTAGTACAGGGTAGTGGCGAGACCGTAGGGGACCGAGGCGAGCACGAAGGACATGAAGGCGACCTGGAACGTAGATCGGTTCCGCGACAGCTCGGGCGTGTAGCCGAGCGAGGTCAGCAGCTGATCGGCCGAGGCCGTGTCCGTCTCGTGGCCATCGTGAGATTCGCCCGCTACCATCGTTCGCTTCTCCTCCGTCTTGGCGCCCATTTTTGTAGAGTCCCTTCTTGCAGTACCTCTTCTGCTCGCGCCTTTGATCCGGTCTTGGTCGTTCCTCAAGTCGCGAGACCTTGTGGCCGAACCAAGCAAGCGGGCCAACAGAGTACCCGCAGGGGTAAACAAACTTTTAGCGATCTATCCAAGCTCTCAATTCCAAGCTTCGTACACGAGTTGTCAAAGAATGAAAGAATAAAATAAATAAATGAGAGTGATGAGAGCTGAGAAAAGCAAGACAGAAATGACGGATGAGGAAGGAGAGGAGATCTTATTCAACAGGGGTCTCGATTTGCGATTTGCGCAGAGATAAAATGGGACATGAAATGGGACAGGGGTTGAGATACAACAAGCACGATGGCCGTTGGTGCCTTTCCTGAAGAGACCAGGTACAACCAAGAAGAGCATTTGACTAGACTAATCCTGATAAGTATTAGACTGTCTGCTAGACAGTTTAGGCGTATAAATTTGGGTTGGACCTGGACATTTTGTTGTCTCTCTTGGTCACTCGGTTCCTTCCCAGTGTCCACCCAACATGTCTCTGTCGCTCTCTGTAACGCCGAGTGAAGGAAGGAAGCACATTTGCATAAGACAAGTAAGAGAGTTTGGAAAAGGTTCACTAGAATATCGGCATTATGGCATGTCCAGATTGACCGTAGCGAGCAATGAATTATCAACCTTAGCATGCTCTTTAGCATCACCTTAGCTCCCGACATGTTGGGAAATTGGAGAGTACTAACCTAGGGCAACCGAGGCGTGTCGAGAAAGGCCTACGAACTTACGAAGAGTACCTACAATCCTTGTACCCCTCCACGAGTCACTTAGCGTCACCCTGGCCCATGAAAGCCTTGTAATTGGGCGGGCGCGCCGGTGTTACACACGCATGCATAACCACATGCAGACAACCAAGATTGCTCACTCGTTACCCCTATCGGCATAGCTTGACTTTGAAATAAGCTTACTGTGTGCTATGACCTACACAAGCCAAGCCTCCCCAGGAAATCGCACGGATACTTTCACAGATGCAATTCCATATTCTCGGGCCTACTTAACTCATGGGGAAACATGGACTCGGGATGATCTGTAATCTTTAGAAGCTTATTGGAGAACAGCTAAACAGACAAATTGTGTTGAGGCGCTGTTCGGAGATGCAGATATTACTTGTTATCATTCGCTGGCACTGTGCAGTCTTACTATTTGTACTGGTACACACAGTGCTTGGCTTGGTTTTATTCTGGCTATGGAATAGGAAGGGATCAAGAACATTTCCATTCTCCTTACCACGTGAAAATGGGAACTAATCGTTTGGTTCAGAGTTCAGACACAAAACAAGCAATTTTATGCAACCGTCTCTCATATGATTGGTTGAGACGTGTAACGTTTAGTCGGTAATTCTGAAGAACCGACTCAGAAAAAGAATCAGAAAAAGTTTCAACAAACCTGAACTAGCCTCAATGTAGTAAAATGACGTCGATCCTCTCTCGCCCTGCGCCCTACAGCAGTAGTTTGGGGGCTTTTTTAGGGGATGCAACGTCACCGCCCCGCTCATCGCGTGTTTATTTTCTTCTCCCCCAAGCTTGTCGCTGTGAGCCGTCGTTATGCGCGGTTAACTTGAGAATCGAAAATTCGATCGTGAGGTCTTGGCGAATAACAGTCCCTAGCAACAGTCCAGCTTGGTCAGTACGGCTGTATTTCTATAACAAATGGAAATACCTTGACCTCTGCCGGCCTCAGACCAAAGCAAGGGGCTCACTGGTCTAAGTGCCAAGTTTTTATCCACGACTGCTCGGTTGCCGGCATCCCACGTGAGATGTTGGGTGGACAGAAGCGCGTCACTGTCGACCACACCAACGATTTGGGAACTTGCAACGAGATGCAACCCAAGATTCGACCTCGGCCAAGGCAGGGCCTACATTGAAGAGGATCCGGGAAGCTGGATGGACAAGGCCAGGCGTCAACAACCCATACGACACCTGCCCTAGATCAGACGTTGCCGGTTACACTTGGATACACGACTAGGTTAACCTTCGGTAGTCCGTCTCGCACTAGGGGACCTTATATGCCGCTGATCTGAGATCGTACCTGACGCCTTACTCGGAAGTCTCAGATCGTCTCTGCCGATCATACTGCCGAAACATCTCCTTCAACTCATTCAGCCTGCCCAACGCATCATGTACACGTGGCCATTCCCTCTCTTCCGGTAGATCTCCCGGAGCGCGCCCGTTCTCCCACCAATCCGCGAACCTTTCGTACAACTCCGCTACGTTTCTGGAGAGTGATGGTAGTTCCTTCTGCCAGGCCTGCCAATCCCACTCAATGTCTTCGACCTGGTCCGTCTCGTGATCGTGCAACTTCACGTCGACGGTATAATCCGGCGGGTCCATGTGGAAGTACGCCCCGCTAGCCGTGACCATGATCTCTCCCTTCTCGCCATTGATGGTCCATACCAGGCCCGGCTGACCCTTGAACTGCTGTCCGGACCTGAAGGTGAAAGATAGGGTCGCGTCTTCGGCTATACTTATACCCCTCTCAGCATCTCCCCTGGCTACTAACCTCCCATGCACGGCGAGCAGATCAGGAACATCTGACATGACCTCCCGATTCGTATCGCTGATCCGGAGGACCGGTCGCTGCACCTGCATACGGCTGCTCATCGTCCCCAGATCAAACTCGCCCAGCACGCTGTGGACGTAGTCGATGGTGTGCGCGAACGCGATGGTGATGTGATTCCCACCGACCTTCCTATCCGTGAAATACGCCAGTGACTCAGGGACAGCGAGGGAGTCGGCGACACTAGCCCCCGCGCCCAGGTTTCTGAAAGCGCGGACATCGCTGCTCAGCACCTTGCCAATGCGGCCGGACCTGAGGACCTCCTTCAGCTTCAGCGCGACGGGCGAGACGCGGCCCTGGAGACCGATGATGCTGGCGGCATCATCCACGCGCGCGTCCAGTTCGCCGACGGCGGCGTCGTAGCTCTCTGCCAGCGGCCACTCGATATACACGGCCTTGCCCTTTCGCAGCGAGGGCGCCGTGGTCGCGAGGTGCGTGTCTACACGCGTGTTGCAGACCACCAGGTCCACGTCCGGGTCCGCGGCTAGGTTGTCGGGAGATCCGTAGACCTTGACGCAGGAAGGGAGGTTGTATTGCTCTCGCGCCTTCTCCGCGGCCTGCACGCTCGAGTTGAGCAGGGCGACGATCTCGTAGTGGGATTTCCCGCGCGGAGAGAGCAGGTATGGGAGGTGCGCCTGCTCTGCCCAGTTTACTTTCGCCGAGGCGGATAAGCCTATGAGGGCAATGCGGATGGGTGCCATTTTTTTTTTCTCTTTTTATTAAGATATCGAATCTCCAGGCAAGCACAGCACTCTCGATTGCGGGTTGATACTGGTCCTTTAGTTGTCATCACTCACTACCTACTTTACATCCTATTTATATATACATTGACATGCATCAGCCCTCAGTTGCTCTCAGGAGGTTGTGATTATTAATATTCACTATGACCCCTTCAGTGCTTACAAATTCGACATCAGAAACGAAATCCTGCGTACAATGTCACTTTGCTCACTCTGTACAGTAAGAACTCACAGCAAAGGACAGCGAATTTTGTGACAATTAGTTGGGGGAGTTGGAGAATTACACACTGTGTCTCGTGTATTCCTTCGAGGAAATCAAGTCCTAGGTATCAGATTTCGTCGTTAGGAGAAATAGGCAGGGACAACTTTCCCACGACGACGACGGAGACTTGACTGGATTAGGCATCATAAGAAGAGTGTTGCGTCTTGTCCAACATATCTTCTGTCATATGAGCGCCTAGACTGATCGCGGTCAAGTCAGCTTAAATCAATGTTACTTACAAACATGCATTCATTCCCAAGTGGTGCATATGTTGTTGAGTCTGGAGTGTGGTGAAGGGCTGTGTGTGGCATACATTTATTACATTTGCAATAGCAGTCTTGTTTCTTTTTTCTGTCCTTCCAGCTTTTTCTTCGCTTTCTTCTTCTTCCTTTTTTATTCTCTCCTTCGCAAATACAGGATTCCTGCTTGCTATTAGGTGCTAGTCTAGCTCTTCACTCAATTCGCTCACTCCACTCATCCATGCATGCAGTGGGTGGTTGCATAAAATTCCTCCTCATGCCCCCCCTCCTCTTATTCTTACCCTACCCTCTTGGATACTCCTTTTAACGTCACCGCCTCCCTCCTCCTCATCATCTGTCTTCCCAGCATCATGAGTCTCAGCAGCACTTGGACCACGAGAGCGAGAGGTAGGAGAATACATGCCGTTAGGGCATGGGCGGCGGAGGAGGGGCGGGTGATCCGTGATACTACTGCTGCTGCTTCTTGCCTCGCATCACTCTCACTCTTACCACCCCGGCTTTCGTCCTGGTTTTGATTTTGAATCTCATTCTCACTCCCGCTGGAACAATCAGCAGCTGTACTTATTCTCACACGTGCATTATTGTTCATGCCGGGGAGGTACTGGAGTATGAGGACAAGGAGGAGGACGAGAAGGGGAGGAGGGCGAGGGGGAGGGGGCTGTTGTTGTGAGGATGACGGTGTTGGAAAGAGAGAGATTGTTTCTGGATTTTCTGGACGGCTGTTGTTGTTGTTGTTGTTGTTCTTGTCGCCGTTGGGTGCCATGTTGAAAGTAATTCCCTCGGTTGGTTGTCCTTACTTAGCTTGAAACTGGATTTGTGTTGAGGTAAAGTTAGTTCCTTTGTGTCTTCTTAGGTTAGGTTAGGTTAGACCAGCCTGTGGAGAGGAGCACGAGAAACGAATTCTTTGAAAGAGGGTAGAGGTAAGAGTGGAGGTTATATGAAAACTCCCCCTTGATATTTTGTCTTGTTGCACTGGGTATGATTCGAGCACGGAATTTCTGTTCTTCGAACTGTTTATGCGATAAGATGTTCTGCTCATGTTAAGACACTATGAATGTGCTTATGAGAGTAGGTGGTAAAGCTACAGTCCTGAGATATAGATTGGGAAGTTGATGTGAGGGAAAACAAAGGGATTGTATACTAGCTAACCTTGCAATGATAAGAGAACAACATTGAAGGTCTGTGGGTTCACATCTACAGGTGGTAATGTAACAGTTAGCTACCATCACAGGACAAAGCTCAGTCTTAGGAGACCTCAAGCAAAGATGCCCGATACTGAAGTCAGTCCTAGAGGCTTATAATTACCTCAGCCTCTCTGCATGATTTCCTTGTCACACGTTAGGCCCCATATCTTTGTGTTGCAATGTTTCAAGAGATCGTACATGCATGCGGGCCAGACACTCACGCTCCATCACACTATAACGGCAAAATACTGCCCATATTATTAATTACACCTCATGAGGCGCGGCGTTCACAACATATCAAATATCGATCTCAAAGAAAACAATTCAAAACGAGCGATCTATTTGTCAGTACTCCTTTACAACCCCATATCATCCCTATATCCCCCTCGATACTTTCAGACCACATCAAAAACAATTTCCGACGTACTCAAGCTCAGGCCTGAACATACTCCATAACCCAAAACACATGCGGGGTATCCGAGCCCTTGCGTCCGTGGAAGAAGCGGGAGCGGGCCTTGAACCCGAGGATGTCGCGGTAGAAGCTCATCGCGCCAACAGCTTCATTGTCATCACCATTATTACCCTTGCCGTCATTCCCATCCTTAACCTCCTCACTACCGCCACCACCTTCAGCATCGTCGACAACAGTAGCTCCATCCTTTCTGGGCTTCAAAAGCTCCTCCTCATACTCCCTCTTCGCTTCCTCTATAGTGCCCTCCACGAACACGATGACCTTGACATTCTGGACTTTGACCTGCTTAGCGATATCGTGGGTGATGAGCCGCGCGAGCTTGGTGCCGTGGCCCTTTCTGCGCTGGGAGGGGTCGATGGCAAGTTCGAAGATGTCTATATATATTTTTTATATTTAGCGAAACGTTCAAGACCAAATCCAAAAAAAAAAAAAAAGCAGAAGAAAAAACTCACGCAAAACCTCCTCCTTCTCCAACGCCTCATCGTATACCAGAGCAGTCGTCAACATCTTCGTATCCTCGCTCCATGGCACACTCTCAAGCGGGTTCGCAGGCAGCGTCAACGGTTCCCCACTGTCTCCAATATGGCATTCCTGCTCTGTCTTCAGATACGACCTGAGGAGCAGCACGCCCTGGACAACCTTTTTGCCATCAACAACATCCTCGAGGACCAGGGTCTGCCAATTCTCGGCACTTCCGTTTTTGAGTATATGAGCTAGATGGTCAGCGTCATTGTTCGCGTGCGGGAAAGACGCCGTCTCGATCGCAAAGATGGCGTCTGCGTCGCTTGGGCGCGCGATGCGGATCGTGGTGTTCTTGTTGGTGGCCATTTTCTTTTGTACTTGTAAACTTGAAATCTTGGGTTCTCTGAGGAGAGAGGAAGATAATGAAGGAAGTTGAAGTTGCGCAAGATATGGACAAGCTTATGGTAAAGATAGCAAGTAGTATGGATCTTCCGTGCTGCCACGCTGTTAGCTCCCAGTCTTGCTTTCCATACGACTCGTCTGGCTTATGAATGATGGCAAGAGACCCTGCTCTTTCACCTTGCGTCAAATATGAAAGACAACTAGGAAGGAGTAACAAAATGATGATCAAACAAGAAACTTAGGGACCACAAACCGTATATATATGCCGATGTTGTTGTGTGTACGTACGTGTCTGGGTGCGTGGGCGTGGTGTTGTTATGCGGTCAACTATTATGTAGCCCCCTTCTCGGCAGTGTAGTCTCGAAAAATATCAGACGAAAACGAGTACAACGGGAGTGTAATCAAGCGGACCTTGTCTTTTGTATGCTCTACTTCGGAAAAGAAAAGAGGAAGGGATAACTCTCATATTCATATTCATAGTCTTCCCACACTTTGTAAGCTTTGTTCAATGTTATTTTCTCAGGCTTACCAACCACAATGTAAACAAATGAAAATAAAACCTCCAAATATTCAGCACGGCGTCTATCATACCTCCCCTCGTTTATCATGTCACCTACTCACCTATCAACATTACCTTTTCCCCAAGAGATCTCTACTCCCCGGTTCCCGTCCTCACGATCGCACCACTCACGACGCAAGTTTTCCTTTGCCTTGGCCTAACCTTAGTATCTAAACCATCTTGACCCTGGCTTAGACTAGTCCGCAAGGTCATAGGTCCGCAGATCAGATTCGAGTTAACCTTGGCCGCCATCTAGATAGGACACCCCTTATTCCCTAGATCTAATCAAGTTTAAACTCATCACCCCCTTAAAGTGAGAAAGGGAGAAATTAAAACGGAAGGGTCTAACCCTTCTGTCACAACTTTCACACCCCACCTTGATCGATCTGTAGCCGCTATCCATCTCGATATGACATCCCTTTCTTCCCAGATCTAACCTAGCTTAATCTCATCACCCCAAGGGAGGAAAAATGAGAGGCTCAAAATGCTCTGTTACATTCTCAAATATAATCGATCTATCCCTAGCCTCTACCTATCTAGATATGCCATCCCTTTCTTCCCAGATCTAATCTCATCACCACCTTAAAGTAGAAAAAAGGGAGGGGAAAACAAGAGGCTCAAAATGCTCTGTTACATTCTCAAATATGATCGATCCAACCCCTAGCCTCTCTCTATCTATCTCGATATGCCATCCCTTACCTTCCCAGATCACCCCCTTGAGAGCGAGAAAGGGAGAGAAAGGGAAAAAAATGAGAGGATCTAATTACACACTCCCTTTTATCGATCTAACCCTTCCTATATCAGCCAACCCTTGCTTTTCTTCCTCAGCGGCGGGCCAGTTTGGTTTATCTGGAGATTGGAGCTAACTTAGGGGCATATATCGAACCTAGGGTGTGAAAAACAGGATCTTTAGCTTTTACTTTTCGGAGTCTCCCTCATCGGCGCATACGTCTGGACTAACTTGAGCTTACTAGGTGAGGTTACTTGTAAGTTGTCATAAATCATTCGTATCACCCTCGACACTCCCTATCACATGCGTCACGGCATGGAATCAGGGGTCTTAAACTGACTAAACTACTAATTAAAGACGTCGAAGTAAGCAAGGAGCTCAAGTGCGTCGGTTACCCCGTTGATGTTTGTAGCATAGATCGTTCGCTACCAAGCGGTTATTAGATGCAAAGACTCTGAAGTCACATGCTGTAGGTATGACGAATCAAGAGATCTGTAACCCCCAGAAGAGTAAAAGTAAACAAAGTGTAGCATGCATGTGCTTTTGTTGACACAACGACATACTCATCCTTCACCGCCCCGAATCCCAACAGAGATGGAGCTTTTATGACAAGCCCTAGTGACTCCCTTGCCACCAAGGATACAGTCTCCATGATGTCCTTTTGCAACACGAGAGTAAGGCGCTGCTGAAGCGAATGTTATGGCCCCACCATATAAAAAGAAGACGTATCACCATCCATTTTTGCGTTCGAGAGCCGTTAACATCATTTTTTTCACACTGTTCGTAGTTGTGTTTGTTTACATTAAAGGGAGGCATTCCCATGTTGCTTCCAAGGTGTTGCGATAACAGATGGACCGAGTATTTGGAATCTTCTGGATGTTTGTGACTCGTTTGTCAGGTTGGGACCATTGGCGTTAGACCTCCGGATCCGAAACCGCCATTTGGAAAACCACTGGATGGAGTAGGTACGCGGCCATGAGATCTAGCCAATAGCTCTCCTCGCCGGCCGTTTCGGTATCGCTTTTGTGAGCGCATAACGAAGGGATGAACTAGTGACGGCAGTGTTTGTCATCGTTGATCCTTCCTACCACGTTGCCTGGATTTGGCGGCTGGACAGCTCATAGGGGCTCCAACGTGGTTGTACACTTCTGATTGTTTCCCAAAGTAGCGAGTCCTGTCATCCATGTCAAACTGCGACGGATGATTGGTGTCACGTGTGCTGCAGCCCGCTCATCCGTTTCTCCCAAAGCGAACATCGAATTCCTTGAGGACGCTCATGATACTTGCTGTCTCGACATCCATGGGCGTGCGGCCCAGAGTGTTGGCCGGCTTCGGGATAGCCTTGAGCTTTGGCAGCCACGTCTCTATCTCGTCAGTCGCCTGCTCAAAGGCCGGATGGCGAGACAGTGTCTGATAGGTCGCTGCGCAAGACAGGCTAATCCCCGTGGAAGAGGATGTGGCCTGTGGTGCGGACGTGTTACCCGACTTGCAGCATCCCCCCGAACCGCCCGAGCCTCCACAGCACCCTCCGCTGGGACCTCCAGACTCCCGGGAAACCTTTGCAGCAAGACTCCTACAGAACAGGCCCGATTTAGGGTCTCTGAGGCATTGCGCACAGGTCCCTGGGCCATTGACACCACAGCCACTAGGCTCGCCTGCGCTTTGTTGGAGCGAGCCACGCTTGAGAGAGCGGAAACTGGGCAGTTTGATAGCACCCGTTGAAGTGACTTCCATAGGCGAAGGACCAGGGTCACTATCAGGAGGTGGCGTTTGGACTTGTTGGCTCATTGGTGCAAGGGTCTGGGATGCAGCTGCCTCTTCAGCTGCTTCGGCAGCCTCGGCAGCGCAAAGGCAATAACTGCTTTCTGTACAGAAGCCGCATGACTCCCGTGGCTGCAGTGGCATCTGCGGCGCGGGGGGAAGATCCGGAGGAGGGGCGGGTGCTGCCACAAACGTCTTCTTCTTCGACGAGAACATGGCGGTGAAGTCAATCTCGTTGGGATACGGATCTGCCTTTTGTCGCTTCTCCTCCGGCTCCAGGGCGGATGAAGAGGGCTTTCGCTTCAACTCCATCTCAGACGTGGTGGTGGTGGTGGTGGTGGTGTTATTGAGCGCAGCCTCCAGACATTCACACCTTGAGCCCAGGGTGCATTTCCCACACTCAACCGTTGTGGTGGCCAAGACCTCATCCACACAAGCGCACGGCCCTGTAGCGGTGCAATTACCACAGCCTGTAGAATCTGTTGATGCTTGTATATGGCCCAGTGGAGACGAATCTGGCGGTGAGATCATTTGTGAGATGGAGATATTTGATGTGGAATTGCGGTGATCTGGTGGATTAGATATGCTTTGAAGCTGCACGGTCTGTGACGTAAAGCTTCCGTTTCTCGAGGAGACGCTTTCCCTTTCGATCCGTGCTCTACGCCGTAGGGACTCGAGCTCGTTTCTCAAAGCGTGACGTTGGGCTCGCTCTCGCTCTAGCGCCTCACCCAATGTGAGACATTTGTTATGGAGCGACTCGACCTCGGCGTTTAGTCTCTGAATCCGAAGGTGCAGTTGCTGTTGCGCACGTTCGTGCTCCTCGCGTTGGTCCTCGAGCTCCTCCTCTAACTCGCCTACGCGTGCTGCCCTTCTCTCCCGGAAGGCCCTCTGAGCTGCTCTATTCTGGGCCTTTCGCTTGGTGGGCGGCGTGTCAGTAGCGGGCTTCCTGCCAGGTTTCGGCCGTGGTGGTATCACCCACTCCTTGCTGGTGATGGAGGACTTGGGTTGATACATGCTTATAGTGGCCACGGAACTTGTTGTAGGCTCTGCAATTGTAGGCTTAATGGCCAGTTGGGGCGTAGACGACAAAGGCGTTGACACACTATAAAGGCTATTCCGGGTTGAGCCTGGAGCATCCGCCAACGGTGCGGCAGTAAAGGATGCCATCTTTGTCTGTAGCGTGCCCGTCTAAAAGGCTGAAGAGTCAAGACCCTTTGATATGTTCCCTGCCTTGTTATGGACACAGGAGAGTCATGGACCCAGTGTCGCGGTATGTGGCCGAGACTGCGAAAAATGTCTGCTAACCGCCCAGTGTGTAGAAGTCAAACAGAAACTTTGAGATGGACTGGGGAGGGACTACACTCTTGCGCGATGGGGGAAGCCTGAAAGCAAGTAAATTGAATCTTCAGCGACTACAGAGACTGGACGGTCGGAACAAAAACGGAAAACACAGGCGCGCCGGTTCGCTTGATGGCAGGCTCGCATGCAAGTCGGAGCGACTGTGGTGTGTGAGCACTGGGTTCAAGCAAGGTACGTGAGGACACAAAAGAGTGATTGATCAACTGATCAGATTGATAAGATTATGTCAGGTCCCATAGCAGCCCCATACCTAAGATCCATCAAAGTCTCAGCAGTCACACAGTGATCCAGACCGAGCCGGATAATGCGCCTGTTATCTGTAGCTGACCAACCGTAGAGCTGTCTCACACCGGCTAGGCGAGGGGATTGGACCAGTTTGTGTGCTACCTTGTGAACGGTTGGACAGAAGACAGCCAATGACTCGTTCTATTCTTCACCTCAATGCCTGGTGAATGGTTCGGCTAGAAGGCCGCTAGGCCAGCCCCTTTATGTGCATGCCCGACTTGGCATGTGAAATTCACTTTGTTGCAAATCGGGAGTGTTTTATTACAACCTTCTTGATTTCCATGAAAGTTCCACGAAAGTATTGACAGGAGGCAACAGACTTTGTTCGCAATAATAACCTGTTGTGTTGAAATTGGCAAAGGTGCGAACCTTTCTACAGCAATGTACCTTGTAATAGTAATAACTTGCAGGCCGGTTTCGGCTTCGGGTTGGTAGTACAAGTCTTACTGCGCAAAGTGGGGGAACCGAGCTGACAGTTGTCAGCCTGTCAAGAGACGTTGGCACAGCAGTTAAAATGAGCATATTTACGGTGTACTGTGTATTTGGACTGTACCATCAGTTCCAGTCCTGCCCGAGACACACTGTAAACGCTGGACTGTGTAGCTGTACTGTGGGCTCTGTATGTGCATCTTCAAAGTGCACCCCTCTGAAGTTCCCAGAAATGTTGTGTGAGAGTTCAAGCAGACTTGGTTTTGCTTAACAAGAAACATATTAATCTCCAATCCTCACCATCGACGCCAGCAGACTGTTCTCCAGCTCGAGAAGGTCTTGTAAGAGAAATACCAAGTCGAATTAGCAACTCGAACCGACCGTCTCTCTGCAAACACACTCCTACTCTTCCTCGGAGTGACAGCACTTGGTAGTGCATTGAAGGTGTTGAGACGTTGAAAGTCTAGCAACCCAGCAGCTAGAGGCGCATCCCTTTCACAACTCGCAAACACCAACTACCCAACAAACCACCAGCACGTCAAAACATGACAATGGCCCGTCCACCCGACCTCACCGCGCCTCTCCCAAGCCGACCCATAAGCTCACGGACATTCACCCTCGCCTCCTCCCCCTCGCCCTCTTCTTCCCCAGCACAATCTCCGAGCAGGAGGAGTCGAAGAAGGAGGAGGAGCTCCGACGAGAACTTCAGCTCAGATGACGAAGACGACGACGACGACGACGACGACGACGACGACGACGACACACCCCTCCCGTTCCCGACCGCCCTTCCCCGCAGCGACTTCCTCGCCCCCGCCTTCGACGCAGCATCCTACCTCTCGTCCCTGCCGCACCGGCACCAGACTCTCGAGGACCTGCGCTCGGACCTGCGCGACCGCAGCGCCGCCATCGGCGCCGAGCTCCTCGAGCTCGTCAACGCCAACTACGCCAGCTTCCTCGGCCTCGGCGACGACCTTAAAGGGGGCGAGGACCGCGTCGAGGACGTCCGGGTCTCGCTCCTCGGCTTCCGGCGCGCCGTCGAGGAGGTCAGGACCAGGGTCAGGGATAAGGGCGCGGAGGTCAAGGGGCTGTGCGCCGAGCTGAGGGACGCGAGGGAGGAGATCGAGATGGGGCGGAAGATGCTCGAGCTCGATGAGCGGATAGCTGCGCTCGAGGGGCGGTTGGCTGTGGGTGGTGGTGGTGGTGGTGGTGGTATGGGGAGGGCTATCGGTCGGCGTAGTGGAGAAGAGACCGATGACAGTGACGATGAAGAAGAAGAAGAAGAAGAAGGAGAAGAGGCAGAGGATGAAGGCGAGCTTGAAGATATGGTCGGCAGTAGTGCTTCGAAACTAGCGCAGCTAGCGAACGACTATGTCGTTCTTGACGAACTCGCCGACGAGATCGGCAGGGACACGCCGCTGGTGCGCAAGCTGGAGGAGAGGATGATCCGGTGCCGGAATACTCTCCTCCTGGATTTGGGCACCGCGCTGAAGGAGGCCAAGAAGGCTGGTGTGCCCGGACGGACGAAGCTGCTCAAGCTTATGGGCATATACGCCATGCTGGACGCCCAGGTCGAAGCTGTCAAGGCATTGAAGAGCGGCTAACCTTTTTGGGTTTTCAAGAAGTTACAGCTTTGCGATTGGTATTATTTCACGCAATTGAGATACCCCAGAAACGGACTAGATTCGAAAGACAGTACATAATGAAACAAAACATATGGCTGGTTTATCATACACCCTTGTACAGTGCTCTAAAACACTCCTTAATGATACAGCAGAAAAGTTATTTACATGGCCGTGCTCAAGTGCGCTGGCGTCAACTCGGGGTCCTCGGACAGAAACTCGCCGTTCAGGGGGAAGCCCGGCCCGCTCGTGGACGACAGCACGACCTCGATCAGGTTCTTGTTGACCGTGTCCTCGAGGAGCATGATCTGGTTCTTGACCGACTTGATCATGGTCTTGATGTTGTCGGCCAGCATGCGGGGCGTGAACTGGATGTTGCCGATGGGGATGCGGACGACGCCGATCTTCTCCCTGTACGTCTCGGCGCCGACCATCTCGTGCATGGTGCCGACGATGCTCCGGGTGATGGTGTTGGTCTTGATGGACGGCATCAGGTTCTTGGGGCCGAGGATGCGGCCGAGGTTGGCCCGCTTCAGCGCCTGCTCCGAGTCGACGTGGCAGATGAGCCGGTTGAACGGCAGGTTGTTCGCGTTCTTCCGGATCATCTCGAACAGCGTCTCCTCGCCAAAGGCCACGGCGCCGGCGTTGCGCGCGTCCTGCATCGCGCTGCTGTCCTCCTTGCAGATGACCGCGATCTTGGTGTCGTTCTTCACCGGGTAAGGGAGCCGTATGCGGTCGCGCACCACTCGGGAGTTCTTCGTCGTCCGGATCTTGAGGGCGAGCTCGTATGTGGCGGATGAAGGGGGGCGACCGACTTCAGCAGCTCGCAGATATCTGCATTGTTGAAAAAAAGCAACCCGTCAGCCGACCTAGTCATCTCTACCACCACGTAGTCATAGAATTGGGTCCTTCGTATCGTACCGCATAGCATCACATAGAGAGTACTGTTCTTCTAAACTCGGAACGGCGTATTTGTATTCCTTATGTCTGTTCCTCTTCCTCTTCGCCGCTAGCTTTTCCCTTTGACGCGCCGCTTTCGCCGAGGCCATACCACCGCTATTGTTCCTCAATTGCATCTGGCATATCGGGGAGAACACCGGACTGGGTATCGTTGTGAACTTTGGCCTGAAGGCGGAGGACAGGCCGAGCCTCGCCAGTGAGGCGATACATTGGTTCGTTGTAGCCATGGCAGGCGTTGGGTTGACGAAGATCTGTGAATGCGATCCCGTCTCTATGAACTTTCAGGGATGGCGTCGAATCAACAGTACTTGGCTGAGCATTGATGAGTGGAGCATCTGGGACTGAACTTTGAGAAAATAGTTGATGCCTGACATTTCAGGCATTAACTTTTTGGCAATCTTATCTGACCATGAAGACTTATCTTATCAATGAAGCTCCCCACACCCCCCTGGCTCACTGCCGTCACTGCCCAGCAACCCCGCCATGGTCTCTACAACCGCCCAATGTTAATTTTCGACCCCGCCGCAAACATCTCTGGAGAGCATCTCGTAAGGCATTCGAGCTGTTTGACTCACAAAGCTGAGTCAAGTTCCAGACTACGTCAGAATAAGGGGGAAACTGGACAACTTGTGTGCAGGATTACCCGACCTTGTATAGCCCCTCTCATCTCTCTATATCCCACCCCTTTCCAAAGAGTCAAAGACAAGATGAAGGTAGATGAGCTTGTGGCCATCTCCGAGTCGCTTGGCGGCGACTTCAAGTCCATCGAGCCCCATCTCATCCGTCTAGAGAAGCATTTGACTCTCCGCACATACCTCTCAGGATACAAGCTGAGCGAGTTCGATGCCAAGATATGGGTCGCCATCAAGAGCAACAGAGTCGCTGTTTCTTTCGTCCGCAAGGGATCTTATCCCAACCTCTACCGATGGTTCATCTTCATCGAGCAGACTCACCCTGAGATCCAGACCGAAGTCAAGGCTGCCGACTCTGTTCGCAAAGCCAAGGTTCAGGCTGCTAGTCGTGCTGGTGGAAGCTACAACCTAGCCCTGCAAGAGACCGAGAAGGGCGTCGTCTGTCGATTCCTGCCCGAGCCTTCGTAAGTCGTCGACCCGTCACACCACAAGTTCGGAAATAGCCTGAATGCTAATTGGCATCAGGGGCTACCTCCATATCGGTCACGCGAAAGCAGCTCTGCTCAGTGACTACTTCGCGCACCAAGCGTACGATGGCAAGCTTCGTCTACGTCTCGATGACACGAACCCGAGCAAAGAGAAGGAGGAGTTCCAGGATGCCATCATCGAGGATCTGGCCCTGATGGGTGTCAAGCCAGATGTTGTCACTTACACATCTGATTACTTTGACCACCTTTACGAGACATGCTTAAAACTGATCAAAGAAGGCCATGCCTACGCCGATGACACCGACGTCGAGACCATGCGCGACGAGAGAGGAAAGGGCATCGCGTCGAAGCGGAGAGAGAGAACCGTCGAGGAGAATCTGCGCATCTTCGACGAGATGAAGAACGGGACTGAGGAAGGCCTGAAGAACTGCATCAGGGCCAAGATCAGCGTCGACAACCCCAACAAGGCGATGCGAGACCCCGTCATCTACCGCTGCAACCCCAACGACGCCCACCACCGGACGGGAACGAAATGGAAGATGTACCCCACATATGACCTGGCATGCCCCGTGGTCGACAGCCTCGAGGGCGTTACCCACGCTCTGAGATCCACCGAGTACACCGACCGCAATCCCCAGTTCCAATGGTTTTTGGACACGCTCAAGCTCCGCCAAGTCTACATGTGGGACTTCTCCCGCATGAACTTTATCCGCACTTTCCTGTCGAAGCGCAAGCTCGCCAAGCTGGTCGACAGTGGCAGAGTCTGGGGCTGGGACGACCCTCGCATGCCCACCATCCGCGGCGTCCGGAGACGTGGCATGACCATTCCGGCCCTCCGCGACTTCATCCTCAAGCAGGGCCCGTCGCGAAACGTCGTCACCATGGATTGGTCCAGCTTCTGGGCCGCTAACAAGAAGGAAATCGACCCCATCGCACCACGACACACCGCTATCTCCAAGAAGGACGCTGTCAAGGTGACAGTCAAGGGAGAGGGCGCGCCTGCCGAGGCCAGGACCGAGGACAAGCCGCTGCACCCCAAGAACCCGGCCGTTGGCATCAAGAAGGTCGCCTTCAGCCAGGAGCTTATCTTAGACCAGGCCGATGCCAAGACCTTCAAGGATGGAGAGGAGATTACCCTAATGCAGTGGGGCAACGCATTCGTCAGAGATATCGCGGGTAGCGACCCAGTCATCGGGTTCACCGCCGAGCTGCACCTTCAGGGCGACGTGCGTTCTACGGAGAAGAAGGTCACGTGGCTATCTACGCAGGGCCAGAAGCTCATCGACGCAGAGCTCTGGGACTTCGACTACCTGATCACCAAGGACAAGCTCGAGGAAGACGACGACCTCGAGAAGTTCCTGAACCCCACCACCGCCACCATGGAGGAGGCTTGGTGCGACGAGGGCGTCGCGAATCTGAAGAAGGACGATATCATCCAGTTCGAGCGACGCGGTTATTACAGGGTAGACAAGGGATATAACGAGGGAGATGAGAAGAAAGTTGTCTTGTTCTGCATCCCGACGGGCAAGAACAAATAGAAAGTGAGAGATCGTTGTACAGAGTAGGCTAAGAAAAAAGTTCAATTTCGCGCCAGCTTCTGAGGTGTGTGACGAAGTGGTGTCTGAATCACTCAGTGAGATTTGTGTTTCTCAATCTGCACCGCTTTACGAATGGTGATGATGCATCGATGAATGGCCCGAGAGTGATGACTAAGAAGTCGTTTACGGAATGTTGACTGGCCTTCATGTAGGCAGATACGGCGGCCGGGCCGCTTGAATCGTTCCAAAAGGACAGGGACAAGGTCGGCAAGAGTCCTACGAGTCAGAGCGTACCTACGCAAGCAAGCCTGTTTCTTCAACTGCCTCTTTGCCGCATGTTTTGGCTCGGCGGGGGTGGGCTAGGCAAGGTAAGTTGAGGTACCTCACCAACAGGAATATGGTGCGATACGATGACGATCGTCTGAGTCGAGATGTCGTTAAGGGCTGTCTGGTCTGGCCTGTCCTGCCATGTTTGCATCGTACCGAGGCATCGGCGTCCCGCACATCATAATACACTTCTGTCTTACCTACTGCACCGATGTCGGTCGCTGTGGCCTTGCTGCCGGAGCCCAACCATAAAGCGACGCACATCCTTGCTTGCGCAGCTTGGCAACGGCGAGGGTAAGGGAAAATGTCAGTCCGCGCTCTTTTCAGAAGCATTGGCTGCTCCGACCTGATTGGGTATCTGACCAAGATACTTGCAGATGCCGCTGGTTAAAGGACGGGTATCTTATAGGCTGTCCAGGTAAGGTACCCGGACGGCCTTGTCAACGAGAGAGAGAGGGAGAGGACCCGACGTGTCATTCACGGGGCATGACACGTCCACGTCTTGGTAGCAGCCTGTATCTGACACGCGCCCCATCGTATTTAATTAGCCTGGCCGTATCAACATGTCTTAGACTCGGTGTCGTAATGCTATACATGGAAGTACGCGCTGTATTAAGGGAGGGCAACAATTGCGCACAGACGTGGTCGACAGTTTGAACGTGCCTCAGACACAGGATCCGGAAAATCTGTACATCTCTGTTAGACCCTTTTTGGCGTGTCAATGCCGCTATCATCCCTTTGAAAGATGTAACAGACACATGGCGATATTATTCTTAAATCGACTGCCGGCCAATAGCTGGCTAGTGCATGAGTGAAAGAGTCTGGCATGTCGCGTGCGGCGTCAGCAATGGTATGACGGTCAGGGCTCCCACCAAGTTGCCCCTTCAGATTCGTAGCATCGGAGCTGCCACGGTCTCTGATTGACCTTGGGCTGTCCCCGGATTTTGGGTTAGAGGAACCGACGACACGGAGACTCCACCGACTAGATTGGTACCTGACATGCAGCACTGAGGCCTACACAAGGCTGAAAAAAGGGGCAGCGACAGCGGAGGAATGGATCCCACGAGGATGTCTGGAGCACCGTGCTGAGAGTGGACCACCCAATGGACTGGCAGACGTAGATGGGGGCCAGTCTGCAGGTGTGGACGGCATCACATTTCAGCATGGCTTCTAGTTGCCCTTCACCTTGTCATCTGCTAAGTACACCGTTCTGCTCAGGCATCGCCATGCACTCACTCTCCAAGCGGCGTACCCAACGAGCGGGCGCGTTGGGGAGAAGGTGCGCGACAGGGCTATTAGGGAATGAGAAAAACCCCAGTTCATCAGGTACCCAGTGAGGGGTAGGATATGAAGATAGCAGTGTCAAATCCGGAAAAGAGAAAGAGTACAGATTCAAGGGGACGTATCTTGAGAGCTGCAGACGAGGGTACGTGGACAATGCTAGTTTGCATAGAACTTTGCAGATTTTTTTTCAGGCTTGTAGGTGGCCATTTCGATGCGTTGGCAAAAGTGAAAAAAAAAAAGAGGAGCGGTCCAAAACGCTCTGGCGCGTGGACGTCGTGGATTGGATGGGCGGGGGGACGTATCAGGCTCCTCCTGTCGCGGCGTCTCCTCTTACAGGTGGTGGACCTGCGTGCGTCGTGCAGAAGACCACTGCCGATCCAGAGAGTCATATTCCGGGAGACTTTTGGTCACAGTAAGTGGCAAGTGCAGAATGTGTACAAAATATAGCTTCAGCCGCCTGTGGCACTTGGCATCTCGGGTAATCGTGGGCTTTGGTCGTTTCTGGCCGGACTTGTACCGCTTCGTTCCAAGAGAACAGCGACGCGTGAGGAAATAGATTGGACAGATTGGTTGATATGCACGATGCACAGCCAACTCAGCAAGCAGGCGGTCCGCCTTTTCACGCTCGTCTCACCCTGCGCCTTGTCTTGCGAGAAAACATTTGAGTCTGACGGTTGAAGCGAGGCCTCGTCCCTCTTCTTTTACCTGACCTCTGCTACCAGAGACGGCTTATCTTACCTCAATTGTCGAAGGGCACATGAGGAATTGAAGTGTGGAAGGGTATCTAGAAAGTCGGGGTTTTCAGGAGTAGATGGGTGCCTCGTGAGACATTCATTCCCTAGAAGTAGAGCATCAACTCCAGTGGCCAGCGCCTTGCCTCCTCTTACTCCTGTGTCCAAACTTCGAAGATGTACAGGTGAACTCCCTTCTCACTTCTACAGCATCGTATAAGCATTTGCAACTTTGAGGGCGCGATGGTCAAACTTGAAATGACCACCAACACTAGGTAGTTCCCAATCAATATTGAAATTACTAGAGGATTCAAGTTAAGTGAACCCTCCGCTACGCTTCGAAGGGCTTACTTAACTTCGTAAATCCTCTAGTATTGTCTTTGTCTTTCCTAGTCATCAGGTCCTGCCTTACGGTTGAAGCAAGTACAGGAAGGCGCTGACTGATTTGAAGCAGGAGGAACGTGAGGTGAAGGTGCCTGCTTCGTAGTTTAGCAGTGGTTATACTGCTGGTACACAGTACGGCAGTGCTCCATACAGGTAAGGTTAGCCAATATTGCAGGGGCCACCAGACAGAAAATCAAGTTGAAGATCATGAACGAGTGCGCACTACTCCTGGTACCTACAGTCCAAGTCGTGGAACAAAATTCACAACTCATTCACACGAGACAAGGCAAATACGCGGTAAGCGAAAGCCAGGAGATTACCTCACGATGTTCCAACGTGTCATGGGTTGTTGTCAAAATACTGGAATAGTACAGTACACAGCCTTGATGAGCTACTGCTGTACATCAGTACCGTACTGTACATTTGTTGGGTTTAGCGTCTATCAAAATCCCAACTTCGAGTTCTTCCCAGCTGCCAGAAACACAAAACGGAGGCTAATAATAAGGCGGTCCGCTTGTTGCAGGACCAGCTCATGAACGACAATGAGGGCAGAGTCAGGGCCAGCGAACGCCATTCAATAGAGCCCAAATTGTTCTGCAGCCAGCATCCCGGTCCGATGGTGTATGTCCGCAATGATTGGCCGGGGCTGGTCTGTTGGCCACGACAAGGGTCATACGCAACAGCAGAGTATGCATGCCACTGTATTGGTGCATGTTGTATATACCCAAAGAGAGATATGCAGGTATAGTCTTCCACGACTGTCGCTTCTTCTATTTCCTTCGTACCGGCCGCGTCTTTTCTCTCTTCTTGTTCTTCAACAGTTCTCAGCTACTCTTCCTCCCCGGTCGCGAAAGCGGTGGAGGACTTTTTACGTGTTGTGCGGATTGAGATCGCAGAGAACCAAGGGCGTGGAAGAAGGGAATCAATATAGTAGTTCCCCATTTAGACACTGAGAGGGCGATCAGGGATTTGGGCACCATCACCAACCACATCCGCCAACCACCCCTCCCCAACGGCACCTGCTTATACAACATTTTTTATTTGGCAACACCGCTGCAGTCCTCTTCACCAACTCCCGGCGCCACCAACACTCACAATGAGCTAAAACGGCTTTCCCGCCTGACCGGCTTCTCTTCCTGCGATTCGACATACCCCCCCTTTCTTGCCCACCATACTATTGTCAGGGTACTGGGTTAGTAGTGTATAGCTGTAACCAGCTAACCATCCCCACTACGTCTCCAACTTACAACCTTGTGGTCTGCACACATTCTGTTGTCGAAGCTTGGCCTTCGTTTTTCCTTTCGAGAATCTCAGGCTGGAGTAGGCTGTTGCCCTCCAGCTGCTTATGCTGAATCCGCGACCTTGAGAAGGCTGTTCGTGGTCGCGGCGCTCACTTAGCAAGCAAGCTTTGCTCACCTCCTAGTTCTGCTCCGTTCTGGGGTGCTGCTCTCCGCCCACTTGTCGCCCGGTTTCTTCACATGGGCTCAAGCTCAACATGATCTCCATGCAGCGTTCACACTCGTCCCCGGTCTGCGTTCACCCGCCTCTTCGTGAGTCTAAACGTACGCAATAAGGAGTCGTCTACCGGCTGGTTGCTAATATGTCAGTGCGCCACGTTGCAGCCGAGTCGCCGAACCCGGACCCTACGAACCAGCCTCGAACCCCGTCTCCCTCCCCCGACGCCCTCATTGTCACATCGCGACCCCATCGACATCGGTCACGGAGTCCTGTACATTCCGCGCCGCCGGCGGAATCAAATAATCCCAACCAGGCCTCGCACAATGAAGGCAGGGCTAGCGGCGAAAGCGCTCCAAAGAAGGAGCCTGACACGAGTGTGTCCATGAAGCCTCTGGTGGCCCAGGTTTCGGCCCATCCGAGTCCCCGTCTTATCCTCGATGAGCCACTTCTTTCCTTAGACACGTCTGATTCTGTTCCAACCGAGGATGCGCCTTCGCGTGCGTTCCTCCGGCCTCTGTTGGGCGATGTTTCCCTGTATACCAATAACTATGTGACGGTCGAAGACGAGGGGACCACTCTCCAGGAGTTGGCTCATTTGGTACGGCTCTCCAAATACCAGGAGCGCAAGCGCGCTACGACGCGCATCCGGCTCCAGAGGAGTCTTATTTCCACCGCCCTGTCCTCGCGCCTTACTCGCTGTGGCGAGACTACCCAGAGGAGTCTCGCGGACCTTTTCCGATCGGGGGACACTCACATGTTTGCCAAGGTCTACGATGCCATTCAGGATGTCCGTAATAGCTGCGAGGCTACCCGCCGTTTTGCGCTCCTGGAACCGGATATGGACCCTCTGCATATAGGAATGGCATCTTCGGAGACGCTGGACAATCCGCCTAGTGTTGCTGGCAGCATCAGCGGCAGTCCGGTCACTCCGTTTCTCGCAGAGCTTTCCGCCGAGTCCAGGGACACAATACTGAACTTTCTGACTCAGATCCGGACGAATCCCGATTACCTAGCTTCCCGGCTCTGCGCCTTGAGCGTGTCCGAGTTGCAGGCGCTCACTGTTTTCCATGTTGGATTGGACCCGATAGAATCCGTATTGCCGTTTGGAAACTCGCAATCCAGTGGACGTGGAGGTTCGAGTGCCACAAATAAGAACTCTGCCACCGCTGTGGAGAGGCTCCTTTCTTTCCAGCGACACGATCCTTTGTCCGCTCTGATTTACACCTGCTTTGCGAACTCCGCGGGACCTGACAGTGCCGAAGACCGGAGAAGGACGCAGGTATGGGCCACGGCCTGCTCGCGTCTGATCCAGGCCGCCCCTGTCGAGTACGAAAATGTTCTGGTTGCCATCGTCAATGTCTGGTCGGCCATGCGGGATTGGTCCGGACGAGCCAATATGGAATGGTTTATAATGAAGGTCCTGAAAGAAGGAGCCTTCCTGCTCGATAGAGCCGACGACCCCCAGGGAAACAGATTCCACGACATCGGCGATTGGACCACCAAAGACTCCATCAGGATGGAGGAGTTCTACGATCAGGTACTGGACGAACTCTTCGCCATTCTGGATGACGAGGATGGCACTGGAATTCCCGAGGGCGTCTTGGAACTGGGGAATGAGATCCTGCGGCATTTGCAAAACATTGCCCCTTCCAAAGTGGACTCCACCAGGAATTGGTTGGTATACAGATGGATATTTTCGAACTGGTTGACGGCCGTCCTCATACACCCGGAAAACTTTGGCATGATGGCCGAGTACAACATCACCGAGTATGGCTGCCAGAGGATCCTGAAGAACGTCGCACTCAAAGCCCGGGATCTGGTCAATGATATGCTGGTGCCGCACCACCTGGGCCAGCCCGTGTCCACTCCGTTGAAGATCAAAAGGCACATTGAGAGCATCGTAGGTCGTTTCAAGCCGTCCAGGAACCAGAAGACGGCGAGGCTGCTTCCAGCCAGGTCTATCACTTCTCTGCGCGAGACAGCAGAGGTCCATCCGTACTTGGTCGTCAGTCCGGCTGACCTCCTCACCTTGGTCAATGTCTTGTTCCCGGACCGGCGTCCTCCATCCGCACATTCGAGCAGCGCTCGATCCGCGGCGCCGTCTATTTCTGGCTTCTCCGCCATTTCCCAGCCCATATCTGTTGCCACATCTAGGCGAGACATGGACAGCTCTTCTATCCTTGGAATGAGCGTTTCGCCCGTGCGCAGTGAGACGACGTCTTACGAACCCTTGCTGGATAGCCAGTCCTTGGGCACACCGCAGAGATACTCTCCACCTTTCTCGGAAGCGCCCACGAGGCCTCCGAATAGTTACGAGGATGACGGGATTAGGCTCCGCATGGCCATGCGGGAGATGACCCAGGTCCTTGGAAGCGACGCTGTCGCTGGCTTATGCCATCCTTGCGCCGAACGCTGGGCAGTCTTGTTCGTATCGGCCGACGGGGACAGGCTTTCCTTGCAGATGACCTATGACCCTGACGAAGATGAGGACGAGGAGCCGTCATCTGCAACAAGCGATGAGGAGGAGCCGGAACAGAGGTCCGAACTGAGCAAGGATTACCTCCAGCTGCGCAATTCCATCCTGCGCCTCGTCGAAGACTTTGAGATCCCCCAGAGTCTGGAAGGCGACGACAAGCACACAACGTTCAGCAACCGCGCCACCAGGCTCAAGAAGTACCGTTCGAAAACCAAGATCATCACGCCCGAAAAGAGCATGGGCAGCCGCAATCCGTACCGCAAGAAAGAAGAGAACACGACCTCTTCCGAATCGATGCTCACAACGATGCTGACCGCTGCGTCATCTCAGTCGCGCATTCAGTCCGACTTTGTGTCCGCCCACATGTACTGGAAAACACTCCAGATATTGAATACTTTAGCCTCGCCGTCGCTCCGGAAGAACGGTTTTGCATCCTTGCTCAATATCTTCTCGCGTGGCCCTCGCGACTCACTCCGCCACTCTGCCTCGGCAATTGAAGAATACGACGCCTGGCTCATTTGGCTGAAGCAAAGCCAAGAAAGACACGAGGGCTTAATCGACACCATGATGAAGCGTCTGAGGGCCCTCAGGGACAAGATGTGGTATGTCACCGAGGTTCGCAACTCGGATGTGTACGTCCACGCCCGCACGCTCTGCAGCGCGTTGAAGATCATGGGTGTCCCTCGGATGCCAGGTTCTTTCCAGGAGAGCCGCGCCCAGCTGGCGCGCAACCCGACGCTGAGCTTCGTGCACAAGGCGGAATCGCAAATGCTGGGTCTGCTTGCTGCTCGGGAGGATCAGGGAGGACCTAACAAGCTCACGGATGACCAAGTCGAGAAGACGAACAAATGGCTGCAGCAGGCCCATGTGAACAACATCTGTGTTGGAGAGGAACGGATCCACAGGCTGTGCTGCGAGATCGACAACTGCGTAGCCAGGCTGGTCGGCGACAGCCTCACAGCGAATCCCGTCCTTTGGTCCAGTGCTCTCTACATGCGAGACCGCCGAGCCTTTGACGGTCCTCGCCGTGGCCGGGATCGCGAGAGCATTTACGGAGGCGACGACGCCATGAGTGTCATCAGCAGCGAGTACAACCGGAGCTGGGCGCCTCCCTCGAACCGGGGCAGCTCGGCGTTGCGCAACATCTCTTCCATGCAGAACAGGGGTGCGATGTCGATCGGCTCGGGCCGACACAGCCTGTCGCGTGCGAGTACGGCAGCATACGACATGGACAGTCGCGAATACTACGGCCATTCGCCACCTTCTGTCGACTCATCGACCACGTTCTACTCTCCCTTCAACTCGGCCATGTCGGCGAGCAGCTCGGCCACTTCCCGAGCGCAGTCTCCCACGGGAAGCAGGGGTGGCGTATCGGGGCTCTTTTCGCATCCATATCAGCAATCTCTACCCTCGACCGCGTCTTTGACGCAACCCGACACTACCGCTTCTTCCGAGACAGTCCAACAACAGCGCCTTTCTGACGAGAAACAGCGCTTCTTATCCGATCTTCGGCAGACCTTGCTCAGCCTGCTTCTATCTGACTTGGGAAATTTCCTCTATGCCTATGGATCTGAGACGGACATCTGGTTCAATGACTTGGGCCAGCAATGCATCGAGCTTCGTTCCGCCGGGGATGAGGCTGGACAGCGCAGCTCGATGGATTCAGATAAAAGCCACGGACAACCCAAGCAGCGGGGACTGGAGAAGAAGAAGAGCTCTATCAACTTGCGCGAGGCTGGCGAAGCGCAAGGTCATAACCAACAGAAGCACGATAGCCCGCGTTCGAGAAATTACGCCATGCCAGCCACCAACGAGAAGCTGTCCGCACATCTCACATCTGCGGACCTAAAAAACACGAGCACCTTCCCCTACAAGAAGGCATACAAGCGACTCTTGAGAATGTTCTCTGTGCACCCTAACCCATACACGAAGCTCAACATCTTGTACGAACTAGAACAGCTCATCAGTGCCTCCCTTTCTCCGGGGAGCCGTCGCTCACGCTTGGCCACGCGAACTCAAGGGGCCTCAAATGAAGACCAAGGCGGCCCCGGCAAGCAAGAGCCGGCAGAAAAAGAACGGCGGCCTAATGCGCCCCATGGCCCCGGCTCTGGCTCCTCGGGCCTCCACTTACGGAGTAACTCGGACGCGGAAACACGGACGATCGCTCCCGTTAACAAAGGCCATCAGGAAGCCCTGCAGAAAGTGCTCAAGTCTCTCCTACGGGACGCCGATATCCGCCCCAAGACTTTGTACCGCGATCTCCAGTTTATCAGCTCGTTCATGCCTTCTTCCGTACTCGAGCTGGACCGGAACGATGCGTACTTCGATACAGTAGTAGCAGCCTTGTCCCTGAAGCGAGAAGTCGTTTCCACCATGGTCCAGGTTGCGGATGGTATTGTGGACACTTCGCGCAAGACGTCGAGCGACAGCCGCAATGTCCACGGGCTCCCGGAACCGTCCTTTGCGATGCGCTCGCTCCAAGACGCGGCGAGGATGCTGACCATCGCGGCCAAGGAGGGCAACCCCACGGCGCAGCGCGAGCTCGGTCTGCTGCAGCTGTATAACCCGGAGCTGGTGGCCCGGACGATCCTGCCGCTGTCCAAGCCGCGCGACGTGTTCAACAAGATGTCCGTCATGGACGCCTCGGGCAGCGCTCGGCCCGGAAGCAGCGCCCGGCATCAGTCTCTGCCGAGTATGGGAGGTGGCCAGGACCCCGACGTCAGGAGCGATGCGGGGCTCATGTGTGTCGCGCTGCACTGGATGGACACGGCGCAGAAGGGGGGCGATGAGTTGGCTAAGAATTTCATGAGCC
The DNA here is from genome assembly GCA_022385605.1 of Xylariaceae sp. FL0594. NCBI lineage: Eukaryota > Fungi > Ascomycota > Sordariomycetes > Xylariales > Xylariaceae > Xylariaceae sp. FL0594. Next base: position 106,963 of record MU280820.1, read on the forward strand.
AGAGCAGAGAGATATGAGGATGATGTCTTGTTTTGCATTTTTTGCCTTCACATTTGCTATTTTTTTCGACTACGTGAAATGCAGAACCCGAGGTTTGGGAAATGACAGATTGGGATTTGGGTTATGTTCTTGCTTTGTTTTTGGTTTTCTTTTTGCATTTGGGTATAAAGGGTTTTATCACAGAGAGTGAGGGAGAAGGGGGGCTTGGCCTTATACATAAGTACTTACTGTTTTACGTACTTGACTTTACCGGCGTGGTACAGCAGCAGTATTCATACATGTCGTCGTCGTTGGTGTTGTTGTTGTTGGTGTTGTTTGCTTTTTTATTTTCCTGGATACCCTATACAGTACAATATCAAATTCACATTTTTTTGCTATCACTTGCATTGCACTCGAGCTGAAACTTGAAGTTTTGTTTGTTTGTCATTCGTGTGATTGAATGGAATCACCGTAACTTTCTTTCTGTTCGTTCTATTTTTGATATTTTATTTATACACATGTGAGTGATATAAACGTCAACGTAAAACGTGACGCAGGTATGTCCCTTGCATGTATGTACTCATGCGGAGACCTATCCGTCTATTCATCTTCTCTATATTGTATGTATGCATGCATCCGGGGTATTGTATATCATGCTCTCTCTCAGGCAAACGAAAAAGTAAAGTAGGGGAAGGAAAAGGATGGTTTATTCATTCATTAATCCATCTTCCCACCACGCGTCGTCGTCTCCCTGACAGAGTCTTCTTCACTCACTCTCCTCGAATGACTGACTTCCGCAGCGGCCTTCCCGTTCACGTTCCCTTTTATCTTAGATACCGTTTCCTGATAAGTAGTCGTCTTGACATCTTCATCATCATCATCGACAGCGACGACCGTCATGTCGGCGCGGACGCGGAACCGCCTCCCGCGCCAGCTGACGCCGGTGCCGAAGAAGACGGCCCAGAACCAGATGGGGAAGGCGAGGGCCTCGCGGCCGAGCCAGGCGAGGAGCCACTGGCCAAAGGGCCGCTTCTCGGCGCCGCCGCGGCTGGCGCCCCTCGCGAAGGGCGGGGTGTCGGCGTCGACCGAGATGCTGTGGCCCGCGTGTAGGAGCTTGAAGACGGCGCGGTCGACGAGCATCCAGAGCGTGACGGTCGCGAGCCAGCACCAGCCCGTGGCTGACCACGACCACGTCGTCGTCGTCGTGCTGCCGGGCGGCGGCAGCAGGGTGGTCAGGCCGAAGGAGAGGTAGAAGCAGCAGACGAGGCTCTCGACGCCGTGCTCGACGAGCGTGGCGAGCAAGACGGTCCACTTGCGCGCGCGGAGCCAGCGCACGCGGCGGGCGGCGTACGCGCGCACCGACATGCCGGCCATGGGCTGGATGGCCAGGTCGCCGTAGACGAGGCCGTGGCGCTTGAACCCGGGGCGCTTGAGCCGCCACAGCAGCTCGCCGATGACGTGGTCCTCGCACATGTACGACGAGAAGTGGTCGATGCCCTTGGGCAGGGTGGCCGAGGTCCCCGTCAGCTGGGGGTTGCGCGCTGGATCGGTGGCTTCGTCGAGGTCGGACTTGCGGAACATGTTGCTCTTGCCTACGATGCAGGGCGCGACGGCAGCGGTGTTGATGGCGAAATAGAATTTCGCGTGCGTTGTCGCCATGAACATCTCTTCTAGCCTACCGCCGCCGTGTTCCCATGACCGCGAAAGGATCGATGAGGGAACGCCCACGTCTCCCAGTCCGGACCCGCCCGTCACCATCGAGTTGGACAGCAGCGCCTGGCCTTCCGTGTTGACGTGGCTCATGGACGTCACGGTGTCCACAACTAGTGGTAGATGGTGAACGAACTTGTAGGGCGTCGTCCTCTTCCCGCCCGGCTGATACCCGCATAGTCTGTCAACCATGCGGCCGGCGACGTCCTTTGCGATCCAGACATTGCAGTCGATAGGCCAGAGGATGTCCCCCTTGGCCTCCCTGTAGGCCCTGCTCAGATTCCGGATCTTAGGATTGGGCCCGATGTCGGTGTTGTGTTGTAGATGCGGATCCTCCGTCTCGACAAAGACCTGGGCATCGAAATCGGGGAAATCGGACACCAATTGGGATAGTACCGGGTAGGCGGGATCTTGCTTCGACTCGACGCATAGGTAGATGGTCAGCTTGTCGCGGGGGTAGTTCTGGTAGAAGACGGAGGCGAGACACTCGTAGAGGCCGGGCTCGAGCCCCTTTGCCGGTCGGATAATGGTGATGTGAGGCACTTCATCTTTCGGCAGGGTTGGCGACACGGGTGGCCGGGGGGTCGAGGAATAGTGTCGAAAACTGGTGGCGAGCGGGCAATCGAGTTAGAATATAAAACTAGGTACCATGCAGCGTTTGGAAGTTCTTACAGCTTGTAAGTACCCAAGGCCTGAACAGCGATGATAAAACAGCCCCAGGTCAAGCCAGCACAGGCCAATCCGTAAATTATGGTCTGCATTGGAGCATTGTGTAAAGCACAGATTTGGGCAAGAATATCAGAAACCAAGGGAGCCAATTAAATAGTCGGCGGGTAATTGAGTACCAGATTGTCGGTATGTGTCAAGAACGTTACGTCCTGCGCCTGATCCTTTGGTGAGGACGCGGATGTTCTGAGCTGGCAAAGGATTGGCGAGGGGATTTGGAGTTACAGGCAGTTGGTTGCTGCTGTGTTTACAAGTAGTTCCACGAGACCTGTCACTTGAATTTAATCAAGGTGAGCAAGAGAAGGCAATCACGAAGGAGAGAAATAGTGAGAGAGGTCTAGAAAACATGTACAGCGCATCGTCATATCTCACTGCAGATCGGATAGTGCGGTTCCCCATTGTATGCACATTTTAGCACCAGCTCACTGCTGTACGCAAGCACCACCGTGTCGCAGCACGCTGCACTTCCGATGCGCCCTAACAAGGAATTCGCTTAATCAGGAGACAGGTACTTGGTATCTTTGCAATCCAGGCAGAGAAAGAAATGTCCTCGAAAATGAACCACAATCCACAAGCAGACAGCTGTATCTCTTATTCTGTACTGCTGCCAGTGGAGATACAGCAGATGCCATATGCAGGTCCGAAACTGCCCCACGGCAAACTGGAAGCTTCCACATTGTCCAATCGGCAAAGGTCGATCCACTCACTTGTTCCCAACCACGTGCAAACTTTTCCCTATCTTCAAAATCTTTTCTTCCCGAATCAAAACCCCGTTCCCTTTCTTTTCTACAAAAGACATGGGAACAGACAGTTCATCTTGCATCATTTACAGCAGCACATTGGAAATATGTGAACACCGTGCCATTTGCCTGCCATTACCAGGCCTCGAATATCATTCTTAATTATCACTATATCCCTTCGTTTGCTGCGGCAAGCTGGGTGCGTTGCCGACGTGTGTCGACCACTTCTCTTTACCTATGAACGGTGAGTCCCTTCTTGCTTGCTTGCTTGACAAACGTCCCTGCACATTTCAACCCAACACCCCTTTCGCGTTGATGACAGACAATTATTCGGAACTTAGAGATGCATTTCATAGATGCGCTCGATGAGTGTCCAATTGACTACAACGGTATCTGAGCGATCAATCATACACATTCTTTCTGTTTGACTTGGGACATTGCCTTGAACTGCAAAGACGTCAAGCTGATTAATGCTCCAGGTAGAGAGATATGAGGCATAGCAGTCATGGCAGACGTTGAAGAACCCGCGCCAAGTGCGCCGCCCACCGCGCCGCAAGCTGAAACGCAGAAGCCCAAAGGGACACGGCAGGCGAAAGCCTCGGCCGCGAAACCGAAGATACCTCTTCACCAACTCTACGCCTTGCCCGCGCCTATTCGCACCTTCCCATTGCCTAGTTTCTACCCGAATAACCCACTGTCACTCTTTCATGTGCTTTGGGCATGGGCGAATCAGGTTCTGTTCCCTCCTCCAGCCGAGCCATCGGTCGTCCATCAAGGCCAATGGTCACCCGAGACCCGCTCGGTTCACGTCCGGGATCCGACGTTTATCAGAGCCCTGTGGGAGCAGGGATTCTTTGGTAAGGGCAGCTACAGTCGCAGCGAGCCCAATTGGCTGAAGCGGGAACTGAGCCGTCAGGGCCAGGGTGAGAAGAAGGTCGCCGAGCTGGTGACGGCCAAGAGACGTGAAGAGCGTAAGATGATGAAGTGGGATCGCGCAAGGAAAGAGCAGGAGGCTATCCTCAAGACTCGGCTTGCCGAAGCCTTTGTCGCCCCAGTCGGGCCCAAGGAGCTCCTTGCCTTGCCCAATTCCCCGCAAGACCTTTTGCGGCTTTCGTCGCTCACTGAGTTGCCCAATGGCCACGCAACTGCACAACCCCCAGTAACTCCTCAAAACCCATCACCGCCCAGCCTATCCGAGCCTGAAGTTAATGGCGATGGAGATGGACGAGTACCTTTCCCATCCCTCAATGGACACCCCCCGACACCCTCCAAGTCTCCCGCCGTGACTTCTGGGTCAAGTCCAGAGACGGTGCCGGTGACTCCGAAGCGGAGAAAGAGTGTCCGATTCTCTCCCACTGTGGAATCTGCCACATACGACTTGTCGGACCCACCAAGTCCTCATCTAGGTTCCTTGCTGAATGGTCGAGCTGCCAATGGAAGCCCTCCAATTGCGGCTGCCCCTCTGCCAGAGCCTGTACAAACACGTCCCAGTGAGAAGCCAGACGCTCCCTGTGCAACGGAGAGTACAGAAAAAAAGGAAGTCGCAGACAAGGAGCACCTCCAGCTGAGCCCTGAAGAGGCTTTCTATCTAGTCTTTGCCTTGGGGGCCTTATCTGTCGTAGATCCCTCAACCGGCAAGCCGATGACATGTCGAGAATTGTTCAGCAAACTGCGGCAGTTATCTCTCCCTCGCGGCTCGACAGGTATGCGGCCGGATGATCCGTTCCTCGTACAGTATGCCGTCTACCACCATTTCCGATCTCTCGGCTGGGTACCTCGGTCAGGAATCAAATTTGGGGTCGACTGGCTGCTGTACATTGGTGGACCGGTCTTCTCGCATGCCGAGTTTGCCGTCATCGTGTTGCCTGCCTACACGGATCCTTACTGGAAGACGCATGAGCATGCGCCTCTGGAACGATCCTGGCATTGGCTTCATTCGGTCAACCGTGTCCAGAGTCACGCACTGAAGACGATGGTGATTGTTTACGTTGACATACCCCCGCCTACAGAGGACCAAGACCCATCTGCTTTGCTGCAGCGGTACAAGGTGCGCGAGTTCTTCATGAAGCGATGGCTTAGCAACCGTAGCAGATGAAGTGCAGTATGCTTAAGATGGAGCGTATGTATAAGCGTTGGGTTTGAATATAATATCAACTGCATTCATTCACCTGACCACTGATGCAACATGTGTGTTCCGTCAGAAATACTCGATATGTGATTGATGGTCAGACGTCACAGCTGGAGGGCCGTCATAGACAGGCGAATGATCCCGTCTCTGGATGGTGATGATATGTACAATTACTGCCTGCGACGTGCGTAAGTGAAGTTGAGAGAGCGGGTTTGGATTTCATCCAGGAACTGCTTGGCAAGGGTCCGTGAGTCTTTGACTTGCATGACTACTAAAGGCCACTTCAAGTTCTTCTACTAGGATTTGGGCAGGGATACACAATATGTCTACTTTAAGGAGGCTTAGAAAGAGTATTTCAGTCTTTGAAGCTTACGTTTCACTTGTTTGCCTGCAGGTGTAGTCTACTGCTGTACGTAATTAAGCTTTTGCCTGGTTGTGATCTTACTGCATCTAGACTTACTAACCTTGACGGGACTACCAATTCTACTAACTTAGATTGGATAAATATTTCCTTCCCCGATTTAATAAGAAGATGCTCAGTATCTCACTCCATCTTCTCAACTCAGCTTTCTCTCTCTTTAGAAAAACACACCAATCTCGATGAGGAGTAATCTGGTGATTTCCCCGGCGTCGTCTACGTTAAGGCTTCATTGCACTTCATATATCCCTCACCATGGCGACCAGCCATTCAACCGCGCCCCCGATGCGTGAGGAAGAAGAAGACGGCATTATGAGCGCAAGTGCAAGCGCAAGCGAGACAACACCCCTCCTCGCCTCTTCGACCGCGCCCGTGACCGCAGCAGGGGATCCCGAGGACGCGAAAGCCATCGTCACCTCTACCTCTTCACAACCCTCGAGCAAACCCCTTCCCAAACTGCAGATCTTCCTCCTCTGCTACGCGCGGCTCATCGAGCCCGTCGCCTTCTTCTCCATCTTCCCGTACATCAACCAGATGGTGCTCGCCAACGGGCACGGCTCGATCGCGGAGAAGGACATGGGCTTCTACTCGGGCCTGATCGAGTCCCTGTTCTCGCTGACGCAGATGCTGGTCATGGTCTTCTGGGGCCGGGCCGCGGACCGCGTCGGTCGGAAGCCCGTCCTCGTCTTCTCGCTCTTGGGCGTGGTCATAGCGACGGCGCTGTTCGGGCTCGCCAAGAGCATCACGCAGATGATCCTCTTCCGGTGCTTAGCGGGCGTGTTCGCGGGTACGATTGTTACGATCAGGGCCATGATCTCCGAACACAGTACCAAGGAGACGCAGGCGCGTGCGTTTTCTTGGTTTGCATTCGCTGGGAATCTGGGTATCTTGACAGGTCCGTTGCTCGGCGGCGCGTTGGCTGACCCGGCCGGACAGTATCCGGGGAGCGTGTTTGGGCGGATAGCGTTCTTTAAGACGTACCCGTACGCGCTGTCGAGCTTCGTGGTCGCGGGCGTCGGATTCACTGCTTTTGTGACGAGTGCCCTGTTTGTGGAGGAGACGTTGCATATCAAGAGGGCTTCTCCTTCTGCACCCAAAACCACGAGGAGTAGTGATGGAAACAGCGATGGCAACAACGAGGCAGCTTCTCAATCATCGAAACCTGCTGCCCCGACATCTACGCGCGCCCTCCTGCGCTCCCCGGGCGTGGGCATAGTGCTGTACAACTACGGCCACGTCATGCTCCTCGCATACGCATACACGGCCATCGTGCCCGTGTTCTGGTCGACTTCCGTGTCCCTCGGCGGGCTGGGCCTCACGCCTCTGCAGATATCGCTGTTCATGGGCCTCAACGGCCTGTCGCAGGCCATCTGGGTCCTCGTCTTCTTCCCGCCGCTGCAGCACCGCATCGGGACCAACGGCGTGATGCGCGCGTGCGGGACCGCGTACCCGGTCTCCATGGCCGTCATGCCGTGCCTGAACGCGATCCTGCGCCTCGGTTCACCGGCGAGCAAGACGGTCTTCTACGTCTTCGGATCGCTGCTCTGGCTCGTCTTCCCGGGCGTCAGCATGGCGTTCACGGCCGTGCAGCTCGCGCTCAACGACGTGAGCCCCTCGCACGAGACGCTGGGGATGCTGAACGCGCTCGCGCTCACCCTCATCAGCGGCCTGCGGTCCTTCTCCCCGGCGCTCTTCGCCAGTCTCTTCGCCCTAGGGGCCGGAAACCAGCTCCTGGGCGGCTACTTCATATGGCTTGTCATGACGGTCCTGGCGGCTGGGTTCACGGTCGCGACGAGGTTCTTGCCGGAGGCGGGGGAGGATGCGGTTGAGGGGGAGGAGGAGGGGGCGTAAGATATATATGTACCACACAGCTTGCTTTCGGAGTAGAAAGGTAGAACTTAAGTGAATATAGATAGATACCCAAGTGTATTCAGAGGCTTCGGATTGAGTTCTAGGATACTGCGAAAAGACGAGAGAAAAGATGTATAATGAAATCCAATTTTCAAGAACGCCATTCCCAGTAAACGCAACGCAACGCATAGCAAAATCAAATAAATACCTGTCAGCTCCCGCCGTGAGGGACTGTCTATGAAAATACAGTTCAGTCTTAGAGGCAGAGGGACTTGCTTGATATGCCTCACATAATAATAAGTACCATCGTTACCACACCCATCTGTCAGGGTCCAGTACCCTTTTTTCATGATGTTCAGAATGCGAGGATGGGCATGTTCTTACCAAGTTTAGTTTGCAAGGACGCGACTAGACAAGCTGAAATGGAGTAATATATAAAAACCACAGCCAGGACGATAAGGATGAGGAAAAAGAAGCGGCAAGAGAGAAAATCAAATATGCTGTCTTTAATTTCTCTAACCCCGGTCTCTTTCTTTCCCCTTTTCTCATTCTCGCCAAAACATAATATTAAACTAACAACCTGGTGAATGAACCAGGGGACACTTTACCAAAGCCTAGTTAGTCTAATTTTCGGCACACACACACCTATGCCTCAAACAACAGGGGGCAGTAAATAGATAGATATAAATCTCAAGGGTTGTTCGTGACTGAGAACCTTGAATCCCCCACTCACGGAAAAGGTTTATACATACATACACTTTTGTCTCTACCGATAGGATATAATTTGATATTTGTCTACCCGTAGTGTAAAATGTTTGGAACAACACTTTTTTTTTGTGTATAGAGTGTAAACAAACTCCCTAATCTGGGCTCCATCTAGTCCATTCACTGCCTTTTGGTCAAACTCAACCTCAACCTCTTCCGCAAAGGGCTATCGCACGCGCTCGTATCGTAACATCTCTTCTCCACACCTCGTATAATCATCACTCTGACCAGTGTCATGAGCATCGACATCGTGCTAGGTTAAAGGTATTCATGTTTTACCCTTTGAACGTCAAAATCCTTAGCCAAGGAAAGTATCCGTGTCGTAAACTGTTACTGCTATCCAGAGCTTTCGATGGGCTTCTACTGAGGAAACCCATCAGAATCTCCTCCCGGGTACTAACAACACTAACCTAGGAATGGAAGAGAAGTTGAGTGAGTGAGTGGCCATTAGGTTAAGCCTTTAATGCAGCCTACACACAAGTGTCAAAAAACCTCAATACGACCCAGCTTTCCAGGGCGGCCGGGCCAGTTTGCATTTTAAATGTATGTATGTATGTGCTGCTGCATGCAAACAAACAAACCAGCAGTCTCCCTTCCCCATCCTCACCGAGCTTCCTACGGACCTGACCTTCCCGCTACAACCAATTATCCAGGCGCACGCGCACCTGATCTGGACGGAGGAAATCAGTATCTAAAGCGTAGCACCGCCGTTTTCCGAAAACAAAAATACTATCGAAATACCCAAGTGCAAATGGCAATACCCATTAAAACCACAAACCAAAAAATGGGAAAGAGCACCGACATCCAGACAAATGCAGACCAAGAAAAATAAATTTGCAAAATGTATAACATATAACATATATGTCCTCGGTGAGGCTCGAACTCACGACCTTTGGATATCCCAATCTGTGATTGGATCATATAGAGATATGAGACCAACGCTCTAGCCAACTGAGCCACGAAGACAAGTTTTCAATTGGTTGAGTGAGTGCCTGCGTGTCATAACATAAGACGCCAACCTAACTTTAAGAAGTGGGACACTGTGCGGCGCAGTGGATGTGGTTGGGATGAGTTGGTGGACATGGAAAATGGAGAATGAAAAGGTTTAGGTGCAAAGGATAAAGGATGGGGACACGGGAATGGCATACGAAGAGGAGGAAGGGGATAATTAATTTTTTCGCGAGACGATTTTGATGGCTTAACCTAACGAACTGTGTGGTTGTTGTCATCTGTAAAGAAGGTGACCTTAGATAGCATATTGTGCACTGTGGCAAATCCCCCCAAAGGGCAAAACCACGTTGAACACCTCCTCAAGCGGGTTCAAGGAGAAGTGCACTTTGATGTCAAGAAATGTAACTACATTAACCTAGGCTAGGTTCTTCTGTGACATTTTCAAGTCACCTTTTCGATGTGTAAAGCAGTTCTTGTAGTGAATCTGTCCTGGATCCTGTTAAGACAAAATAGAGACAGGAAAGCCAGCTGACTTCCTCTTCACTCATTGCCAGACTCCAACCTCTTAAACTCTATAGCAAGAGGTTGCCATTCACTTTTCTTATACCTTATGCTATTTATACATGCAGTATCTGGAGTACTTGTCTAACAGCAAAGAAGAGCACATCTCAAAAGTGTCATCCACCATACAGGGGTCACCACCTCAGCCAACACCTCCCACCCTCACCATGGCCATCTAGACTAGATATAACCCACAACAAACCATCAACCGTCACGTACGACCATAGGATGTAGAAAACGCGGGGTCCCGTCCGCTCCCCCATAGCTAAGCTACATACCGCCAGATCAGTAGTTGGGTCGGTGACGACCAGCGAATCCCTGGTGTTGTACGTTTTTTCTTTTTTTTTTTCTTATTCTAACTTAACCCACACTCCTCCTTTTTTCACACATCCTCTTCTTTTTCTTCCATTATCTGCAAGTCTTTCCAACGCACCCCCCACCCCCCCCCCCAACCATAGAATCATCGCACATCATCCCCAACAAGTCGACTCCACGTCCCCCTCTTCGCAGCTCCATTCATCCTCGCCTGCGCTTGCGCCTTCGCAAACCTCTTCCGATTCGTCTCCGGGATATGATACTCATCCCACCCCCCATCCCCTACTCCCACATCATCATCATCGTCCTCTTCCCTCTGCATCCTGACCCTGCCCCAGAAATCGTACCCCCTCTCCCTCTTCAGGTCCCTCTCCCGGACCTCGCGCAGCCGCTGCCGCCGCCTGCGTCTCGTTTCCGACTTCTTCGATGATGATTTCTGGTCCCGCCGCCGCTGCAGGCGCGTCATCTGCTCCCTCGCGTGCTGGGCGCCAGATCGGAGCATCCGGTGCGTCGATTTCAGCACCCCTTGGACGCGCCCGCTGAACGCGGCTACGAGCGTTAGTGCTATGACGAAAGCTGATGCAGGGACTGTTTCACTTTGCTGTTAATAAAGTAACCTGATCTTTGAAGACGGCTGAGGAAACATATAGATAGTTGAGGGTAGAAAAAGAGGGAGGGAGGCAAGGGCAGGAAGACTAACGAGAAATAGCCCCAATGAGCTTCAAGCTGACGAAATGCTCCGAGTCGCCCCATTCGCGCGTGTTCATGCCGAAGAGGCTCGTGAAGAAGCTCAGTGGCAGGAAGATGACGGTGAAGGTGGTGAAGATCATGACGGACAGGTTCTGCGAGCTCGCGAGCTCCGTCTGCAGCCTCGACCAGCGGACCTCGTCCACTTGAGCCTGGCGCTGTATCATTTCTTGGAGTTTCTCGTACTGTGATTTGTATCGTCAGCTTTATCTTTCTCTCTTTCTCTGATCATGGAAATGGGAATCAGGAAAGGGGGAAAAGATAGGTAGATACTCACATCCTTCCTCGTAGCATCGACACGCGCAAGCATATCACGCGCCTGCTTCCCATACTCGTCAAGCCGTCTCAGCGCCTCTTTCAGATAATCTCTCCCGCACTCCGTCAAAGACGCTAGGCCGGGGCCCTCGTAACTCTTCTTCATCTCCTTGATCGCGCCCTGCTGCTCCGTGAACAAGTTATTCAAGACGTGCAGTTCATCTTCCATATCTCGAAGTTCCAACATAGCTGACGTGTTCTCGCGGTTCTGTCGCTCGGCCCGCTCGAGTTCGCGCTTGTGCCGCTTCTTGATCGCCTCGGGGGAGTTGTCCGCGTCTTCCGAGTCGGACCCTTCGTGGATCTTGTTATAGGATTGCATGCGGAAATCCTTCAAGGCTGAGGTCATTTTCTCCGTCTGTTATATTTATTTCATTTAAAGCTCATGTCAGTAGGTTCTCCTTTACATGAGCCTAGCCTAGTTCGAGGCCCGTCGGAGAACATGTTACGTACAAGAATCCCGAGAGCTTCCTCAAAGATGCGAAAGACTTCAAGATCGGGATGGGACGCCCGGTCGAGGAGGACCGTTACCGCATGCAGCGTCACAAAGGCGGCAAGGTCGAGCGCGTTGTCGCATCGCCCAGTGAGGTCACCGTTGAGTTCGTTGTAGATGCTATTACGCAGATCCGCTTGCTGGAACATGGGGCCTTCGACCGGGTAAGACTCGCGTTTGGGGAAGAATGTCGCCAACGTGGCTACCTTAGTCAGCAACACGGCATAACTCTCGACCTCTATAGTGGCACTCACTGGTATCGACGGCCCAAAGCCACAGTTGGTCTACCATCAGCACATTGCCATTTATGAGATCGTCTTCGAGCTCCTCTTCATTCTCATCCTGGTCAGACTCGAACCCGTCGGCCTTGGTCAGCTTGTCTGCCGTAGAAGGAGCGCGACTCGATGGCGATACGGCGCTGAGCGGATCTTCGCCAGTGTGGTACATATCGCGCTTGCGCTTCAGCGGGTCGCCCAGTCCCTTCTTGGTGAGTTTGTACAGCATCTGATCATCGTCTCGTGCCCGGGTGTCTAGTAGAGCTGGGTATCCGTACTGGTCCAGTGTCCTCCGCCCATTAAGCGGGGGATCATGTCCAATAAATTGCCAGATCATTCGACACTCTAGGGACTCGAGCTCTGCAATGTCTCTCGGCACCGGTCTAGCTCTGCCATGCTTCATCCTCCGCCTGATAATGTTGCGACGTCGGACAATGTTTACGTACGTGTCGTAGTGGAGGTATGGAAGGTAGAGATAGAAATGAGCGGGTGACGCGTTGGGGCTCACGCTCCTATTGGATCCGCTTGGGGAGCTGGGACGAGGGGAGCCTTGCATACATGTTAGCATTTACGGCAATGACAGAGTAAGACATATAATTCCGACCTGTTTCTGCTGGGACAAAGGCACAGCCCGGCTTCACGTAGGAAACATGCCAGTTAGCATGCCTTCCTTGAACATGCTTGCTGGCCCAGTAGTCGTTATTCAACAGTTTTGAATAGCTTCTATTCTGTGACTCGGATAGCTTGTCGAAGATGCTCTAGAACAGAATTAGTAGAAGGTCAGATATCCAATCCTTTGAGGAGACTTGACTACCTTTACCCACTGAGGGTTATTAAACGGTAGATGAATCCACATGAACTTTCTTTTGGATGGGTTTGGCCTGGAGAACCCAGCTGTGAAGTCCTGAAATGCAGAGGCACGCCTTGAACTGTCTCTGCGGCTCGTCCGCGACACATCGTCTCCTCCAACTCCGACACGCGCACGTCCATCAGCAGCCTGATCATTCTCATCCGCATTAAGAACACCATGAGAGGTTCTATCCGGCGCTACAGGTTCGGACCGCGTGCTGGCCTCACTTCTGGCGCTTTCGCTGCTCCTTCGGTGGGGCAGCTGATTGAAGAGGGGTGTGGTCAATGAGGGAATAGTAAGACCTCTGCTTCGCCGCGGCGCAACGTTCACAGCCGGTAAAGGGTCAGAGGTGGTGCCTGCAAGAGAAGGCCGCCTGGACGCGTGACTCGTCACTACAATCTCCGGAGACGTCGTAGAGCGGACATCAGGGTCTTCGGGTGTACCGTCCGAGTGCGACGAGCCGAGGATCCGATGGCCTAGCTCTTGTACATTGCCCCAGAGCCCTAACGCCCGATGAGTCCTGGAAGGACTGGGGCTTATGCGTCTCGCTTGAGGGAACGTAGGTCGCCGTGTCTTTGCAGCCATCGTGTTCAACCGCTCGCGCAAGCAATTTTCCGGCCCTTTCTCGAGGAACTCTTTGAGGTAGTGCTTGGACACGTAAAGCCTGATGCTGTGATCCGCATCGTCATCTTCATCGTCGTAGAACCCTATGAGCTCAACTTTGACCTTCTGGGTCAGTTTCAGCGGCGTATGCACATATAGTGAACTTAAGACCTCTGCCTTCCGCACGGCAGCCCCCAGGTCGCACAGGTACGAGTGCATAATCTGCAAGTTCTGAGGTCCAAACGATGCGCAGTGGGCATGGTCGCTCTCTAATGACAGGGCAATCTCTCTCCTTGTCCCAATGAGGCCCGACTTGATCGACGTAATGGGAGCACTAAAGTGGACCTCATCGTACTCAGTGTTGGCAAGCCCGGAAAGCTGCGAATCGACGGTCTCGTAGAAAGTCCATATTCGGATGTCGCTGGATATCTCGGTGAACTTATCGTGTAGCCTCATCAACGGCTTGCATCCCAAGCGTAGCTCATCCGTGATAGATCTCGGGAGTGGCTTTTCCAAGAACAGCAAGTTCTGAATACTCATTCTGAGACCAGGCATCGACAAATAGCTAGAGCCGCGGTGGGGGGTTGCTGTATCGGGGATCAGTAAAGTCATAGGTCCAAACCCATGACGAGAAAAACTCACCGAAAAACGTGATTCCATGGCAATCAAATACCAACGACTTGAGATTTTCATCTTTCCGTGCTTTGACGAGAGCCGACTTGACAACCAATCCGCCTATGCTGTGACATATGAAGAAAAGCGGCCGTGCTCTTGTCAAGCCCTCCCGCATCTTGACCAGTTGCGCCAGAAGGTCATCAGCGGCCCCTTCGACGGTCATGCCCTCGTGTAGCTCGCGATGGCGGTAGAGCATTACGCGAGCATTGCTGACCTCTCTCCGGATGCCCTGGCGGATCCAGATGTGACTAGCCTTTGGCAGGATGCGGTTAATAGTAGGCGACAGGACACTGCTTGCTGGTAGCTCTTTGACGGTAGAGTACTTCTCGAGCACGGTTGATGGTGGGAATTCAAAGTAGCCTTCCCTCAGCGGGTCGCGGGCCCATGTGTCGATGGGAGAAGCACCGATACACGGCACGGCGATGATGTCGACCGTCGTCTCGTTGTATCCGTGGCCATCGACATCTCCGTCGATCTGCTCGAATCCAGGATCCGAGCCCCAATGCGAGCCGCTACTACGCAGCGATGCGTCGATCTCTGGATCCGAGGAGACCGTCACATCGCTGCGCCGCGGCACTCCTTCCGTCTCTGGGCCATTTCCACCCTGATCAATCTGCCGCGTCTCCATCTTCAAAGAAAACTTTTAGTTCCTATCGTCTTCTGGCAGCTGAAGGCACCAGGTTTGGTCCTCTAGATGTACATTCAAAGAAAGGAAGTTCAGCATAACGAGTGACACTGGAAGCAGATGGTAGACGCGTCAAGATGTCAAGCGAGGGATATAAACAGGGAGAACAGGGAAAAGCCTCAGCTGCAAGGCGTGTGTGTGCCCGGCACCTTCATCCCCATGATGTGATGAGGCTGGATTCCAGTTTCAGCAAGTCGTCGACATGGGCTGACGTGAGGACAGAAAAACATGACTGACTGCAAGGAGCCCACTTTCCCCAGGCGGGCGAGGAAGCGGAAATCCTTTTGGTGGTCGATCGAACCCCCATGACCATGCCCTGTCCTGACTCCTCAGGCGCCATCTGCGGTCGGTATCCGAAACGAGCAAGATCCCAGCAGATGCTATGTCCAAAACATTGCAAATCGGGTTAAGAATGCTGCAGAGAGCAGGGCGCAATGGCCCACGGGATGTGCGCAGACCTGTGGAAGCCTGGAACGGATGTCAGCACGGCACGCTGTAACCGTGGAAAAGTGGGCGGGGATGCGAGGCTAACAGAAGCGCTTCACACCTGTAATTTCAGCGCTTGAGGTTGGCGGTCGTTTTGTGACAGATCACCATCCTTCACAGCTTCAGAAGGCCTTATTTTCCAAACCTCTCTCATCTGACCGAACCTACATATATCTCTTTCAGGTCTTATTCATCACGATTCCAGATGGACTTGAGAATGAGCGACTACATTCATTATGCCTGTGCTGGACTTACTGGTTACCTGAAGTCCCTTGTATTCTGGATGGTGATCCAATCGCTATAAGTATAGGGTAACATTGGGGGAGGGGAGCTAGGTTACCCCATATTGGTTCATGATGTCACCTTTCCATCCGCCATGAGCATCATCGAGCAGCTTCAACTTTTACCTTCATCTTTCAGAAACATATAGCAGAGACGAAGTGATTATTGTCTTACCTACCTAAAGAGAACCATATACTTACCTACAGAAGAATGGCGTCAGTAGACACATCGTTGCCCGCGAAACCGACAGGAGCAGCGGCGGACTTGGCAGCAGCTCACGCTGAGGAACACCCACTTAAGCTATACGGCGGGTGGTTCTGCCCCTTCGTACAGCGCAGCTGGATCGTGCTTCACGAGAAAAACATCCCGCACCAATACGTAGAAATCAACCCATACCACAAAGCGCCCGAGTTCTTGGCGCTGAATCCGCGGGGTCTCGTGCCTACTCTCGCGGTGCCTTCCAGCCTGGACCCGTCTCAGGGGAAGAGCAAGGAGCAGAAGCCGCTGTACGAGAGCACCATCATCTGCGAGTACTTGGATGAGGCCTACAATGACGAGTCCGCGCACGGGCCGTCGCTGTTGCCGCGCGCCCCGACGATGAAAGATACGTATGAGCGCGCCCGGTGTCGGCTCTGGATCGACCACATCGGGAATAAGATCGTGCCGGGCTTCTACAAGCTACTGCAGCACACGCCCGACAAGGAATACAGCATCGACGAGGCGCGCGCGAATCTGCTGGGCCACATCAAGACCTTTGTGAAAGAGATGGACGATGATGGTCCCTGGTTCTTGGGCGACAGGTTCAGCCTTGTTGACGTTATGCTTGCGCCGTGGGCGAGGAGGTTGTTCCTCATCGACCACTACAAGCCCGGTGGCGTGGGTATACCGGCTGAGGGGCAGGCGGGTGAGGATGAAGAGGTTTGGAAGAGGTGGCGTCTCTGGTTCAATGCTATCAGGGAAAGAAAGAGCGTTAAAGAAACGTGGAGTGCAGACAAGATGTACATCAAGGCGTACAAGCGATATGCTGAGGATACCACGCAGTCCGAGGTTGGGCAGGCTACGAGGAAGGGACAGAAACTTCCCTGATTTTCTTTCCTCGCGCCTTCGTTATGCTCTCGATGAGAGCGAGTTGAAGGACGATCCGTCCACCTTCCTGTTCATTAAAATGAATTCTGATCAGTTCCTTCTTCATCTCCAATGACGTATCCGCCCATTGCCCTAAGACTAGGCAAGTCCTTTTCTTCGTTGCACTCCAGCCACTTGCTCTCCACAGGCATGACTGGAAAGGAGCACCTTCCTTCCAAGGGCGCCGCCTACTCTCAAGAGATGTGCGCACGGACTGCGATATGCTCGCACCTTCCACGGCTTTATGCGGGTCATGAGCACACTTCCCTCATACGCCATTAAGAAGTCGTCGCAGTATTGAATGCAACAGCCTTGCCGACCTCCAAAGGCAGGAAACTTAAAAGGTGCCTGCTCTTGCTGGTTGGTTTATCAGCGTAAATACGTCAATTCAAGGCATGAGTAACCCGTGACTGACCTTCGAATCGTCATCGTCTGCAGATGCCCTGTGCACCTGGTTCCTGCCTTTCACTGCCTTATGTAGTTAGGATACTAGAGGCGGTGATTGTTTTATATCTCATCCTCGTATCGAGAAAGGAAGATTCTGTGATGAAGGAAAGAGCGCATGGAACTTTAGAGTATTTCGTTAGGGAAAGTAGATATCGAGTGGCGATGGGCTGAGAAGTATAAATGAGATACTTCCCAGGTGTGAAGATTTCTCTCAATCATTTCTTACATCTTTGTGTATTCCACTCACGAAACGTGACTCGCCCAATGTTGTAGTCCAATCCGTGGTACGCATTCGTGGCAAGACAGAAGCAGAGGCAGAAAAGAAAGGCAGAATCGAGCACCACCACCGGAGGTCGAAGGCGTTGTTGCACTACATTACAATTTGATCTTCGAACCGAAGTACCTGCTGGGAAAGATGGCTATCGATGACAACGCAACCACTTGCCAGGATGCTGTCCACGACGTCGATAATCCATCCTGGTTCCGGAGCTGTGGCCTATTGTTGTAAGTTCATACAGACCCAGTCCCAATTGTTCCATGTTGTAATACTAGGGTGACATTACTAACGAGCGAAACATATATCTAGTCCTTTTATTGAACTGAGGACGCTACTCAGACAAGACAAGGCCTTTTCGTTTTCCGGCGAACTGCTCTACCTCGGATTGCCGACCCTAGAGATCTAGAGACGGCTGAACATGCCGCCCGTGTGGGAAGGGAGTACCCCTAGATGGGCGATGTTGCCGGTTCCATCGTATATTCTGCCTTTCGAGTATAACGGGAAAGGAACTTTGGCCACTGCCAAACGCTGGCGCAATTACAATACATGGATAATAAACAGAACGGTGGGAACCGTGGTGTTGCCCACTCCCTCCGATAAGCCAGCTGGCGAAGGTGAGCGAACCCGCCTCGCATGCCCGTCGAATTCGGGTCCCTCGGCGTCAGAGGAGCCCTGATGTATTATGACCGAGTTGTGGAAGAGGGAAACCAGTACCTCAACTACGCCCGATACGATGATGATTAACCGATCCCTACTACCTATCGGTACTCAAAGCCATTGAAAGGGTATCACGAAACACCATACTTGCCTGAGTCAGATTATAAGCCCTCAACACCGTCGGGAAAAAAAGGACAACCAACTCAACAGTCAGCCGGAACTGAGACCCATCCTGATGTGCCCTCTAAGAAGGTGAGATTCGTCTCCGTCTATCCACTGTTCCCATGAGCAGAGTGGGTTCCCGATAGAAGCAGGCACCATATCGCGATCGACCGTGCTGTAGACCGCGTTGCGGACACGGGACCCGATGGTAAGGATTGGCGGAAATCATTCGAGAGTATAGACGTGCGCCTGACTCCCGCTAGACCTCCGAAGTCTAAGCCTGTCGTGCCCCTACACCTGTGGTTACTTCTTTGCTCCAGCCTAAGCTTATAAGCACTTCGCCGACTGAACCTGTTCAGCCTAAAATTCCAGCATACTCCGCCCCATGGACCATCAGATAACCTATACAACGTCACTACGGAATCATGGATCCTTTAGTGACATTCGAGAAGACAAAGACGGCGAAATTTTGGATTCGAGACACCATGCAGCTTCTTGTAAGGCAAACTGAAGATGCTTCAGGAGCATTCACGAAAAGCGATGAAGGAAAGTGGCCTTGCCATCTTCTGCTTCACCTTTTGCCTCCGCCTTTCGTCGACTTCGAGCTCTTTGCCTTACCAGTACTGGACGGCCATTTTTGGCGCCGATCTGCGTCTTGATACTCCATTACTAACGCTTTGCAGGTGATAGCATCATCTCCTCTGCTATACATCATCCGGCCTTGGAGTCACCCGGCCAGACCACTGCACCCCTCAACGTTCGCCCAGGCTGGCTTTACGACGGGACACTCCTGTCGCGTAGAGATCAATGGCGTGCAATGGGAGGCTATGACGGGTTTTTCTGCCCGACCATATCGATCTGGGCGAATGTACTTCATACCCACCTACACACCCATATGATCTGATCAAGAAAAGATGTCAGGCCAGGGCAGTAACTGAGTTCCCGAGCTTGAGATGGCCGATATTTCGGCGTGCTTCCAGCCATAAATGCGTCTACTGTGTTAAGGCGGGAAAGGGGGGTTCTCAAGGCGGATGCTTGCCTGTAAGCTCGTGTCGTGTCTGCTTCCAGTTCACCGCTGATTCGAGCAGGTGGACCTAAAGACCGAGCAAGAAGGCCTGTACAAGGCATTCGTTGCCGCTCGCGCTGCTGCCCGGCTAGACCGGGAGGACATTGACAGTATTGCAATAACAGTATCCTGGGCACAGTAGCCCAATATTTGCCCGTCAAGTCCGAGTCACCTGATGAGGCCAACGACGAGGTTTCGCAGGCCGGTTCGCCCAAGCTTCCTGCGGGTGTTGAGTCTGAGTCACCTGATGAGGTCAACGATGAATTTCTGCCAAAGGCGAAGCTGAAGCCCGCGTGCTCACTGTCGAAGGAGATTTACACTTAGATAACGCAGTTTGGCATATTGGTTCCTCCACGTGACGAATAAGCAATGTATAACAATATAGAAATGACAAAGATTAAGATGAAATACTACAACCGATAAAGGTGTCATGTCATGGGCTATAAAGATGGATATCACCAGCAATAAAGATATTTATCTCTCCTCAAAAGTATGTTATTATCGTTTCTGTTATCTATGTTTTTATACCAATTTGTATGCAGAGCTGGACCATGTACTGGGGTATTAGACAATCGGTTACCGGCAAATGGTTGGCATAGATGTCAAATAATCTTTACAAGTAAGTCAGACGTTCAGTCTGTAACATATTATCGCATTACCACCAAAGAATGTAGACGGCAGCGACGGAGAAGACCATAGGAGACCAGCTGCGCCTACTTCGCCGACATGTTTTAGCTATCCTTGGGCCAAGAACAAGGCTACCTGCAAATTTTGATGTGCAAAGCACACGCTAGGTTAAGCTGCAGCTCCATTGTGCTGTTGGATGTGGCTTAACATGTTGAGGGCGCGACCGGGCAAGGGGACGACTTTATATTATATTACCATGTTCAGGGCAGCCCATTACCCGATAGGTTGTCCAAGGGGCGTGTTGACCTGGTCCGAGGGTAGGAACGCCAGAGACTACGGCATGGGGTCGAGGGAGTACAGGACCTGCTTGTGTACTATGAGGTAGAAGAAATTGTTTTCGGTTTTTTCTTTATAGAGATATTGGGAGGACTAAGTAGGGGCTAAACTACGCCAGAAGCCCAGGCGATGCTTTGGCAAGCTTTCAGTCCCCCGGCAAAGGGCGCGGGGCCATAAGGCATCGCCGTCGGTGCGTGGTGCCCCTTTCCATGGATATACCATGAGGTGTCTCTGCAGCCCAGGTTCGCTGTGTAAGTGCTTGCCGGTCGCAATGTGGCTGGTAGCTAAACCGTATGTTTGTTTCCATAATATTTTAGAACCAGTTCAGCATACAGCAGTACACTAGTGACTCTAGTGTATGTTGGTGCTTAAACTGACATGATCTCTTCCCAACGAGGCAGGTGGTAAAGTGCAAAAAATCACCTACTGCCGACGATCACGGGACTATCTGTTGAAATGCAAGACTTTGGAGTTTTAGTTCTCCGCTTGTTACTATTTAAAGAAGATGATGCGGGGCGATGGTCGTAGGTACTGTAAGTCAGTATGGTTAACACTTGGATATTCTGGATAGGGGGTGTCCCCCTTTTCCATCTGCTGACGAATGTGAATACAGACAAATGAGGCAAGCACTTGCAGCCGTAGTACTGCTCAATATTGGTCTTGAGTTCGCCAACCTGATCATCCAAAGTACTTTCTCCGGGCAACTGCTTCGTCTTCCAGAACACTTCCTGATTTAGACTATCTAGAGATTCGCGAACTTTGGTATGTGTTGGAAAAGGCAGGGGGGATTCAGGGGCTGTGTCGATCCGTGTCGGTCTTCTTGTAGTTATCAAGCCGCGTCGGGATCAGCCACATCGTTACCATATAAACGCTAGAACATGGGCTTGGACAACAAACCGCGGAATGCGCCTATCGCCATTGCGGCTTATTGCGATGGCCATTATCGATTCCTTCCTCGAGCCCTAAGACCGATAGTGGCCTCCCGGATATAACTAGAGGGGCCTGACTAAGGCCAGGGTCCTCGATAGTGACCACAAGCAAGCCAACCACTCACTTTTCGTGGTTGGCTTGTATTCTTGCGGTGAAGCATCTGGCTAAGAATGACGATAGGACATGGTTCGGCGCGAAACGAAATGCTAAGGTTTGGTCCATTCCTCCATTTTTAGTCTCCTCGTCGACGAACACCTCTGCCCTTATCGAGCCAGGAGAGAACACTGGATAGAGTCGAGGATCTCAGGAAAGGGCCTCTGGTATTCTTTAGCTCCGCAATGGCACCGACGCTGGGAAGCTCGCGATGTCGATCTCGAAAGGGCTCCTTGAGGATGAAGAAATGAAAGATTATAAAG
Source organism: Xylariaceae sp. FL0594 (assembly GCA_022385605.1). Classification (NCBI taxonomy): domain Eukaryota; kingdom Fungi; phylum Ascomycota; class Sordariomycetes; order Xylariales; family Xylariaceae; species Xylariaceae sp. FL0594. The sequence goes on from MU280820.1 coordinate 128,558, forward strand.
GGGTCGCATTCGCCTCCCGTGGTTTCTTGAATCAACACTGCTCACCACTCACAAATCGTCCCTCTCAGTGCCGTTGCCTCTCCGCTCCGTCTCTTCTGCTCTCCTCTGGAACGCTACGCTCGCGCCGCCATCATGAAATTCTCCCATTTCGCACTTGGGGTCTCGTCCCTTTTCGGCGTGGCCATGGCGTCGCCTATGGTATCGATGTCGGAGCGCGACACGAACAACGCATCCTCGCCTCTGTCCGAGCGCCAGACGGGCCCGTGCAGCATCTGGACGCCGGGCACGCAGCTCTCGGGCGACGGGTCTCCTCGCCCTCGGTACCTGCACAAGCAACTCAGCGTAAGTCGTGGGAATCGGATAATGATATCCGTCGCCGGGGAAAAAAGGAAAGACAAGAAAAAGAAAAAAGATGAACTGACAAAGGGATAAAACAACAAACAACAGCAAACAATCACCTGCGACCAGAGTAACGGCTGCAGCGTCGGCCAGCAGGAGAGCGAGTCCTTCAGCATCGGCTTCTCCCTCTCGAGCGGCAAGCAGATCACCGAGTGGCTCTCGGGCGGCTTCTCCGTGACCAAGACCTGGATAACGGGCAACTCGTACACGTGCAACGGCGGCGCGGGACAGACGGTCTGCATCTGGCAGAGCGTTGCGCACACGGCCGTGAGTTTTTTTTTTCTTTTTTTCTTTCCCTGAGTGGGCAGATCGTTGGGGGAATACTAAGTACTTACTGACGCGTGTTTTTGGGGACAATAAATAGTACAAAGTCCGCAACGGCGTCTTTAACTCGTGCACCGGGTTCTCGCCCAGCGGCGACGAGATCGAGATCAGCTCGCCCAACGAGGATAACCGCGGTGGCGGCTTCTACTGCGTGCAGGGTACCTGCCGGGCCCAGGGTGATCAGTACTGGGATGATTAAGAAGTAGCAACTGATCATATGGGATGTTGGTTGAACCGTGGGATATGGGCAAGTTCCTTGGTAGGAGGGGGGTGCTCGTGGTGATTTATTCACTCACTGAGTGTTGACTTGTCGGGGAGAGGGTTCACTTGCATTTCAGGTCAACACCGGACGACTCCGGTATGGAGTATATTTTCAACGGTATTCACATGTGAGATTCAGGTGTTTGGAAAACTGTATAAATCTAAGTACTTAAGGTAGCCTCGACTATTTACTTCAACGGGTTACCTGCTTGATATTCCGTGTTCCAAGCCTCCTCTATGGAGTGAACTCTATCAGCCTTAGGCCCGTCGACAGGCATCCTTCACTAAAACTCTCGAGCCCGTCTAGACCGTGGATCCCAGTCCACCCCTTCCTTAGACGTCCGGGAAGTACGTTGTCTTCAAGGTGACCGTCCTCAGAAGTGTTTTCACCTGGAATTCTGAGGATTCCCAATCATACAGATACAACCTGTTCAGAAGGTTAGGGAGTATGTGACGGGGATAGTCCGTCTCGACTTGGTCCATATGCGTGACCAGGCACGGCATATGTAGCTCCTCGGCGGCCTTGTCCTGGATCTGCTGCCACCATTCGTCGGTGCCCGGGGTGGTGTTGATTCCGTCGGCTTCGCGATACTCCCTCTTGAGAGCGGCCATGTAAACGAACGAGCACCGTCTAATACGGTTTTGTGTCTCAGTGCTCGACTCGCTAGACAAGTACCGCAGCGACTCCTTCCAAGTCGCTTGGTCCGTCGGCCTGTGCCCGGACCTGAACAAGAGCTTCTCGTACCGCGGCACGAACGCCCTGGCCCTCTCCCGCACGTCCTCCGGGAGCTCGTGCTCGATGCCGAGCAGCACGTAGGCGAGGTATACGTGCACCATGGCCTGATACGTCTTCTTCATCAGCGCCCACCCGTTCATCTCGCGCCGCGCCATGGCGATCCACGTGTGGACTATGGCCATGTCCGACACGGACTCTTTCCGCATGATGAGAATGCTCGTGAACGTGATGCGTGGCTGCAGGTTGAAATAGTCGCCCCCATCCGCGATTGTCCCGCGCATGTACTTCCTGAACAGCAGGTACTCTCTCGTGAGCTCCGCCAGCCGCCCTATCGTGTTCGCCTTCATCTTTTGGAGAAGCTCCGGGTCGGCAGATAGAGGGAGCATCGTGTCCACGTAGACGGCTGCGAGGCACAACATCTCGAGATCCTGTTCCTCTAGCTCCCAGTGGTCGGTATCGCCGGCCTCCCACGACTCCGGCAGCTTTAGGGCGTAGCAAAGGAGACACCAGGATCCGATTTCGTAAAACTGGTCGCCCATGATGCGGCCTCTATAGGGCACGCGGACGGCTCTGTTCAAGGAAACCTTTCTGAACCTATATGTAGTGAAGTTGGCATTAGTCTTCGTGTCGGAAGAAATGTCGATTCTTGTGATTCCGGCAGAGTGTGACCCATGCAAGACGCAAGACTTACGCGGTATATTCAAACGCCGACCAGTGCGAGGTCAGAAAGTGCACAAGCTCGGGAAATGTGCGCGGGCCTGTGTTGCTGCTCTCGCTCGTATCTGCTGTCGTGGTTTCCTCGTCGTCACCGCCCGAGCTCAGCTGCTCAGCTGCCCTGGCTCTGGCCATTCGGAAATCTTCCGGCTTGATCTTCCCGTCCTCCTCGAAGTGGTCCGGATACATCTGAGTGAGCGAGTTGGCACCATCGCACATGCGCTGGAGGGCGAATCTTGATGCTGTGGTTGTGGAAGGAAGAGTTTCTGGTTAGTTATGAAAATTGTTCGGGGTGAGTGGCTGGAGGGATTGGGGGAGATGACCAGTATCTTACCAAAATCAGCGACGCTCAGGAAATAAGGATCGTCAATAGCACGCTGGAAGAGGTCTTTGATCCTGTGGCGCCAGATGCTCAGTTCCTGCAAATGTACCTCCAGCTCTCCAAACGCCCACGTATCCTCCTCCGGTAGGGACTTGGTCATGTCCTCGACAAGCTGCGAAGTCTCAGTCGCTGCCTCCTGAGGCACAGGCGGAGCAATGTTGATGTCCAGAATATGGATCATCTGTGACTCGATTGTCATGAAGAACTGATGCTTGTCAGCGGAGCGAGTACCGCTCGGGTAAAGTCGCATGAGCTGCCTTCGCAGATCCAACGCCTCCGTAAGACCATCTCGAGCCTCTTCTTTGACTTTGTCATCCAAGTTGGGCACGTCCTTTTGGAGCTGTGTCAGGATCCCTCTAACGGACCATGTCGTGTGTTCTCCTGGGCTAAATTGGCCGAATAACGAATGAAGAGCCTTGTTCTCCAGCTGCTTGTACTGCTCACGTATGGACCTCTGTCGCTCAGCAAGCGTCGGCATGGTGGGCAAACGAGAGCAAAATGAAGATCCGTAGTCAACACATAAGAGAAGTATGAATGTGAGAAGGTTCTAGGGGTGTTGGTGCTTCTGCAAATCAGGCAGTTCTCATTCCGAAGGACAGGAAATTCTGTTGGGAGAGGATAGGTAATGTAATGTTTATGGCCAAGTACAGGTTTTTTTTTCATCGTCAAATACAGGTTCTTTTTCATCGTCAAGTACAAATAAGTAAGTAGCCGCATGACCTCTATTGTAATACCGCCCATTATCGAGGAATCAATTTCAAGACCCGCCACGCCGTTAAACCACGTCGAACACTTGAAGACCCGCCTCGTCAGAATCCTCTGAGTACACTTGAAAATCCGCCTCGTTAATAGACTTGAATTTTCTCGCCTCGTCAATGAGAGCTTAGGTTAGCACCACTGGCCCTCTGTCTAATTTCGCTGATGTTACCTCTACTTCTATCAACCCCCATCCGGCAAGTGCTTTGTTCTTCAGTGCCCTAAGCTCGCGGCGAGACTGCCCATTGCCACCAACCCACTGTATACAGACCATTGGTATTTACTACTGATTTTGTTTTCCTACTGCCACCTGACCGAGTTTCAAGCTGGAAAAAACACTGTATTCTTCCTGCACTTGATTTCCCCCTTGTTGATTCTTTTTGTAAGAGCCCCTTTACAGAGCTTTCCCAAGCGTTCAATACGATCTCCTTACTACCTACACATCATTTGCTTCCATGTCTTCCATTTAATCCTGTACCCGATAGGACCTACACTTCAACCTAGTATGGCTTCCGGGGACACGCAGTGGAATGGTTAAAATCTCGAGAGAGAAAGAGAACTAGAAGAAGCGATAGGCCAAGGCCTGAGCCTGGGTAAGTTTTTATAGATCCAATGGAGACATTGCTAATTGGATCCCATGATCTGTTCTGTCTGTTTAATGTGTCTCGACGTACCCAAGATCGAGAGGTATTCCAGACGATCAAGAAAATCGTGTCCCCAAATCCTCAGGCGCTGGGTAATCAGGGACTCGCCCGCCGACAACCTGAAGAAATACATCGCTGACAACAACCCCTATCCGACATTAACCCTAACCTCGATACACTCCATCGGCGACGGCGACCCGATCGTGAAGTAAAGCTGTTTAAGGATAAGCCAGCTCTTTTAGCTCCTGTGGCGATCGCGCTCGGGGTACTGCCCATCCCGCGGCTTCACAATGGGGGAAAACACAAGACAGATTTTGCGTGTTGACATAGCTCTTTTCAGAGAAGAGGAGAAAACGTAGGGGTGGAATCGCCGGTTCTTTGCTGTCGCTATCGATTGCTATAGTAGTCCACACCTTTGAACTCAGCTCGGAATCCTCTAAGATGATGGTGATTCGTCGCGTCATCTGGGGCAGATTCCAAGAGACACCACAAGGACGCCAGCGACTTTGAAAGAGGCTACACATGGATGCGTAACGTCAGACGGATGGCGACGAGACCGATTAAATATAGCTGTGCAATGTCCTGGCTTGCACAACTCAAGAGCTTCCTGGACCGCACTACAGACCTGACATGAACAGCTTTTCCTCGACCTTTCCGCATTGTCTATGCAGGATTGTATGAGAGACACGCCAAAAAAAGGATATCAAGAGGGAGACTCCCGACACAAAAAAGGCAATTCACTCTTTGCACTCCTTTGGCCAAACACATATGCACCAACCTAGCTTTTGTCTTTCAACTCCCTGGCTGTCGAATGCTGAGTGCATTGAATATTATCATGTTCTCTGTGACATTGATGACCCCAAGCAAACTGGCTGCCCTAGTAATCAATCGTCAAGGCCAGTAACTAAAGACGGAGAAGTTGACTTCCCTTGGATAAGATGCTGTCAGAGTTAACAACAGTGTTTCTGTTCTCACATCCACATTCTTGCTTTGTTAAAAGGGCATATCTTTACAGAGAAAAAAAGAACAAAATAAATTTCATCACATCTCAAAGCACAGTTTGTAGGCTAACAACATGTCCAACCAGCCAGACAAATGTATCAGTGTCAACCACCCCAACCTCGGCACCGAGAAACTTAACCTAAGCGAGTGGAGGCTTGCATGTAACCACTAACCTACCTGCTCGGTTAGTTATTGGGGAAGAGATGGAGACCGAGGGAAGGTTACCTCTGGGGTGGCCCGTCTTGATTACGTCGGGCGATATAATGTCTACAAAGACAAAACAAGATGGTGGAGGAGGTTCAAATATACAAATTGCATGTGCTCTCGCTTGGCGCTCTCTCTGAGTAGATATGCTGATAAACTCCCCGATGGCAGTTTCAAGTTGGATACTTACTTAGATACTAGGCGTTTGGCACTTAGCCCAGTAACAGCATGATCTCCTGAATGAACTCTCTATGTTATATGCAAATATTCACGAAAAAATTCGGACAGGAACCGGGCTGCCCAACCAGCCCATGCGGGATCTAAATACAGCAGCGGGCTGAAGTCGAATAGACAAACAAGAACCGTAAGCATAGATCCAAAACAGGCCTCCCAGGATGTTCAATGTTTCCACATAAGGGCTGAAAAGGAATTTATTCCACCTGCGCATTTGGGTTCTCTCAATCTTACATCTCGATGCCCCATAAATAAGACTAAAACCATTGAAGCGGCACACTGCAAGAACCTGCGAAAGGCACACACAGGCACGAGACGAGACATATACGCGTTTCGCAGGGACCAAGATCGAAAGTTCGACCAGGGGGAGAGAGTCAATGGAGCCGAACGGCCATATCCTCCTTCCACAAACTACCGCAGGACTAACTAAAAGGGGGGGAGGGGCTTCGAATAATTCAGCACTGGGTCCTGGGTTACATTAAGGTTTATCGCCGAAAGGGGCGCTCAGTAATCCCACGAGTTGTAAGTGGAAGCATGCAGGTACCATGCTGAGCCTGCACCCCATACTACCTTAAGGTCCTTAACGGTTCATGCGAACTGTTATGATTAGGTTAGGTTAGGTCATTTCATCATGGTGCGTCTTCCGAAGAAGGCATGTATCTATGTACGTATGTACGATGGCAAAGCAAACCCGCACGTCCTGACGCAAAACGGCACTTCGGGCCACCAATGCGACTAAACGGAGCGTTGGAATTGAAATGGGTTTGAGTTTGATTTTGATTCGCCCTTTCAAGTCAGTAATATCTCTCATCGTCTGAAATCGTCTGTGTCAATCATTTATCGACCTGGTTAAAAAAAAAACCCCCAACTGCTGTCCGACTCTGGGAGAGTTTCATTTCACTTCATTTCTTGCATCCAGCGTTCTTGTACGCATATACACTATCTACCAAGTAAGTTAACCTTAACTTCAAAGCCTTGTGTGTTCTTACCGGGAGAGTTATTTATTACTGCTGCTGCATCTTGGCCACTTAGAAGGATTCGCAGGATCGACGACCCCCCTGCCCCTGAAGTGATTTCAGTACAACATGTGGGATCACAAGCTTTCTGTCTCACAAGTCCCGCTCTTTAGCTCAAAAATAACTAAAGTGCACACCCCTGCCCTGTCTGTTACATATTCCATGGTACCTATGAGAGCTTATTGTCAGGATTACATGCCCGGCTGTAACACCAGAGCTTCTATCTTAGCCCCAGGTTTGGGAAGATTACCTTGGAGCTTACTTGCACTACCGTGGCTTGCTCGCTTTCCTTCGACAACTCGCCAACTGGAAAGACAGTCTTGCTTCATACGTAGAAACGTGCTTGAATCTCTAAGTACCTATGTAGTACCGGCTGGGAAAGAGTTGTTCAGGTGTGTTACAGAGCACCGAAAAAGCCAGCATAATGGGTGCGACCCCTTCCTTTTACTACGTAACGAGGCATAAGAAATAGAGGGAAAAGAGCAACTAGGAAGCTCGATAACGACTTTTTTTCTATCTACTTGTCAGTACGTCGGGTGCATCCCTCAATCCTTTTCTTGCATAGGCGTTCCATCTCCGGTAAAGTCCGGGTTTCGAAAGGATGGGTGTTTGTTTGGCTGCTTGTCTGGAGATGAAGCGGATATGATATCACTGTGTGTGGAATTGTTTTGACAACACACTGATGATGCTTCTTAATTGCTGCTCTCTTGAGAGGTTTTTAATTGATCTTCAAACTTTTATGATTTCATCAGGATGGATAAAGTATGCAAAGACTCGGTGTAGATCCGCGGGGTCAGTTCTGTCTCGGTATCACCCGGATCAACGCATGCACTAACCTAACCTTAGATCTCGGTGCCTCCCGCGCGCCCAGTTCTGAGGGCGACGATCAATTCAATTGCATTGAATCTGCAATGGGAGCATGCAAGTTCGAGCTCAAACACAGGATCGACTCTCAACTAACAACCCGTACCCTCTGCTGATCAGTTAGGGAGGTAGACATGCAAAGTGAAGGGGAGGAGGTGGTAGATTAGCTTGACATGGATACCAAAGGATGAATCTCGGCGAAAAAAAGATGCCAACTTCCTTTCATGTCGACTGCTTCTGTCGCATGGTAGGTAGCCTTCGCGCCTCCGGGCCAGAATGGGGCACGAGGGGCTCTGTGATCAGACTGAGTGCCGTAAAAGGAAGGTTAGCCTCTCGGCCTAGGTTAGAAGGAAGATGGAGTTGACCGTTGGATGGATCCATACCGACACTGACCTTAACCCTCACCTAACCTTACCTTACCTTAACGTCGACCGCAACGTGCCATCTCATGTCTCTCCTCCATGCCTCGTGATCCGCTTACCTGCCTGTGCCATTGCTGACAATTCTCCTAGCTGCAGGAATGTCTTGCAGGCTGCATAGAACTACAGCCGCTGGAGGAACGTGGCTCGACAAGAGACAAGATGGCTATATAAACCTCGTTCGATACCCCCTCCTCGACGATGAAAGAATGTCTCAAACCAGAGCAGCGAAGCAAAGCAGTCATCTATTTCTTATCCTTCCTTCCTTACTTTCCTTCCTTTCTCCTGACCTGTCAGGTAGTCACTCCTTTTTTTATTCTCCAGATATCAAATCAAGAAAGCAACGATGAAGGGTCTCTTCAGTCTGGCTACGGCCGCCCTCCTCGGCCTTGTCGCCCAGGCGGCCGCAGGGCCGACGATCGCACGCCCTGGCGGCATCAAGGACATCGTCATCACCAAGGACAACACGGTGAACCAGACGGCGCCGCTCCGGACGGTGGTCGACGACACCCACTTTAAGATCGACGCGGCCGAGGCGGCCGACGGCTCGGGCTCCTTCATCATCTCCATCGTCAACAACTTCGACAGCAACATGAAGATGTACCTGTCCGGCCACGACGCCAGCGGCGCGCCCGTCTTCGTGGGGCCCGGCGGGTACGTCTACCCGCAGGCGGGCGCGTCCGGCCAGCCGCCGGTCGAGGTGAGCAACGGCGACATCGCCTTCGGCATGGGCAACAGGGGCGACACGACGCAGGTGACGCTCTCGCAGCCGCTAATCTCGGCCCGGCTCTGGTTCTCGTACGGCGAGCTCCGGTTCTTCGCCGTCCGCGACGGCAACGGCGTGTCCAGCATCGTGGAGCCGGCGGCCGAGAACCCGGCCGACCCGTCGGCCGACGTGCTCTGGGGCTTCGTCGAGTTCAACTGGGACGGCACGAGCATCTACGCCAACATCAGCTACGTCGACTTCGTCGGCCTGTCCCTCGGCATGGGCCTCACGCTGGCCACGGGCGAGGTGCAGCAGGCGCCCGGCCTGGCCCCCGGCGCCGTCAACGACGTCTGCAACGGCGTGAAGCAGCAGACGCAGAACGACGGACAGCCGTGGGAGAAGCTCTGCGTGGTCGGCAGCGACGGACAGCCGCGCCGCGTGCTCGCGCCCCCTAAATACGTGGCCGCGAACCCGTCCGAGTTCGACGACTACTACACCGACTACGTGGACCAGGTGTGGGCCAAGTACGCGAGCCAGGACCTCGTGATCAACACGCAGGGCGAGGCCGGCGAGGTGGCGTGCCGCGTCAACGGCGACGAGCTGCAGTGCGCCAACGACAACCGGGGGTACCCGAAGCCGACGGCGGTCGACATCTTCGGCTGCGACACGGGGCCCTTCCACATCGTCGACGGCGACAACGGCGCGCACAAGGCGGTCGTGCCCCGGCTCTGCGCCGCCTTCGTCCGCTCCACCCTCCTCCTCGACGGCGGCGACAAGCAGCCCGGCCTGCCCGAGAGCAGCTACTACACCACCGACCCGACCGACCACTACTGCCGCATCGTGCACAACTACGAGGTCAACAGCCAGGGCTACGCCTTCCCCTACGACGACGTCAACCCCTCGGGTGGTAATGCCGCCGGTGTCGTTGCTGGCCAGAACCCGCAGACCCTCAAGGTCACTGTTGGCGGCTGGTCTTGAATAACTCTGCTGAATCGTATCAGAGTTGATGAGCTTGTGATGACGCGGGGAAGTAGACTAGTGGTGAGGAATGTCGAGGGAATAGGGATATCAAATGAGATGGATCACTCTTTATCATTCAGAGTTGTTATATTCAAGTACATACTTCTTAAATTCTCCTGTATATAGGCACTTTTGGTCTAATCCCAGACATAGAATTCTTTCTTTTTATTCTTGGAAGTTGTTGCAACCTTAACATTTTTTATTTGAATTTTAAGGAAAGTGATGGCCTATGCGCACGGTGTTTTTTATTGTCCACTGTGCACATCTTACTGTATCTGTACCAACACTCCTTGATCGAAGGCTTTCAGGTTTTACAACTCTATCGCTGATATATATGGCGGTAGAATTATCGTGGCTTCTAATCTGTGAAACACCTTCATCACAGACTGAAACATATGAGTAATCAACATGCATATTGAGCTCGAGTCGTATGGGAAAAGCATAACCACTGTAAAGCGGCGACGACATGACCTGCAGACTGCCCCTCCTTTCTCCGCATCACGAGCATCATCACGCGCTGCACGCAATGGACCCCAATCCGCACTCACATCAGATGTCTTAATCGTTTCAATATAAGTAGTAGAGTAACTCAGAGGAATATAGGATTTTCAAGCAAGAACATTACAGTCTCACCACCCTCAACATCCTATAAGTTTCCTATCGAGAAAATACCACGACGACAAACAAACAAACAAACAAACAAAATAATCATCATGCCCCCCAAGACCCTCAAAATCGCCGTTATCCCCGGCGACGGCATCGGCGTCGAAGTGATGCCGCACGGGGTCTCGTGCCTGCGCGCCGCCGGCGAAATCTTCCACGTCCCCTTGGAATTCGAGGAGTTTCCCTTCTCGAGCGTGCCCTACTACCAAGCCCACGGGTCGATGCTGCCCGCGGACTGGAAAGAGACGCTCTCGTCCTTCGACGCGATATACTTCGGCGCCGTGGGGATGCCGGACCAAGTGCCCGATGAAATCACCCTCTGGGGCAGCCTCTTGAAATTCCGCCGCGAGTTCGACCAGTACATCAACCTACGGCCCTCGCGCCTGCTCCGGGGCGTGCGTTCACCCCTAGCGGGTAAGAAACCAGGCGATATTGACTTCTGGATCGTGCGAGAGAACACGGAAGGCGAGTATAGCTCGATAGGCGGGACCATGTTCAGCGGCACGGAGCGCGAGCTCGTGGTCCAGGAGACGGTCATGACGCGCGTGGGCGTCGACCGCGTCCTGCGCTACGCGTTCGAGCTCGCGGACAGCAGGCCCAGACGCAGGCTCACGAGCGCGACGAAGAGTAATGGGATAAGCATCACCATGCCCTTCTGGGATGCGCGCGTGCGCGAGATGAGTAGACAGTTCCCCGAGGTAAGGGTCGACAAGTACCACATCGATATCCTGACCGCACACTTCGTGCAACGGCCCGAGATGTTCGATGTAGTGGTCGGGAGTAACTTGTTCGGAGACATACTCTCGGATCTAGGGCCCGCGTGCACGGGAACCATTGGTATTGCGCCGTCTGCGAATATCAATCCCGAGGGCACCTTCCCCAGCCTCTTCGAGCCCGTGCACGGAAGCGCGCCCGATATAGCGGGGAAAGGGATCGCGAATCCGGTGGGCATGATCTGGGCCGGGCAGATGCTGCTCCAGCATTTCGGCTACACCGAGGCCGCGGACGCGCTGTTGAGGGCCGTGGAGAATGTGCTGGGTAGGTCCGAGGTCGAGGTCCTGACGCCGGATATGGGTGGGAAGGGGACGACCAAGATTCTGGGGGATGCGATTGTTAATGAGCTCAAGTCTTTTGCGAAATGATAACAATCTTAACCTCTGATTTGAGGACTTGTTGATCGGTCACATTCGCCAACTTGAGGAGACAACGTAGGAGGTGCAATGAATCCCCGGCGCTTCAAGTCAGTGCAACAATCGCCATCGAGCCAGTATCGACGTAGGCAGGTATTGAGCTATTGGGTCAAGGAAGCTGGAAATTGCATATTGGGCCGAGCGCTTGGAGAGATTTTCTATAGGTACTGAGCACTGCAGGACGCATAGTTCAAGTTGAATCTCATGACCAGCAACGAAGACATGCGAAGTATTGATATACTTCCGTGATGTTTATCTCGCGTGGCTTGACTACCAGAAGTCACTGGTCAAACTTCTCCTGCGCCTGTGCCCATAACATCATAAACCGCTACCACGGTTGTTTATCCCAGGAGGACCAAGACTTGCTAGTGAAAAGCAATATAGCTATCTCGCTCCAAGACAAAATTTGTCAAGTCTTCAACATGCAAGTACTCACCAGAACGGTCTTCAACCTTGATCAAAGAGAGCTAGCCAAAGACATAACTAAGGGCATGTATCGATGTTAACAGTTCTCACCCCATCCAAGCCGGTAGGCGAATCTAGTCCCTGCACCGAGACCAGGCAGGTAGAAACTGGGGATATCACGACCAGGATCCCGCCAACCAGTCGCCTCCAGACGGCGCGCCATCACGAGCTCATCATGCTTCAGGGTCGCGCCGCGTTCCCCTTGCAGCACCGCTTTCGCAATCGGCTGTTCCCACAAGTCAAAGAGCTGGTCCTCGGAGAAACTCACAAACTCCTTCTGGCCAGACATCGGGTTGATCCGAGAGAAGGACCACTCAGCGATCACAACTCCCCACTTCTTCGTCCTGAGCCACAGGTACGGCCAAGCGAGCAGCCAGAGGAAAGTGAGGTAGAAGAACCACCTGATCCACTTCGTGAACCGCCAGCGATTGACGGCGCAGGCGTTCAAGAGGTGGACCTCCCCTTTCTTAACCACCATTTCTACCCTCAAGGTGCCGCGATAATTGAGCCCCTGACGTATCAGATGGTGGATGCGAGAAGTGAAGAGTTCGTCGTCGAAGCCGAGCACTTCCCGACGCAGAGTAAAGCATTTGAGGCCGGCGTGGCTTGCCCCGAAACGATGACACCACTCGCGCAGCGTTGGCTTGTTCTCGTAAGGGTCGACGCCCGCTTCTAGGACATTATCCTCGGTTGGCGAGCGCGGACCGCGTTTACGGAATCGAGTTCCACGATATGTGCGTTCGGAGTTCTCAACCGTCCTTAGACTCGTCCACGACCTTGCAGACTGCGGTTGTTCCTGTTGTCCCTGTCCATCGGTTGCGAATCGCTTTGCGCCTACGAATAGATAGGGCTTCAGGTCAAGATAGATGGCAAAATCTGTGACGGTCTCTTCCCGGTCTTTGCCCTTGGCATCTTTACTAGTCTCGGTGTGGGAGCCGTGGATGAAGATCTGAGGACCGGGCGGTATCGTGGCCAGCTGTCGCACATACTTCTCGAGCTGCTCGGGGTCTTCGACGCTACGGGCGACCCATGATTCGACATTGTAGCTTGATGTTCGGTAGACTACTGCGTCCGCATCGATTGGTTGAAATCCACTCTTGATGCTGCCCAGAGCATTGGGACTCCCTGTATTGGAGCTTCCGAGTAGTGGTACTGAGGGGGAGGACGACGAGTGGTCGTGAGGGATGTCGTCGTAACTTGGAGGCAAGTCGTCTGTGGGGAAGTCTGGCGCGTCGTCATAGTCATCGACGTAGGGGTGTTGGGAGCTCTCAGCCCGTGCATGAGGTTCCCTATCCTGACTGATGTCTGGTTTGCCCATGATGAAGAAGAGATCTAGGAAGTACAGGGTGAGGAGTTCATACAGAACTTGAAGCAGTCCCCCGGAGTCTCGTGCTACAGGAAAAGGAAGCTGGTTCCTGGCCTGTGACAACGTGTTACGGTGATGAAGTGACACTGAAAACGTGTATTGAGCGATCGAATCAGGTCGGTGAAGGACAGTTCCCGGCAGGCAGCACAGAATGTGCCCCAGCTGAATACGAAAATCGTAGGTGGCAACTGGTAGGATCAGCACCAGAGTCGCCGGTTCGGGGCGCAGCACTCGATGAGTAACACGAATGTTGTGTCATCACGTTCCTGCATATGCGCATATTCTGTATGTCCATGCGCTCCTAGAGCATAGATTATGCATTATCAGTGCTTCTTATATGCAATTACAAAACATCTGCATTCTTGATCACGTCGTCCTCCTTCATCCTCGGTCCTTCTAGTCAGGGAGGAAAAAGTGCCGTCCTCGTTCTTTGGGTCTTTGTTACAGACCTGTGCAACAAGCTTTGAGAGTCGGTATTGGAGGAGGATTTCAGCAGACCAACATCTGATGCACAATATATATGTGCCCTATCTGCATTTTCGAATCGAAGTGTACATCTACAGCCGTAGTCAAACCCCTTGCGATTTCTCTTTCTGTGATAGTATCATCCAAGTCGTCCAAATCTGCTGAAAATATGCGCCTTCTCTATAGATTCGCTTTCTATGTCTGCGGGGAAGCATTTCTAAAGGTCTAAGTCTAATAATAAGGTAACTATGCTTCTGACCTGGGTCGTTGGTGCGGATGGCGAAGGGAGGCGTATTATGAGAATTTTCTCGACGAGCTTCGGTGTCCATTGGTGTTCAATGGATGTCGGTACGAGATGTCCTATGAGCGATATTGTGTCTTCAAGGCAGTTGAGTAACCTCGCAAAGCTCAATTGAGTCTCGTCCCAGGACCCAAGCGGTAAGGCGTTGACAGAGGGTTTGCGGCGTCGCTGTATTCACGAGATTATGACTCGAATCGTGGCGCGTCTCTCTGTTTGTGAGCCAGTGGCTTGTCACGGTCTGTCGGGTTGTAGCCATCTATCTCATACCCCGAGGTGGGTAAGCCTGAGGCCCGAGACGCGGGGTGAGCGTAGGGGGTAATATGGTAGAGGACCTGGCCGCAAGTTTTGCAACCTCATCTCCTCACATTTTAAAGTGGCACCGCCTCATAACGCACTTCTCCGCTGGATAAACAGCGCCTCGGCCCTTGTCAGTACCTCCCCAGTCTCATCCACAATCTCCCCCTCCGTATAATACTTCCTGCCCTCGACCCTCGTGATCCTTGACCGGACGAGGATCGTGCCGCTCGCGGGCACGGGACGCAGGAACGTCGTGTTCAGATACGCCGTCATGTACGTGCCCTTGGGAATGGACCCGCGGCCGAGGTTGATCGGGATGAAGAGCCCGACGGCCTCGTCCAGGACGGCCGTGACGAACCCGCCGTGGCAGACGCCCTTGTGCCCGCTCACGCCGGCCCCGCCGAGCGTCAGCAGCGCCTTGTACGCGTCCACCCTCTCACCCCGGCACGAGGGCTCCGCGTACACCTCCAGCATGTGGGTGATCGTGCCCGCCGTGTTCAGCGTCTCGGCGAAGAAGCCGTGCGCGCCGTCCGGGCGCGGGATCCGCCATGACGGCGTCGACATCACCATCCTCTTGCCCTCGCCCCCGCCATTGAGAAGGCGTGCGCACCACGGGATGGCTGCGAAGTGTGCGACGTCCACGTTATCTGGTGCTTTGCTGGCTTTCATCTTCTGCTGGTGAGGTAGGTAGCTAGGACGCTGGCCTGTTGTGGTAGACAGAAGACGACTGTGATAGAGCGCAGGAAATCAAAATTAAAAAAGTGATCGGATTACGATTTAAGGTGGTGAGTGCAATTTTCACCAGTCTGCTTGTTGTAAATTCGTCTTTCCACTTATTAGCGCCAGCGAGGCCCAAAAAGCGGGTAGTTATACCCACGAACGGAACAGATCTTGCTGGACAATGTATGTGGAAATTCTCTGACGAAGAAAACAGTCACTTAATGCAATACATCGCGGGCTGAATGCTTCTCCCGACAAGCTATGTCTTTTCTGACACGATTCTGTCACTGGTTGGACCTGATATCACACACATTGAAGCATTGCTCTCTCTCGCTCCATCGTGGATCTCCTCCAGCTAAAGAAACCAGCCGAGGTTATTTTGGTTGCCAAGACACGTCCGGGTATTCCTTGTACAGCAGTACACGGGCATGTAATTATGCAATATTCTGTCGTACTCGCCCCCCTAATGCGAAATAACTGAAAAGAGCAGTCAATCAATGATAGTGTTTTCCTAACAAGGGTGTTTTAGTTAGGGCTATTTCTCTAGCGAGGGTGAATCATTTAGTCTCGACAGAAAGAAAGAAGTTTTAAAAAGGCAGAAAAGAAGATCATGTGTTGAGAAAACCACATTATTATTTGATCCCATGACTTTACGGTCTTACTGACCGTCATAGGGGTCGTTCGGACAGTTAATTTGTCCAAAAATGGGCGAAATATTAGATGAAGATACAGACAAACAGACATGAAAAAGACGTCTCAAGGGGCTGTGCCTGTGAGCGGCCTCCGTTCTTACGCCCCCAATATCACACATCTCATTACATGATTTCCCTCATCATGGAGCATACTGGGCACTCCAGTCTTCATCCTAGGTTAGTTTTCGAGATCGATCAAAGTTCCCAACTTCAATTGGAGATCACAGCAATGTGCCCAGCTTTATCACACAGCAAATATGCCAAGCGCCTCGTTTGATTGGGCAAAGAGCTCACAACCAACTGGCTAAGGCTAAGTTACTGTCCAAGGATGTGTGTAATACTGCGGCATGGTCCACAGCCGGATGTGCAACTCGAGAAGGTGACGGGGTGCAGAATTCCCGGTGGTAGAGCCCGTCGTGGTTTGCAAACAGGGCAAGCTGTGTTAACAAGGGGGGGGATAATAGGCACCAAATGACAGGGGTCACGCTTTCGTGATGGTGCGATTGACGAATGATTGTCCAAAGATCTACACAAGCTGGCCACCCTGCCCTCAGGCTCGGAGCTACTTCACGCAGCCACAACTTTCAGGAGAAGGATGTTGTCTTGACGCCCAGCCGTTCGGCCCAGGCGAGGTGTTCTTTTTTTTTTTTTTTTTCATGCCTCAAACAGCCCGCTGTGACATAAATTGGCATATTCTTCCTCCCTTCCTTGCGGATATGTTCGCATCTGCCGTAGTGTAGTCTCATGGCGATGAGGCTTCTCAATTGTGGCGATGAGGCTTCTCAATTGCACAACGCTCGAGTTTGAGGAATGGGTCCAGGCTCCTCCTTATGCCATCCTGTCGCATACATGGAGCGCAGAATCGCATACATGGAGCGACAACGAGGTGTCGCTGGATGACATGAAGGATCTTTCCAAGGCCAAGCAGATGAAGGGATTCAGCAAAATACGGGCGACATGCGACATCGCACTGGAGCAGGGGATCAGCTACGCGTGGATCGACACGTGCTGCATCGACGCGTCCAGCAGCGCCGAGCTGTCCGAGGCGATCAACTCCATGTTTGCGTGGTATGCGGGTGCCACCGTCTGTTACGCCTGGCTGTGCGACTACCGCCACGATCCAGCCTTCGACCTTACCGACGAAGGCATCATCAACTCTTTCAAATCCGTCACCGACGAGGAGCGGGGCCTCAGTGACCCGGACCCGCTCACCTCCACGCAGATCGAGATCCGGCTGCGCATCAGCAAGACCCTGCAGAAGTGCAGATGGTTCGGCAGAGGCTGGACCCTGCAGGAGCTCATTGCGCCCGCACGCGTCGAGTTCCACGACCAGGACTGGGTCCACTTCGGATCGAAGCTGCAGTTGGCTCCTATCTTGTCCTGGATCACCGGAGTCGACGAGTCCGTGTTGAAGGGCAGCCCGCTGGACCAGGTGCTGGTCGGGAGACGCCTGTCCTGGGCTGCCAATCGCCAGACGAGCCGGGTCGAAGACATGGCCTACTGTCTCTTTGGCCTCCTCGACATCAATATGCCCCTCCTGTACGGCGAAGGCGACAAGGCGTTCCGGAGGCTGCAGGAAGAGATCGTCAAGTCTAGCAACGATCTTTCCATCTTCGCCTGGACCGCAAGGCTGTTGGATGAGCGTCCCTTTCGGAGTCTGTGGGCAAGCTCTCCAAGCGAGTTCAAGTCATGCCAGTACCTGATCCGGCCAGCCATCGAGTGGAACGGGGGTGGCGAGTATGGCGTGACTAACCGGGGACTCCGCACTCTGAACATGATCAGAATCGTCAGGGGGAACCAGTCGAGAACCGGCAGCTATTTCATGCCGCTCGACTGCGTCGACGCCCGTAAGCCCAAGAATATCCGCTTCGTCTCGTTGGAGCAGTACGGCCCGAGCCTCTTCGCTCGTCGGAAACCCTGGCTGACCGATACCGTGGTCGACTTGGAGGTCTCGCGAGCCTCGAAACTTCCCCAGCCACAGTTCATTAGCTGCCAGGAGAGCCGGGACATGAACAACATGGTCGAGGCAAGCCGGGCAGGGTCGGTGAACATCGAGTTCTCTGAGGAAGCGCTGGAGGTGTTGGACGAGACGAGCATCGTAGCACACCCCGAGTTCGACTGGGACCTCCGCAACTCAATCCTGCTGAGCTACCGTCGGCTCCACTTCTGGGGGTACTGGAAGATCAGGACCATCGTAGAGGAGCCCGGGATCTGCATCGTGTGTGCGCAGCTGGACGGGTGGCTCGTGTACGGGGTGTTCCCATGGCACGACGTGCCCGCCGGCTTGAAGCAGAGCGATCTCCTGCCGTCCCGAGTGGCCGACATCCTTCAGAAACTACCGAGCAGGACACGGGCGAACTGTCCCCCGTGGTGTCATACAGTGGAAGTCAAAAGCACAAGCCATCTCGTGGGCACAGACGAGGTTCCTTTCACCGTATTGCGGATACACAGTAGAAAACTCGAGAAGGCTTCGATGCATGACCGCCGATCAAATTTCCGATTGCGAGTACCAAAACTCTTCAAGTAGAGTGGCTGACGCCCGTACACACCCTGGTCACCGCTACTGCCATGTATGATTATGATGTAGTACTGGGAGGCCGCAGGTCTAACGAAACAGTCCAATTATAGGGTACTTAGGTCAATCGTACCTACCTGAATGGGAATGTCAACGTGTACTTTGTCAGTAACGTTCGAGGGGTCTTCCTTCCCTGTGTGCTTGGGCAAGTAGGGGGGGTGCTACGCTGGTGCCTACCACATCATAAATCCTGGTCTTCCGAACCGGTGTCTGTGCCAGGTACTGAAGCTGTTTTCTGGCTTCGAAGGAGTCCGCGAACTTGGTGCCATCGTACATGAGGTGTGGTGAGAAAGCCACATGTCGTCCCCCGGCACACAGCATACAACGAACCGCTTTGGTCGAATCCTTCTCAGACTCGAGATGAACCCATGAAACACTCAGCTTTGAATGAGCACTCATGTACGTACCTTCCACTCGAAAGCACCTGAAATTCGCCCCCTGGAGGTTGCCTCGAAGCATCTTTTTTACGGTCCTACCCAAGTACTTATGTAAACCGCCCGTCATCGTAGGTGGTTTCAGTGAAGAAGCAGGTCCCAGTCAGCCCTGTATTCTTCAGCATGACATGCAGCAACCTTGTCCCCCCCTAGGGAAAAGGCCAATAACTAGTATGGTTGAGTACTTACTTAATGCAGAGACACCGCCTCAATTGCAACGTCGAAGAGGGGGTCATTCCTTCTGTCCCTACTATAATGTCTTATTGCCGCATTGTCCGCATTGCCCCTTCCTCCCACTCGACCGTCTCCTCGAATTCTGTTCCTTCAACTTGAAGTCTTCCCTTTACCTGCTTCTCCTAGACATTCCGTTACATACATCAACGTTAAGCTGCACGATTCAGGCTTCCCGTCGACTTCTTTTGCAACCCTGTATCCGACCAACGTAATATTCGAAACAATGCACTTAATCAACTCATCAACTGGCGAGATGAAGGAATTCATCAATCCACCCCCATACGCTATACTCTCCCACTGTTGGAGGGATGGCGAGGTCTCTTTCAAGGACTACACAGACGAAGCCCAACGAGTGCCTAAAGGGGGCTATACCAAGATCCAGTTCTTGCGCGAACGGGCCGTGGCGGATGGCATAGACTGGGTCTGGATCGACACTTGCTGCATCGACAAGGCGAACCTTGCAGAGCTGAGCGAGGCGATCAATTCCATGTTCAAGTGGTACCAACACTCTCAAGTCTGCTACGCTTACTTGGATGATGTCGATTCCGTCGACCGTTTGTCGTCTAGTAAGTGGTTCACGAGGGGCTGGACATTGCAGGAATTGATCGCACCTGCAATGGTCGAGTTTTGGTGCAAGCACGGCCAGGCGTGGCGAGAGTTGGGAGACAAGGACACATTATCGAGCACGATTACCGAGATCACTCGAATTCCTAGATCACTGCTTAAAAACATCGATAGCACTGGCGTCTACAGCGTCGCTCAGAGAATGTCTTGGGCAGCGGGTAGAGAGACTACCCGGCCAGAAGACGTGGCATACTGCTTGATGGGTATTTTCGACGTCAATTTTCCGCTTCTTTACGGCGAGGGCGAGAAAGCATTCCTCCGCCTGCAGCATGCCATCCTTGCAACTATCCCGGACCATTCACTCTTTGCTTGGATAACCCCGTCATGTAATCGGGGAGAAGAGGGGCGGCGTATGTTCGCCCGTCCGAGCCCTTTGTTGGAGGCCCGGGACTACAGCCGGGGTATCGACTATCAGGCTGCACGGGCAAGTATGTTTGCCCCGTCGCCCTCCGCTTTTGCAGACAGCTCTTCATTCGAACCCTGGGACGATGACGGCTTGAGTACCGACCTTCTCAGGCTGACAGCAAAGGGACTCCGAACAAGAAATACTGCCGTTCTTACCTGCTCCCAACTCGACATGTTCAAATCGGGAAGTTATCTCCTCTTTCCTCTACAGTGCCGGTTCCGCGGGGGCTACGCTCACCAGCTAGCCACAATACCTGCAGTCATGCTGAAGTGGTCTGGCCGTGGTAATCTATATACGCGTGTATTCCCAGATCAACTGTTTGAGACGGATCAATCGCAGGTATGCAAGGATACAACAATATTCATAGGCAAGCCTACACCAGGTCTGGACCAAGTGGGAGAAGACCATTACACAGATGATTGCTGCAACATAGCCCTCCAGCTTCCCGACAAAGGGATTACTGTGTTATCGAGATATTATGACCACTCTCTCTCAATCCTCCGATATAAACCAGGAATAGAACACAAAGCACCTGTTTTCAAATTCCAGCTCGGTAGTGGTCACAAAGTTTCTGTCGCCCTTCCACTCCTCACATCTGGGTTGGGTGCCTTGGTTGTATGGGTAGCTATGCCCGACGACGACGACAAACGCAGTGCAGCTCAAAGCGGGTTGGAGGATGAACAAAGCCGCCCCAAGGATCCAAACAGGTTGTCCAGGGATTCACCATTGTTGTTCAAGGAATTACAACTGTTGTCCGACGAATCACAAATGAGGCCTGAGGACTTAGCTCAATTCACTCCAGTGCACTGGACAAAAGAGCTTCTGTTTGAAGGAAAGGGGAACATCCGTAATATGTTGTATGTATCGCTAGCACGTCTATCAGGCCACGTCAAGTCTAGATATCATCTGAGATTATGCGTAAGAAGATGGGAAGATTGATATAACAAGGTTTACACACAATTAAAATAAATACTACAACAATTCACTCCCTCTGCGCATCCCTTTTAAGCCATGACCTAATGGATTGCTTATAGCTGCATCGGAGTGGCCATGGCACTGGTTTTACCGCTTAGACGACTTCCTATCCTTCTCCTTCTCCTTTACCTTGTCGCTACTTTTGCTGTTTTTGTTACTATTTATACTTTTGATATAGGCAAGTATAACTGCAGCTTAGCTCATCTTGGGAGGTAGGATAACAAAATGGCATATGATGGACACCTTTCTGTAGAGTAAACCACACTGTGATATATTAAGAAGAACGCAATGTATGGTATGAGATAGAACCTACCTAGTATCGAGGACGCCACATCCTTCTTTCATAACGCCTGAAAGTATAAGCCAGGAAATGTATACCCGTTAACCCTGGCGCAGATCGTCCACCTTCTTCTTCTTCTGGACCTTCTTGCGCTGGGGCGCGACGAGCGCCGTCTCGCTCTTCCTACCCACGAGGCCCATGATCGTCTGTCCTATCTCCGCTATACTGGGAGAAATACTTCCCTTCTTGGGCTCGGATGTTCCGGTCTTTCTACCACTCCGAGAATGACCATGAACTGAACTAGTAGGACTATTTGTAGGAAAAGGAGGAGGAAGAGGATTGGCAAGGGGACTACTACGAGGATTCTCAGGCGTCCCCCTCTCCCTCTCCCTCTCCTTCTCCCTCTCCTTCTCCCACCCCTGTTCCCTAAACTTCAACGAGATGACAATCTTTTGAATGTCCCTGCGCGCCGCCACAGGATCGATCATGGCCTCAGCCAAATCCAGCTTCTCCAGCTCCGCCATGCCGGTGAAACGCGGGCTAGCGACGCGCTGAACAATGTACTTGGCGACCGAGCAGACGAACACGCCGCAACTACTCGCATCCTCCTGGCGAGGGGAGCTTACATCGGCAAAGTGCAGTTGCTGGCCCAGGACGTCCCCCAAGATGCTCGCACAGCGCGCCGCGAAGTTTTGGTTCGCGCGTCCCAGCGAGTCGTAGTGACGCGCCGTTCTAGCCACGCAGTCCACGACGAGGAGAGACCAGTGCGTCCCCCCCTGTACGTCCACGTCGACGTGGTCGTTGACGGGGACGAGGATCAGCTCGGCTTGGCAGATGTCCGCGGGCAGGATGGCGCGCGCGTCGGCCAGCGAGGCGCTGTGCATCATGCAGAACGCGACCGAGGGGTTCAGCAGGATGACCCTCCGCCTGTCGTCTTCAGAAGCCGGCAGCATCTCCGACGCGAGCAGCTCGAACCAGAAGGCGATGTTGGTGTCCGAGAGCCAGCCAGCTCGGTACCGGCTCATGTCCTCGCGGCTCAGGCTGATGTTGTTGCACACGAGGTACGGCCTCTCTCTGGCCGTGCTGTTGCTGCTGTTAGTGGTGGAGGAGAGGGGGGGAGCCCATGGGGCGCGGGGCGTGGAGGGTGCTGGCTTGCCCATAGTGCTTCTGTAAAGCTCGAACTCGGACATTGTTCTGAGTGAGTGAGTGCTGGAGTTCAACTCGGGCTTATTGACACACACACTCAATCCGAGCTCCTGGCACTCGGGACTGGGCAGGATGTTGGCGAGTGATGTCGGTGTTATATACACACACCAATGTATTTCTTCCCTTTGGTAGTTGGGGAATCAGGTATTTCTGATTCATATCTATATGTGCCATCTTATTTAAGATAATCTACTACGGAGTATTAATACGATGCCACTTCTTAGCTATACTAAGTCTGGTATTAGACAAGGAACGCTGTTTCAAAGAACTATGAGCAAGAGGAACAAGAGCGCTCTTGTTAGGATGCTTTGTTCATGCGCCGCACACCACGTGCTGCTCAAAGAGAGTCTTTCCTCACAGGAGGTAACTTTAAACACAACAATGCATTTGTGTCACGGTCTAACGGAATTGACGCTATGAGGACCACTGAGGTTAGTGGCGTTATGTGACATTGGAAAAGGTGTAGTGGTAAGATTGTCAGTAAGAAACCTGTTACTGGCGTGTATCTCGGATGAAGTGATACCACCTAATGAGAAAGAGCAGATTCTTAAAAAGTCACAGCTATTAACCTAAATTTCCCCCAGCCTTTTACCAGTGACTTTGAGATAAAAGGGGGTGTTGGAATCAGTTGAAGTTGTCAAAATAACCCCCCTTTCTCTTTGTCACAGACTCTCCTCGTAGGCTCAACCACGCCTTGTGGATCCGAACAATTCATTTCACAAACATGAGTAACATATTGCAACTGCAATTGAATTGACTCTGGTAACAAGGCATATAGAAGACTGAGTCAACTTCAATAAACCACAGGAATATATAACATCTCCCTTAACCCAGGTCAAAAGCATACCTCGCTACCCATCACCAACAACCACAACAACACATATCTAAACACACCAACTTCCCCCTTAAGTACTTACAAAATCTTGCAGCTCATATACAAACGTCTGAAGAGGTAAGAAGAAGGGGGAAAAATAAAAAAGAAATGGCTCACCCAGTATCCTACGACAAGGACAGCCGTCCAACGAAAGTGAAGATCTGGGAAGCGGACAAGGACGTCCAGAAGATGGCGGGCAAGTACGCCACCCTCGAGCCGTACCAGTACGAACAGGTGCCGCAGTACCAGTACGAGGACATGAACAAGTACGGGAGCGCAAGTGGTAGTGGTAGTGGTAGCGGCAACGGCAGCGGCAGCGGCAGCGGCAGCAAAAGTAAAAGCAAAGACAAGGGAAAGGAGAAGGATAAGAAGAAGAAGTCGTCTAAGTGATAAGAAAAGCAAGGATAGGAGCTCAGTGCAAGAAGGTGGTCTGGTTCATGGTGGCAGTGCGGCAACTGAAGATCTGTTACGGCCTTCTATATAGGTAAAAGATGGAGAATACTTATCCAACCAACGCCAAGAACAAAGTTAAGTATATAACGCCTGTTGGCCGGCCCATATGGTCGACGGGTTGAGGCTGAAGATATTAACAACAACTCACTTATTTCGTTGCCTAGGTAGTTACCGCGATGGAGTTCATGCTAGCATTGTCACAAAGTAAGTCGTGCTGTATCTTTCATAATCTTTCCTATAATCAAGCCAGTTATGCAGCAGCCTATTTTCTCATGTGCTAATTTACGTTGCTCTGTTATACGTCGTCACTTGCTTTGGCCCCATTGCACTTGGCCGCCACAACGGGCCTCGGGCTGAATCTCTGTGACAGGAGGGATCTAGGCTGAAGCTTAGTTCTGCTGAGTGTGTGTGTGTAATGTTAAGTATCCGACTGATGAATTTGATAACAGCTGCCCAAATGGCGGAACATGAGTGGATAGATAGAGGGAGTGTGGCAACATTCTCCTGGCATTGCCAACTATCTTGAACTCCCCTGATACCCGTTTTAATAAACATCTGAGAGACTCTCTTTTCTTCAAGATATCGTGAGATACGCCTCCTCACCTGAGTCATAGCTATTCCGATCGGTGCCTACTTCGACCTGCCACCCGACCTGCAAGTAGAAGCTGTCCCTGGTGATCAAGTGAGTTCGACCCACGATACAGACAGCCAAGACACCAAGTACCAACAGAAGCAGACGTGAGGTCTTACTCTGGGCAAAAAAAGCTTTGAATTCTCCCATCCTTTGCCGATCAAGTCGCCGTGGTATATTCACAATGGCGTGTGTAATTAGGAAACCATCTATTACCCAAGGCGTAAATCTACCCGTCCATGAGAAACGATCAACCAACAATAAGAGCAAGATGGAGACAGCGTCAGGCAGAAGCGCCGGCGAAGTGAAATTGAATGTGTGTATAATGATCGAGATGAAACCTGCGGTTAGAACTGAAGAAAATCCAAGAGCATCGACGACATAGAAGATCACCTTATCAGTTCCTTCAAGAGTGAGCCCGGGTTACCAGACATCTCACCAACTCCAAAGTTTCAAGACCCCAGCAGCATAATTGTTCTCTCTTTTTGAGCTCTTACCCTGCGCCGCTCTGGCCAGCCGTCCACGACTGCATATCATATAACATGTACCGCTACGACTACTACCAGATCTTCCCCGTCGTCTTCCGGGGCCGCCGCCGCGACCTGCCGGAGAACAGGCACGTCGGGCTCTGGTGCGCGCCCCTGCGCGGGGACACGCACTACTTCTTCCACATCGAGGGCCGGGCGGGCTATTTCGCCTACGAGTGCCGGGAGAATTATGACCCCATGGATTCGGGACAGTTCGAGGTCAAGTGCGAGGCGGGCACGACATCGAGGGCCATCACGTCCTCCGAGCTTAAGCGCATCATGGAGTCGGTCCCGATCGACAATACCAGCAGAAGCTTCAACTGCCAGCTCTGGGTCGGCGCCGCCCTGGAAAGGCTCCAGCAGGAAGGCCTATTGACGGAGCGGGAGGTGTATAATGGCATTGATAACATGGCGGAGGGCATTATGCAGGCTCGCCATGGGTGGTAGTGCAGCCAGGCAACGGATGAAAGGTGGGATAATAGGGAGAGATGTCTTGTTTCGTGCCGGAAAAGTTGGCAATAAAGTGGTGGATTTGGAATGAATGGTCTTGTTTGTCTGGGATTTTGTCTGCTTCTGTCCTGCTTTTGTTCTGGTTATTCTGGTTCTGTTGTGATTTGTTCAAACGTACTTTTGGCCAGCTAGATAGAAAGACATCAGGCAGTAAATTTACTCATACGACCAATGTGCTAGGGCAAAATAGTCGACAAAGTCTTGATGATATAGCTCCGGGAAAATGTCCTCCACGTAGGCCAGCCAGTCCGGGCCCGAGCGTTGGAAGAACTTGACATACTCCCAATACTCCGGGTACCACCCGCAAAACTCCCAATCAATAAGCCCTGTGATTGTCCCATCTTGGACCATGATGTTCCTGGGCGCGAGGTCGCAATGGGAGAGAACGACGCGATGATCAGTTCGTAGCCGCAGGGCAAAGGCTTGCCGCATAACCGCAGGTACTTTACGGAAAGTCCGGTCAAAAGATACTCGTTGAAGGCTTGCTCATCACGGCAG
Source organism: Xylariaceae sp. FL0594 (assembly GCA_022385605.1). Taxonomy (NCBI): domain Eukaryota; kingdom Fungi; phylum Ascomycota; class Sordariomycetes; order Xylariales; family Xylariaceae; species Xylariaceae sp. FL0594. Next base: position 154,625 of record MU280820.1, read on the forward strand.
GCGGGGGCATGGTATGTCGTATATTCCCTGGTATCCCGAACCCCCTCCATATCACAGGAGCCGATATAATTGGCCGGAGGAGGCACAGACCTCAGCTGTCTGACGATCTGCCCAAGCTGCCTGGCAATGTCTTTCCTCTGATCGGCCGTCATGCCGCTCCAACAGCTTTTCCAGTGGCTCACCAGGAACTAATGTCATATGGATGTGCACCTTGCTACTGGAAGGCTCGTCGGTAGTTGTGGTATATGCCGAAACTAGACGTGGCGCAGGGATTCCAGCTTCAGCGGCAACTTTTAGTGCCGCTGCCTCTGCCAATGGTACACTTTGCCCGGCCTTGCAGACGATGTTGCCAGGGTGTAGGGTGACTTTACGACCGAACAGTTGATGTAGGAACACACGTGCTACAAAGTCAGTTAGTTAAGCAACAAAATCCGATACCCTGGTGGGTTAGTATATTGGGCGAACGGAACTCACTTGGCTGGCCCTCATCCTCCTCGGGTTCCGAATCACTCAAGGGATTCACTTGACCCAGGATTTGTAGTCGTTCCCAATCGGAGGGGTTAACTTCACCATTCTTTCCCCTGTTTTCTTCCGTTGATTCGGTTTCGAGATCGGATGGACTTGTGTGTAGGGCACCATTTTGCGGCGCCTCTAAGCCCTCTGGATCTGGCAGGGCAAATTCCTCCATTGGCCCCAAATATCCCGTGTGACAAAAAGACAAATGCTCACCGAGATTCACCTGAGCTGCTTCCTGAGTACTACGGTCCATATACAACACGGGTGGTCTACAGCACTTTCCGGCACACACAACGCGAGTGGTAGTAATAGGTGTATTGGGGGGAGCATGAGCTCTGTTCATCCCGCATTGGGTTATAAGCTCGATCCTTAGAGCTTATCAAACCCCTGCCTAAGCTTATCGGAGCTTCGAATAAAGGGCAAGGACGATAGAAAGGCGGGGAGGAAAGGCTGACCCAATGCTATTTCCGGCAACAATTCCATACAACTTGAACATACCCTCCACACCAGGGAATGGCAAAATTGCCGTATATTTGCTGCAGCATAACACACTTCCAACCTTCTATTTCTGGAGCGTTTAACAGAGATAGAGCATTTGGAAAGAGCCAGTGGATATGTTGCCGAGAATATACCACTCGAAAAAGAAGGCGCAGCTCGAAAAATCCGAGTGGGAAGGTATAGCCTTAGAAATAATTGAGCGGTAAATTTGCGGTAAGTATACCGTTATGCGGCCTAATACTGCTAAAAGAAACTAAGTAGCTATCCTAAGCATTTTGCAAAAATCAAATAAAGCAGATAAAGGTAGAATAGAGGCAAATGTAATCGTTTTGCGTTGTAGGTGCCTAATGTAAATGTGATGTTGTAGGAAGGAAGGTTTGTAGAGTAGAGCCTATACCCTGTAGAACAAAATCAAGAACAATCATGCTCAAGGTAAAGAGTTGTGAGTAATATCCATATTATGCCTGATTTCCTGTTGTGTGTTGTAGTTCAGAACAGCTGTGTTGGGTAGGTTAAGTACTTGTCTGTAAGTAGTATGAGGGTCAGGGGTATCGCAAGACGACGTCTTCATTATTCAGAATATAATACCATTTGTAGATGTCAATACAACGTCATTCGGCCGGGGTTAGAAAGTAACATGTAACTGTACATCTTGACAAGACCACCCCCTTGGCGTCAGTCTGTCGGGGTCATCACATTGCAGGTTTGGTCGGCGATCATACCCCAGAGCGTGGCATGCTGTCGGCTACTCCGGTGGTGGTGCGGCAGACCAAGCGCAATTATCAGACACTAAGCTTACCTCGTCACCGAGCCGCTGCCTGCCGGGGGCGCGCGCATAGAAACTCACCCATCCTTCTTCCATCATGTCGTCTATCGGGCCTGCTCTTTCATGCAATGGCAGCGGAAAGCGTGAGCGTACATGAGACCGGTGTGCTTCAACCCTACGGCTTCGTCCTCCGCACCGCGTCACGGAGTCCTATTGCGCCGTGCGGTATTATCCGGTTGCGTCATCAAATGTGCTGGGTGTATTGGAACCAACACGCTTGTAGTCCGGTCGCGAGCACTGCTGGGTAGTTCATCATTGATGCCGGGAAATGTGGCTTCCAAGACATCAACACTTGTCTGGCAATGTATGCATCAGTTACACTGTCGTTACGGGAGGAGTTGGGACATCTGGTATATAAGCCGCGACCTTGACCTGCCAGGCAACAAGACTTGGGTAAGTACCTAAGTATGATGCAGTACGTACGGCGGCGTCACCGCGTTACCCCAATTCTGCCTGCCACTGATTGCTTGGGCCGATGACAAAAGTTTGGCTGCTGTCTCCTTAAGCAGGTAGTTTGTACCGAGGTAGCCAGCAGATTTGGGGATCATTCCGTGATGTTACGGTGTTCTCTCAGGGGGACACTTGGGGGCCATTTCTTTTGGATAGCTGCTTGACGACCTCATGGGAACCATAGCTCATTCGGGGGAGCGTGGTGTCGCTCATTCATTCACCCCATTTCGAAACGGAACCCCTCCTAAGCCATAGAATGTGGGAGCGGAGTGCCCGACGAGCGCAATTCCAGCGAGCAGGAACCCAATCAGACACGGTCGGAGATCGCTATGCGGCATGTGGGATTGCTGGCTGCTCACCTAGTCTAGCTCACAGAGGTTGATGGAATATAAGAACAGGAACATATAAGTTAACGAACATGGCGGGGAGCCTCCATCATGGATATCACATGTCAAAGACCTCGTATGTAACCCTTTCTCAAAAGTACCGCCTGTCTGGGGTTGTACCAGATGGTATATGTATATTGGGCGACATTCCGCCTGGGTTGGAACGCGGTACTCCGCCGTGAATTATCCACTGTTGGCTGCGCTCGGCCGAACTCTCGAAAATATGGGAGTCCTTCAGAAGCTTGAGCGAGCCAACTCTTGGTTCTTCCCCAGCAAAGCTGAGGAACGGGTTGGGGTACTATCGAATAGTCAGCTGATACGGCAAGCCAGGGGCGGATGAGGCCGGCTTGGCCAAGGAGGCTGGCATTCTGCAGGATAGTATCGCTTTGCGGTAATAAAAAACACCACTTCGCGGCTACACAAGCATCCGGGGCTGAAGGGGATATGGACATGGTGTAAATACCTCCTTGTCGACCTGTCGAGTAGGTATGTCACCAAGCTGTGTTGTCTGTTGATCTCTGTCGTTTACATCCAAGATAAAGAAGGCACTTTTGACAGACCCCTGATCTAATTTCCTTGGTAAGTCTAGATGCCTGTCACCCCCACATCATATTTCCCGTCATCGTATTACTTTCCGGGGAAAACGTTTGTTTCTCGCTCGAACCTGTACTACGCGCGTTTGGTCTGGTACACACGGGTAAGTTGACTGGGGCAATGCCTGTATTCCTTCACGACTGAGGAGGGTTGAGGCTCGAAGCTTCGAGTTGTTTTCGGCTCGTGCGAACAACCGCACAGACTGAGTAGCCGAACGCGACAACCGAACAAGACACGCACCAGAGTCCTACATATGTCGTCCTACCTTCTCGATGCCTACCTACATAACAGCCCAGTCAGGGGAGTCCGGGGCAGATAAGGGGTTCCCGCGGGGTCGTGTGGGTAGGCAGAAAGTACCATGCTGCTGAGGGGAGGACGGGAACTGCTTTTGTGTTGTAGTCTATGAGACGAGAATTCTAAAAGCGCCTCCCGTCGGCGAAGTGACCACCAATGAGGGCAAGTTTCAGACAGGGGGGGATCGCGAATGAGAAAAGAGAAAATCGATTAATTATTGGAATAAGATTTTATCAGGGATCACCGGGTCATTTCCCGCGGTCATCTTTCTCTAGCTAGGTAATTCCCATGCGCAGCAGAAGCACAGTTCCTGACCTGGTATGTGACCAGTGTCGGATTCTACCACTAGGCCAAAAGAGAGGCGCAACTAACATGAATTGTTAGTTGCTTGCATGTTATGTTGTATATAGTCATTTCTGACAACCAGTACTGCTGTACGTCTGCGTACTTTAACCATTGACCAATGCCAAGTCGCGTTGGGGATTATATCAAGGCTCGCCCATCTATGAAGCTGTCGTCTTGTTCGCTTCGCTTGCCTTTATTGTCGTCTTGTGCTGCGCCGCCTCCAAATCTAACGGTTGTGCGTTGATGCCTCGATACAAGAAAAGGGCAACGTTGCCTTTTCTTTAAGTACCTACTTTGAAGGTTATGTACAGCTGTACCTCAGTATCTAGACTAGGGTACATACCTGTGAGTAAGTGAATCGATGGAGATCATGATCCCTCTTGGGTATCCGGGCACTGTGGTCGTATGTTACCCAACGAACGACTATAACCGCCTTTCATCCCACAGATGCACGAAATACTTACGTACAGCGTACTGTATGTACATGTTCCTAACAACCTCCTCTAGTAGTAGCCTCCTAAGGCCAATTAGTAGCTTGTGGCCTGGGACGCTCTAGGCTAGACTAGGCGACAGCGACAGCGACAGGCTGTAGGCATTAAGTATGTTTCTTACCTCATCGTCAGAAACTATCTTACTATCTGGCCCCTATCATTCTCAAGTACAGACCTTGTTTATTCCTATCAGAATAGAAACACAAAAACACAGACAGGCTTGGTTGTTGACGAGTCTTGGCCCGAGTGTTTGGTATCTGGACCCCGCCAAGAAGCTGGGAAAAGCTTCCGCGACAAGGTGTTCTGTACTTGTACATGTCACAGCTACCCACACGGGGAGGTAACATCGCGGCTCCCTAGCGCTTGCCATCCTCTATTTCTCGCTACGATCCCCAGGATTCTGTGGATTCTGTACCAGGGAGGTACCTTACATTTCCCCAAAGAAGGTGCGATAGCTCGTTGCTGCAAATTGCAGGGAGCACGGTGCCGTAACATTCTGTATCAAACCCGACAGATCGTTTTTATTCTTCCCGTCGCCGCATGGAAAGTCCAACCAACGGAAACACTCATCCCAGTCCTGAGCCTTTGCTGATAATCTTACAATTGGTACCTGTCCCCCTAACCAAGGTCATTCCCCATATTACCGAGCTATCTCAAGACATATCTATGTGCTCTAAGGATTACCTACAGTAGTCTGCCATTTAGAGTAGTGGGACCAGGCGATCCTTCTACATCCAGTTACCTAAACCTTTTAGTCGCTCATTCCTAGTTTACATTTACACCGACTCGAGAGCAGGAGCAAGAGGAGTCAGACAAGTTACTAAAGGGTCAACCACAGTCAGGCACAAGAGGAAGCGAGTAAGGGAGAGAGCCACGAGGGAGTGCGCGCGTGTATGCCCGTGGTAAAGAGAGGCCCCTTCCCTTATCTATTCCAGATTCTCAGTCGGTCGTCACCAGATCTTTGGGAACACAGGGCGAGAAAGACCAACCGAGATCAGATACGGCACAGGTCTACGATCCAAGAAGAGAGCAAAGGAGAAACGAGAAGACCCAGCGCCGGCTTACATACATTGGTACCTTACCACATGCAGACACCCACATGTGCACCTAGCCTGGCCACCTACGTACGTACGTACAATACCTACCTATTACCTACTATCTTCATACATACACTCCGACAAATTTAGAGATATCTACGTGGATCAAGACGAACCCCCGTGCGTCCGCCCACCGTCCAACCAGCCACTCCCGTCGTGTTAAAAGTGTCTTGGCTCCTCTTCGCTGCGTCGTCCTTGCCTCCCTTTCTCAGGTGCGCTAGTCGGAGATTCGTCGGTCGGAGGCGGCCACGCAAGACAAACCTGAACCACCTGAACCAACAGAGGGAAGCTGCGAATCAAGCCCGGAACAGCTCACCCAACCCCTCTCTTTTGGAACCGGTATAGGAGGTGCGCAATCGAATCAGAGGAGGGGAACGGTGTTGCCAATCATGGGTCTCTTTTCCCGCAAATCCAGACCCGCAAAGTCCGTCACCAAAGACTCGGCCAGCTTCGACTCGGACAACTCCAACTCCCACAGCAACAACAGCAACGTCCGGAATCTCAGGAACATCCGATCACCCAACCTCAACGGCTTCAGCATGAGCGGTGTCCAGAGCCCACTCAGCCCAATGACGCCCCAATTGCCCAGAGTCAACCTTCCCAAGCCCCCCGACCCGTCCCTAGACGCGGCAGGCTACCTACGGAGTCTGGGTGCGGTGCGCGAGCGGTGCAGGATCGTGACGGAGAAGGCGCTGGAAAACCGTCTTAACCACTTCGACGTCGACCTCGACAAGTTTCCCGATGTTGTCAGCTTTGTCTGCGGCATCATCAAGGTATGGTCACCTTTCCGCAATTCTTCTACATGCTCTGGCGACGCGATCTGGCGCCCTCGCCTACATACAGAAGATTCCGTTTGTCTGTTTGCCCCATCTCAGGCGCCCCCTGCTGCCCCAAAAACACTACCCCATCCCGCTCTCGTGGGATCTGTGCGACACGCACACTTCCATCTTGGTGCGCAGCGCTTTTTACAAATATAGCAACAGCGCGTAAAAAAAGCAAAGTTCCATGCATAAAAGCGGTCTTTGTCTCTTTCCCCGGAATCTCTCTTCCTGGCTGGAGGGCTTGTCTAAACCCCTAAACCCCTCAACCCCACGAAACCACGACTCGCTCCCCCCTTCGATGTGCCCCTCCTCTGATCAACCAAGCTTAGCTCCCATGTCTTGGCGCCACTTTCACAAAACACCACAAAAAGCAAGCATGAGCTGATATATTTTCTTCCTTTGTCTAAACATAGCGCGACTACGATGCTCCCTTCCATTCGATTCCCGGCCACGGTCGCTACCAGCATTTCAGCGTAGGCGGTCGCGATCGCATCGCACACCTGCTGTCCACCTTCCCCGAGACGGTCGATAACACGGAGAAATGTCGCCGGCTCATCGACTTGTTCCTCGTTAGCGTCTTGCTGGACGCAGGCGCCGGCACCACGTGGAGCTTCAAAAGCTCGGATAGCGGCAAAACGTACAGACGATCCGAAGGTCTGGCCATTGCTAGCCTGGAGATGTTCAAGTCTGTAAGTCAGCTTGGTCGCAGCACCCCTTGCGCCGGATCTGTGCTCATGCTGACCTCATGGTGGATCATAGGGCCTGTTCTCGGGTGATCCCAGCAACAAATATCAGGTCGACAAGGATGGGCTTCGTCGATTGACGGTAGAACAACTCGCCAAGGGATTACAGTCGCGTCCCGGAAACGAAGTTGCTGGTCTAGATGGGCGCGCCCAGCTGCTGATACGGCTCGGCGATGCTTTGGCGGAGAAGACCGAGTTCTTTGGCACGACAGGTCGACCCGGAAATATGATAGGTGTGTGAAAGGAAACCTTGTCTTCCACCTCTCCGCGTCGGAAACTCCAAGGTGTGCCCGTTTGGCTAACTGTCCGTTGCGCAACTTCAGATTACCTCCTCGACCACCCGACAACACAAGCTTCGTCAAGCCCGGTAGTGGTGCTCCCGGTTCTATGGAACGTGCTTATGTCAGGTCTGGCCCCGATCTGGCCGGCGTCGCGGACAGCTATCAACGGAGTGTCGCTAGGCGACGCGTGGCCGTGCGCGGCGATGCCCCAGGTGCCGCAGCAGTCGCAGCGGCAATCGGGCACGTCTGGGTCGCCACCCACGTTCTCCCCCTTCCCCCCGACACATTCGACGCACTCGTCGGCAACAGCGCCATGGGAATCGATTCTGCCCTTCCATAAACTCACGCAGTGGCTCACTTACTCGCTCATGCAACCCATGCAGAGTCTGTTGAAGATTCAGTTCGCCGGTACCGAGCTATTGACAGGATTACCCGAATACCGAAACGGCGGCCTCTTCGTCGACATGGGCGTCCTCACGCTGAAGCCTGCCGACATGGAACGGGGCTTGCAGAACTATGCCGATTACTGTCGGCGGACGGGTAGCAAGGGCGTTGAAGTGGCGCCCATGTTTGAGCCAAGCGACGACGTCATTGTAGAATGGCGCGGTGTGACGGTTGGATTCCTGGACAAGCTGTGTGCTGAAGTCAATGTGGCGCTGCGGGACGACCTCCAGGGGGGTGTGCTCACGCTTGCGCAGCTTCTTGAGGCTGGCAGCTGGAAGGTGAGTTTTCCGGTATCCCTTGCTTCCGCTTTTGTTTTATCACTCCACTTTCCCATTACTTCGCTAGTGCCTGCAGGCGTCGAAGGAATATCACACCATGTGACATGTCACTGACGACTAGCAGGGCGGTCGTGAAATCGCAGAAGTGAGCCGACCCAATACGAAAGAGCCCCCTATTCTTATCGATTCCGACGGTACTGTTTTTTAATTCTGCATATGAAACGACTAGTCATGATACCAGAGCGAGATGAACTTGCATGCATCGCACGAAGGATAAAGGATAAATAAATAAAGCCAACCACAGCCATCTATCGATTCATAATCTAGACACGGATTCCATCATTTCCCCATTCTAATCTTGCCCGGTGATGAATGGAAAAGGTGAAACTACTTGTCAGGCCAGGCTTTAGTACAAGGGATTGAACTGTGCACTTACTAATAAAAAACACTTGTGTATACATGGGTATAACAAGAGCCAAGGAGACCCCAAGTGAGAAGAGTGTTGGGAAACGGGAGGTTAGATATCATAGGTGGGGATATGAAGATAAAGACGGCTTGCCCCTGTGATGGCACATGACATTTATTATGGTGTTTATGTGTATCACACTGAGTTGAATACTTCCTTCCTTACTATGTACCTACAGGCTAGCCGTGATGTATACAGTACATACCTCAAAGTGAGTAAGCTTCAAAAGATGTCGTTAAGATAGATGGCCGAGGAGTTAGGTTAAGCTGGATCGATAGTAGTGATCATCGTCGTCGTCACGGTGATGATTAGGTAGGTGCCAGGTGGGTAGTAGGTAAGGAATAGGAGTGTGGCAGGAAGTGAATTTCAACATGTTTTCATGTACGTGTAGATATCATATCATTAAAAGCACTGATGTTACAGCTAAGATTAAGCTGGATGTCGGTTTGGGTTTAATTTTGATTTATATTATACAAAGTCTTTGCTTTCTCCCCTATATATGTACACTTTCCCACTTCTTTTACTCCCTCTTAGATCGAGTTCCTGTTTGCTTGTTAAACTAGACTAGATTAAGTCGTTCAGGTTCAGGTTCAGGTAATATTTTTTTCGAAACCCGAAAACTGCCCAACTCAGTCAGAAGGCTGGCTGGCTGGCTGTGTTACTCGGTAGCCCCTGGAGACATTGAAGATGAGGTGCGCCACGTCGTGTAGCGTAGCCTGTCCGTTTCGAATAAATAGCTAACTTGGTTCTTGTCATCAGGTAAGAACAAAGTTATTTTTGCCCCCTTCCGATCCGTTCATCATCGTACATGTTTGACTCCTTTCTCTTTTTCTATTCCTTCCCCTCTCGCATGGTATGAGGCGGGACTCCGGAAATGGGGAGTGAGTAGAGCGAGAGTAAAAGAAAGAGGAAAACGCTCGCGGTCTAATAAGTGCCGTTACGACGACGACGAGCCTCCTCTAGCCTGCGGAAAGTCTTCTGCTGCTCCTCCTCGGCGCGCCTCTTCTCGTACTCCTGGGCCTTCTTCCACCGTTCCTTCTGGTCCGTAACGCCTGTGGACTCCTTGAACGTTTTGGAGGCGGCCTCGAGGAAACCGGGCTTGGCGGCAGCGGTAGTAGTAGGCGCCTGGTATTGGATCTGGCCCGAGGCCCCCTTCGCGACGGCACCGAGGGGAGGGAGGCCGGCCCAGCGGCGGATGGTCGGGTTGATGGTCGCCAAGCTCTGTATGACGGAGCCGATGGAGAGGTTGAGAAAGAACCACTGCAGGCCGGCGGGCAGCCAGGCAGTACCGGCGAACATGAGCGGAGGCATGACGTACGTCATTATCTTCATCATGCTATCTTGCATCGGGTTGGTAGAGCCACCGGCGTTGGCTTGTCGCATCAGCTAGGGGGCCGGATGTTAGATATTTATACAATCCACTTGAAACGGAGCAAAGAGAAACAAAAGGAATTACCTTGAACATCAGCACACCCAGACCGACAGAGACGGTGGGTAATATGTATAAGGGATCGGGAACAGTGAGATCGCTAAACCAGGCGAGACCGCCGACCTCCATGCTGGGCACGGGTACACCAGCCATACCGCGAATAAGCCGGAACATGCCGATGCTGAAGGGGAACATGGCCATGCCTATGAATGGTCGCCAGAAGGAGGCGCCGGACCTCTGCATGAGGCGCTTCATGTCGCTGCGGGCGTGCAGCATGGCGGACTGGTCCTTGGTGCGGAAGGCGGCCTCGTCGAAGCGGGCCTTGGCCTTGATGTAGGCGGGGCTTTGCTGCACCTTCTGCAGCAGGGCCTGGTGCTTGCTGCCGCTGAGCGTGGGCCAGAACATGGCGGCGCGGAAGAGGAGGGCGACGGTGGCGATGGTGCCCCACCAGGGCATGCCGCTCATGACGTGGATGTGCTCGACGAGCCACTCGCAGCAGGACGTGGGACCCCAGCCGAAATCGAGGCCGAGCTCCTTGAGGAAGCCGATGCGCTCGGGGATGTCGACCAAGGAGTGCGGCTCGAGTTCGCGCAGGACGTCTTCGGGGATCTGGCTGCTGAGGTCGGCTTGCTGGGTCGCCCCGGTCACATTGGCCTCGGCCACGGGTGTCGGAGCCTCGGCAGCAGGGGGGACGACGGCCGAAGACTCTGTCGCTGTCTCAACTGGCTTAGGCGTCTCGGTTTTCGATCCTCCAATGCCCCAGAAAGAGAGGTTCCGGGCAGCACCGGACCGTTGTGCAAAGACACCAGACGCTATCCCTACAGAGGAGCCAGGCCCGATTGCCAGCTTCGATCGGCTGCTGTATAAGGGCGAGGAGCTAGACAGAGAGAGTCCATGTCTTGATGAGGAAGGCGACGGCGACTGTGCTTGGGAGAATTGTCTTGTCGGCGCGGTTCTGGGTGCCTGTGAAAGACAAGGAGTATGTATGGTTAGTAATTTGCATTATCCCTAAGGAAGATTGGGTTTGTTAACTTTTGTCCGAGTAGCTAGAGAATACCGCAGCCTGGAGGCCGGATTCCTCGCGAGCCCTCTGCTAGGAAGCATTCTGTATGCGTCTCTGCTTTGCGGTGCTGCTGGGAGTCGCGCCAATTCGACCCGGAGCACTTGATAAATGCTAGTTGGACTCGAAAGTTTGGGCCGTTGTTGCAGTTGAACTTACAAAGTTGGATTATCTTTCGCGATATGACCAAAACGAGGCTTATGCAATAATCGGCTAGTCAGGACATGAGCAGTCTGTAATGGTGCTTAAGTCCGACATTCACACACAATCATAGGCATGGGCTGGACAACATACTCCTAGAGTCCTAGCGCTGCCGGAATCATGTTCATGTGGTGCTTCATAATCAGACAAAGGTAGTAGGTTGGTTTGGCCAAGTTGGCCAGGTGCAAGTTCACCATGTATGTATGAGGTAATCGACTTAGCAGTGGACTGTCCTGGTCTCGCGATGAAAACATGAGAGTTTACTACCAAAGTGTAGCCAGAAAGATTTATCTGGATGGTATCGCTTCATGGGACGAAACAACACATTTTGAGACGGTCTCTCTGTCTCATTTCTACAGACAGATTTTGTTTGTAATTGGTGATACACCTCTTCAATATACACTCGCAATGAATTTCTCAAAAAGCCGAGGGGGTATTTTATTACTCCGATTTTCGCATCACTTTACTCCAAACTAGTCAAATCATCAAGGCCGCCGGGCCTTGCTCTAGGTTTATCCCGGATCTCGATACCAGGGCCGATGGGATGCGCTCGCCGTCTCGAAAGGGGGAAGACCTGCAAAACGATATCAGCCAAGCGCGTCCGACAAGATCGCGAGAGAAAGGGAAATCTTACTCTTGTGCCTCCCCATCCTAGCCGAAATGCGGCCTCATGCGCAAACAGCTCGCCGAAACCCAACATCATGCCGTTAATGAAGGGTAGGAGCAAGTTGATGGCCAGCCCCCGGATCATAGACCATGCTGTCGGCGGGCGGTAGAGAACCATCGGAGGGGACTCGGAGTAGGACGGGGGCGACGATGACGCGGATATCTCTTCGCCGGTGGAGTATTGTTCGCTGTCGGAGTGCATCGTGACGCCGGACTGGGCCAGCGGATGAGTCTCTTCGGATGCCATCGCGTCGGTGTGTGATCGGGAGTGAGCAGAAGCGTAGTCGGGGTTTTAATGGCAAGATGACAGCTAAGCCATTTCTCACTTGCCGATGGTAAGCCGGCAATGGGAAGTCGTATAGTTGCTCGTAAATTGTAAAGGGTCTGATAGCAATGCAGACAAGCTGAACACCAAATTACTTGCTATTGCGAGTTTCGGCGTTACCTGAGCTACGACGTAGCCTACCAGTACGTCAATTATCGCGAGGTCCACAAGGCTTGTTTAGGCCGTTGGCAATTGGCTGCGCTTACTGTTATTTTATGCTGTACAGCAGTACTGTGCAGTCTTTACTGTGGTACTGCGGTAACCCCATGGTGGATGTCGGTACCTGGAGATACATGCTCAAAGGGTGTAGGCGCCACTTGCCCTGAATACCCCACCATAATCTGTAATGGAAGCTTTGACGTAAGCTGTAAAGGTGCCTGTTAATGCCAGTTCAATGTGTTTCTTTTCCATCAAACTTTAGACTACATATTCCCAGTTTACAACGACTCTATTATAGGTCCATCATAAACAACCACCCTCGCTATTTCTCTCTCGCACCCTCTGTTGGACATAGGGCAACGTGCTTCATTTGTTGACTGTAACCTTACGTCTTCCGTCCATATCCGCCAGCCTCCATCCGCTGTGAAGACACTGAAGAGGTTCAAGACTGTCATTAGCGACCATGTCTGGAAACGAGGAGCGCGACCCCGGCGCGCTTGAGCACCTCAAAAGTATCACCGGTGATCCTGACATGGTAAGCACGAATCATCAGCTCTGCTTCCTCATTTGCGTCGACAGCAATCTGACAATTTCACAATGTACAGGCCAGACACCTCCTCGAAGCCTATGACTGGAACATCGACTCTGCTATTCAGGCCTACTTCGAAAACGTACTAGAGGAGAACGAGAACGATGAGAATGCCCCCGCAGCTGCCGGTCCCTCATCGGCAGTCGCTGCAGAAGTACCTGCGCCTACGAGTTATCCCGGCCCAACATCGCAGGGCCGCTCCGCGCCCCAGGCCACCCCGACCACATCGAGCGCTGCGTCGAAGCGACCACAGAAGAAGAAGGGACTGCATACCTTTAGTTCTTTGACAGGGGACAGCTCCCATAGTCATGGTCAAGGTCATGGTCATGGTCATGGCGATGATGACGATGACGATGACGACGACGACTCACATCGAGAGACATTTGCCGGCGGAGAGAAGAGCGGTCTCGCCCTTCAAGATTCAAGCCGGCCCAGCGACTCGAGATCGACCTTCAACGATCTCATTGCCAGAGCTCGAAGGTGATTATGGTACCCGGGCGTAAAGTGCCTCCTCTGTAATGTGTAGTTGCTGACGAAATCACCTTCCAGTGAATCCCAACGACGCGAACAGCCCTCTGCTGCCGAGCCATCTAGCTCGTCTGCCTTCCGGGGTAGCGGCATAAGATTGGGCGAGGAAGGTTCCGAAAGCCCTCGGGTTCCGACCCAACAAGCACCACCGCGGTCGGCCCCAGCCCGACTAACTCTGCATCGCTGGGGTGACGGTTTCAGCATTAATGATGGACAATTGTACCGGTTTGACAGCCCTACTAGTGCTAGTATTCTGAATTCCATGAGATCCGGCACACTGCCAGCCAACCTCAACCCATTCGGTCCCGGCCAGGAGGTAGAGGTCAGCATCGAGATCCACGACGAAAACTACCCCAAGAAGCCCTTTTCCGGTGAAGGCCGACGCCTCGGCAGTCCCGTGCCGGGTGTAGTTCCCTCCCTCGCCGCAGCCACGAGTCCTGCTCCGCCGACCAGCACTGCGGCCACGTCGTCGACCGCCGTCCCCAGCACGTCTGTGGACGAGTCTCAGCCGACTGTCACCATCAGAATCCAGTTGCTTGGTGGAACAAGACTCTCTGCTCGGTTCAACACGACACAGACGGTCAATGATATCTACGACTTCATCAGCCGTGCGTCTCCGGAGTTGAGAAGTGGTGGATGGGTGCTCGCGACCACGTTTCCCAACAAAGACCATACGGACAAGTCGTTGGTGATTGGAGACATGCCAGAGTTCAAGAAGGGAGGAACCGCGGTGGTGAAGAAAACATAGTTCTGAGGCGTTGAAAGGGGGGTATGGGTGCGTTTCAACGGAACGGGAGGTGTCCTGTTTTCGTCTTGCATACTTTGTTCGGTCTAGAAAAGGGGCCAGCCTTGAAAGAGGCCACCTAGATTATTGTTTTCTAGCGCTGCTCATACCATGAAATCCTCATATGCTGAGATGGGAAGAGGTTCCAGGTCTAAACCTCAAGCTTCGAGTTTTCGTCTAGACGATCTACTGAGTGCTTCAGCCTTCAGAGCGCTTGTCTGTAACCTAGCATCTTCAGACTCTCACGCAGCAATATCGGCGTTGACGAGAATAAATTGAAACCTAGATTATACTAAACTTTTTTCATTGCGCCTTGGTCCATCTATATACATGAATTGCCATCGATGAGTGGGCTGAAAAGACTGCCCCTATCTCTATGGCGGGAATATTGTAGTCAGTCTGTCTTCCGTTTCAGCAAGTATCCAACATGCTCGAGAGGGCCGACTTCTCGGCGCTGGTGATGGAGAGCTGCCAGTAGGACTTGACCTGGATCCAGGCGCGGGCGTAGACGCAGTAGAAGCTGGCGAGCGGGGGCTTCCACAGGTCCGGGCTCTTGTCGCTCTTGGCCTGGTTCACGTTGTCGGTGACTGCCCAGAGCTGGGGGCGGTCGATGTCGTTGGCGAATTGTTGGCGTTTGGCCGTCGTCCATTTGTTTGCACCGGACTTTTTTTCACACATTATCAGTTTTGAGGTAAGATATAGGAGGAATGGGGGAAAGAGAGAAGAGGAGGAAAAAGGGGAAAGGAGAGAGAGAGAGAGGGAAGAATAAGAACTCACGATCCAAGCATTCTTCAGCGGAACCATGTGGTCGATGTCGAGATCGCTCGGCTGGGTCCACTTGCCGCCGTCGTACGGGCTCGTCCAGGACCCCGAGGTGGGGTAGCACGAGCCGTCGACTTCCACACCCGAGCCGTCGCGCTTGAGGACGTACTCGCGCGTGTTGCACGTCCCCGAGATGGTGATCCATGTCGGGAACAGGTCGCGCGAGTATTTCCCGTCGTCGGTGTTGCTGGACACGGTGAGAGAGGACAGGGCGCTGCGGGCGGTGGAGGCGGAGGGGATGCCGGGCTGAGGGGTGTTAGTTTTGAGTGGGGGGAGTTGGGGGGGGGTGGGGGGGTGGGGGGGGGGGGTGAAACGTACAGGAGTCCGGGCGACCACTGCCGGCGCCGGCGCCAGAGCCGTCTCGGGAACCGGAATTTGGGCGGGAGCCGCGAAGACGGTGCATGCGGATAGGAGCGAAGCTGCTGCTGCGAATGTGTACTTCATGATGGGCAAGCAACACGGTGGCCGTGACTGACGATCGACTTATGGGGTGATCGGTCTCTGGAAGCTTAGCCAGATACTAGATACTTCCTTCCTCTACAGGTTCCAGACGTAATTATAGAATACTTGTGTGATAGGAGCGAGAGAGGTGTTGGAAGACTCCTAAGACCGGACAGCGACGACGGCGATGAAGACAGCAACGGGAACACAAGCATGAAACATAAGAACATCGAGGGATGAGGAACCGAGGGAAGGGAGGGGTTAATCAGATCTATATACTACATGAGGTGCATCGGATCAGTGATACCTTTTTTACTTTACCTTGTACTTACTTCCCTCCCTTCTTCTCCATAATGAGATGATCGACCTCCATGTCTCCTTTCGTGCAACACCTCGTCTGTCTTGGCTGCTACTTACTTGACTCTGCCTAACTTCACATGGAAGGACATGAGGAGCGGTTGGTTGTGCATGTGTGCGTGTATTGGGGGCACGTGTAAAATGTGTGTGTATGTGTGTTTGTATGTATATATCTTCCAACTTTCTCATTCGCAGGTCTACACAGGTTACAATATCAGGAGATGGACACTTGCAACACCCGGGCTAAGACACTGGATCCCGGTGTCCCTGCTGATCACTTACCGTTTGTGTTAGGAGCGAAAGGGAAAGCAAGGCGCTGAGTTGGAGGTTTGGAGAGTAGCATAGGGAGCAAGTAGATCGCCGGCCGCGCGCTTGGCAGATGCAGATCTCGGGCACCGATAAGCTTAAAAGTTATCGTATTTACCTAGCTTCACGTGTGGTGGGTAAGTGAAACAGCAGATGACACTAAGTCATATGTCTAGGGAAGAAAAGAGTAGGTACGCTACCGAGAGATTCTTGGGTTACATGGCTTGGTGATACCGAATGGCGATCTTTGGGTTTCCAGAATGCATGAGCCTGTCCGACAGAGGTTGCAGCACCAGTTCCGGCATCTACCAAAGCAAAGCGGAATACCCCTCTCAGCAAACGAGGATGAACTGTATGCTTTCTATCACGTTTCAAAGATGAAAGCGGCAGGTGAGAACAAGACTCGATTCCCCATCCAAAACCGTGTTTCCCCAACGTGCCAGCTTTTAGATAGTGGGTTGTTTTTCCCTGCGCGCCAAGAAAAGATCTACGAAAAGTCGATAGGATAATGGCTTACGTTCGGCCATGTGTTCGCGTCGTTGGTTGAAACTTAAAAATACAAATTTAGCAGTAGATAGTTGGCTATGCGGATGTGTCAGACGGTATACCAAAGCGTTTCGGAATCTGGTCCATGCGAGCGAGGAACATGAACAACAACTCTAATCTTCTTCATCCCCAATTGCGTCCCAGTCAGTCAGTCTTGGCTCAGCTGTCGAGAGATCGGTAAAGGTAAAGTTAGGAACCTTGGAGAAAGATCGCTTAGGTTAAACACGGGAGGAGGCGGTTTCCGAGATCGATGTTGGAGATAATGAAAAATATCATGAATGATAATCATACTGGCGGGTTCAGAAAAGTGGTTTCCCTTTTCCAAATCTTGACCAAGATCTGAGATGTTGGCATGCTGTCTTTCATACAACCCCACAAACTGGTGATAGGCAAGTAGATAAAAGAGGTTCATCTCATATCAACCTTCCTATTCGGGGAGCATGCCAATCAGCCTATAACCGGCGTTTATGATTGAACAACTTCAATGTACATCTTCGGCTTGTCCTTGTATGCATATGTATGAGGTAGGTGACTGAGAACAGTGTCGAAAAATTCATCAGTTTGAACCAGTTCATAATCAACTTCCTCTACAACCGCTCACAAGCTTCAAATCCCCCCTATATTCTGCTCAGCTAGTCGGCCGGATATCAATGTTTTGTCAAGAAATATGAAAGACGCTAATCACTCCTAGAAAACCGTACCAATGACTCGTTATTTCATGCTTCCAAAGCCCATCATCCTGTATTTCAAGTTTGAGCGGGCGCCGGTGGTGGCCCTGCGCCGGGTCCGTCCAGAAACTTGAAGCTCTCCCTCGCTATCATGCAATTCAGCTGGGCCGAGTTGAACCGCGCTTCACCCGGCGGTAGGATGACCATGATGTACGTGTTGGTCGTGAACTTGCAGAGGAACATGGAAAATCTCGTGCCGGCTTTGTGTTCCTGGACAAAGTTAGAATGCATCACATCTGACGATAGTATGGTATGGATCAACTCACCATCAGAACAAACTGTTCGGCATTGCGCGGGGTGCCTGTGAACCTGCTGATGCTCTGCTTGAACTGCTTCATGATGTTGGAGATCCTCTCTTGTCGATCACCCGTCGGATTGTTCTGGCCTTCCGGGGACGTCCAGCTGGACACGACCAGGAAGCTGGTCCTCTCGAATAACAGAATCTCCTCGGCTTCGATGAGGGTACCGAGTGATCCCAGCTGAGACTCGATGACGGACAAGTTGGGTACGAGGTCGTGTATGATGCTAGCCCACGCCTTGTACAGGGACTGGTCCCATATCGAAGTGGCAAAGGGGATGAGCTCGACCTCGCCCTGGATGCCGGCCGCCTGGGTCAGCTCCGACGTCTTCTGCCGCACCAGCCGGACGCGATCGACGAAGACGGCCTCGCGCACGTGCATGGTGATGAGGTCCATCTTGTGGATGAGGACGTAGATCTTGGCCGTGGGCGAGAACTGCATCAGGGCCGAGATGATGGACACGTAGGTCGCCATGTCTCGATCGACGTCCCTAGACTCAATGTCGAAAACGTAGATCAGGACCCCGACGTTAGAGAAGACATGCACGCGCTGCTGCGTCAGGTAGTTCTCCATGAAGGCCTCCTGCCCGCCACAGTCCCACAGGTTAAGTGTGAGGTTGCCGAGGAACTTGACGTGGGAGAGGTCGATATCTATTGTCGCACCTCTGCAGACATTGGTAGTAGCATCCCGTTAGTTAGTGAACTCGGGTATATCATACATATCACATGGGAGGCAGGGCGAAGCAAAAACGTACAACCGACGCGTGTCCCTGGCAATGTAGTTGCTGAAAATGATACTCCGCATGCTGGACTTCCCCGAACCACTCTTTCCCATCAGGAGCACCTTCTTCTTCTTAGGTTTCTTAAACTCGTTCCGGGCATCAGCAGCAGCGGCCATGTTCTGGCTGGTGGAGGAATCCGGGTCCGTCATTGTATCTGCCGGGGCGGAGTGGATGCGCTGCAACCAGTGGAATCTGGATTATGGTGGTCGGTGCCGTCGATGGATAGAACTAAGCTACACAATTCCAACGATGGAATGCAAGAGGCTGATGGTGCACTTGAGGAGGAACTCGGGATCGAGAGTCACTCAAACCAGTGCTATGTCTAAATGCGTATGTAATGTGAGTCAGCTTGCGACGCCTGCGTTTGTGTGACGATGGCAAGATCTTTTTCAGCTTCTCCTCGAAAAGCTAAAATGCACTGGAGGAGAAGACAGAGAACGGAGGGGAAGAATCGAACAAGAATCCAGTAAAACTTTCTTCCTCTAAAGAATGGTCAAACATTACAGTCGTTGTCATAATCTTTGAAGCTTCGTATAGTTGTTGTACCGAGACCTGAAAGCTGTCGCATGGCCAGAGCTGGAGCTGGCTGGCGTGGGAGCATCGAGATTGGGTAGCTGCCTCTCATCGCTGGGGCACTGTGGGGTTGCACCTTCCCTCTGGGCCATTGCAAGGGGTGTCCCTGCCAATGTCTTATGTGCGCTATTAAGCACCGTGTCGGTACTTGGCACGTGCTTGCCTACCAAAACGCATTACCATCACCGGTTGCTGTTGCTCTCACCGTTCATGCTTGGACTTTTGCTAGAGCAGACTGAAGGTAGTACGGCACATGCCCTGTTACTGCTCACTAGATTGGTAATTTTTACCCTGGTTGACCCTCAAATGATTTAGAAACACAGTTCCGTCAAGTTCTGTTGGTAAGCTTTACTGCCCAAGCTAAACTGACGTCATATGTCTAGTTTGCATATGCGCAGCACCTCACTCACTCACACTCAAGCTCACTCACTCTCATGCCCTCTCATCTCGTCTTGCTTCATACAAGAAGGGACTTAGGCCTAAGTATTGACATGTTCTATATTTGCACACATGGGTACTACCAGTTTGATGTGATATTTCACAATCAAAAAACATTCCTTGCAACATACCTACCCAACCTACCTCAAACAAAGTCCTTCCCGGGTAAAACACATCAAGACATCTGCACCTGCGCAGCAATAACCCTCTCCAAACACCTCCTCAGCTCCTCAGGCATCTCATTCATATCCAGTCCTCCCCCACCTGTACCACTATTATCACTAGACCTGCTCTCGAGAAACTCAATAACAGAGCTGTTTTCCAAGAGGAGCATGGAATAGATCCTCTTCACAAGGATCTCATTCTCGTCCTCATCCTCTTCCCCATCATCACTCTTCTCACTTACACCTGCTGGACTTTCGCCTGCATCCGCGCTTTCAGGTCCCCATATCAAACCCCTAATTTCTGCCCGACTCTCCTCGCTCCCCTGCGCACTCGTCCGCGTGTCCGCCTCGAGCAGTCGCTCCAGGCGCGGGTTCCGCACGATGAAGACGCCTTGTCTATTGGATCTCACCTTGCACGCGCGGCACTCACGAGTCTGCCGATTAAATTTAACGTTTAGGAGGGAGCGGATGGCTTGCTTAGCTTTGTTTTTGAAGTTTTGGTTCCGGGGGCAAGTGCACCGGGTGGTGTTTGCCATTTTTTTTTGTTTTTCTCTTGGTTATAGGGATGAGAGGGGTGGGATTTTGTGGAGTAAGGGGGTTTGGTTGGAAAAGAGGGAGTGTAGAGAGTGGAAGAAGTGTTGCGGTATGCTCACCGTCCCTTGAAGCAAATACCACTGTTTCCTCTATTCCTCTCTCCCTTTTCTTACTAACCTGTCGTTGCCAGTGCAGTAACAACTCTTGCGAAAATGAACGACTGTAAGTGAGAAAATATCCCCAGCAAGTGTTTGTAGAAGAAAGTGTAGAGAGAGTTGCTAAACGGGCAGGCTACACTCTTCCGGATCCTTCATCCGGGGTGCGCGTGCGCCACATACTTGTACTTTTATCAGGTTCCGCCGGTGAAAGAAACAAGGTCCTTGTTACTTGAACAATGGGCTGTCTTCTTCCAATCATGAGTCAGGGCATGGTATGTAGGTATTTGTTCTTTGTATGCTTTTTTCTGGCCCGGATAGCTGCAGAGTATGATGCTAGACTTTTGTCAATGCGGGAAGAAGATGGAAGGGATGTTTTTTTCCTTTTTTTTCATGTTGAAGCTTCCGCTTAAAGGGTGGTATAGTTACGCACTGAGAAGTTTCAGATACGCATGAGGTACCCAGAAGGCCGGGTTCCAGGCGTTTCAAGCGAGAGCGGCAGTAAATATTTGCTTGAGGCCGCAAAGAAAGAGACCATAGCTGTCAATTTTATATACAACAAGCAATAAACTAAATCAGTTGTATCGTAAAATTCAACGTTCCAGCAATCTCACCATCGACTCCCAAATTCGGGAAACACAGCTCTAAACTAATAGCAAGATGAATGTGATGGCGACAGTATCCTGAGATGGAACGCACATTATGAGGCGGCCAGAGGCCGCTCATATGATACGCACATCACCTGGGAGGCTCAGCTAATTGTCGCATCCACAGGATTAAGACAATAATGACTGAAATCAACGAATTCCTCGTATTATGAGCTGCGTAACTGGCGTGGTGGTGGCATGAGGAGTCTAAGTCTCCTGAGCAGTCCATAGCTATAGATAATTACACTGGAATCTCCACATATGAATCCATCGCGAAATGCAATAAAAAGAACCTTGGCCTCACTCCCACGGTCTCAATCCTCAACCCCTTAACCCATTGCTAGGAAGGTAAAAAATCATTTACTTGGTTACTTCTCACTTTAAACAAGTAGAAGCTGCCTCAGACATATCCATCATAAAAGATCTAATTGAGAATTTCAAAGAATTCAATCCCAGTTCTATAGAAGGACAAGTCCAAAAAAAAATAACAATATCAAATCAGTCTACAAAGTTTCCTCTCTCGACGTGACTCTGAAGCCCGACTCAACTTCATCGTCATCAATCTCGAACCCATGTAAGCAGCAGCTCCCTTATAGAATAAGACAACCACATTCCTCCTTGTCCGTCACCCTAGACCGCAAGATTGCTATCACCGAGGATTATAGCCATCTCACATGCAGTAGCAACAGAGTGGATGACATACACAAACTGCTTGTTCTATAGAGTAAGAGCGAAGAAAAACCTCGCAGGGTAATATCTATTCAAAGTACAAGCAAAGACCCGTACACATCCATGTTTTGAGTTTCTCAAACCGCTTTCTCGTAATGTTTCCGTTGAAAAGACCAATAGTACAAAACAGTGAAAAGAAGGTCGGTAAACAAGATCAAGTCAGTTTTCAAACGCCCCGAGTGCTAGCCCATTTCTATGATAGCACAATCGTTTTGGTATACCATTCCCACCGGGCCAGGTTACAGCTCCTTATAGCGGAGGAGTCGGGTAGTATTTGTAGCAGTGAAAGATGATATCAAGACGGACATTCGCAAGACCGCCATCCTCTCCTGGCCGATGAACACCAGTAATGTGCTTCGGTAAGAAGACGAGAGTCGCCAACATGGCAGGCAAGTGGTTGATCAACTGCCCCATGGTCATGGGGAAGATATGTCAAATGCCCCAAAAATTTCGAGGTACTGGTAGCAAGGGAGCACACCTCGCCATCTCTAGTCGGCGTTTTGCTTATAGCCGAAATGATCCATAGGAGTGCTTGCATCAACCCGTTTTGGTGTCACCGAACGGAATTTCCGGCAGGGCCTGGGGCGCATCGTACATGTCGTCTGGCTTTTCATTCTTTTCCTTTCCGAGACGCTCGCACCATTCCTCAGCGCTCTCGATGGTGCCGTTCAGGATACCCGACACCTGCGACATCATCTCGAGACCCTCCTTGGCAATGACCAACACGAGTTTTGCACTCTCTCGCGTCTTTTTGTCAACTTCCTGTTCTTGCTCGTTACGACCGTCGTCCATGCGATCGTCCGAGGGGGTTTCGGCCTTACGGCCCTCTTCGTTCTCACGCCTGTTCGCCGCCATGCTAGCCATGTGGAAGCGTTGCGGCAAGCTAGTCAGGTGCCGTCGGACTAGTTCTCGCGCGTTTTCGGGAAGAGCTCCGCCAGCATATTCACTCACGGTGTTAGTGACCTCTCGGAGCGTCTTGACAACCTCGAGCCGCAACATCGTGACTTTGGCTGCCAATTGGCTCCGGTCCTCGGCCCCATCCGACGAGGAGCCGTCCTGCGTTTGAGAACCATTTGCGCCTTCGTGGGCCTTTCGCTCAAACTTCTCCATGGTAATGGTGAGCGCGTTCACGGCGTCACGAATATTTCCATTGGCCCACCGTATCCAACTTAGACAATACTTGAGGCGTCTTAAACTCTCGTCGCTCATGGCAATGCTCAGTCCGGACGTCGACATGATAAGTCGCGAGTGCCACGTGACACCATTCGGACGGTTATCTGGACCGGTGAGGTGCTCGGCATAAGGGGGCGATCGGAACTCGTCATAGGCAGGCAGGGTCTCGACAGTACTGGCGATGGACAGTTGCCGGTCCCGCGAGAGTTCCATCGAAGCCCTGGGCGTCTGCCTGGGCGTCTGGGTACCAGAACCAGTCTCGGGCGTCGCACCTGTGTGACAGTCGTCGCCAGGCCCGAACTTACGGCGCTTACTCGAGCCCTGGCTTTCAACTTCCGTCTCGTTCTGAGGCCGCGAGCGCCGCAAGAACCACCGGACACCATTTTCCACCCCGGTTTTACGCCCCACGGAGCCGACGGTATTGGCAATCGGTATAACATAGCCCTCCACGTACTCAATGCTGGTTTTTATCCGCGACGAGTAGTTCTTGGAGCTCTCATAAGCCGAGGTGGCGCTACCGATAGTCGTGGCGAGGAAGGGGTGTGACGTGGTGAGGAGGGACAGCAACGGTTCCTGATGATGACCCGCTGTAAATCTCTGTGGGGAAGGACTCTGTTGATGCCTGGGCGAGGAAACGAAATCTGATTCAGATCGTCAGCCAAATTACGCCCCGAGTACGGGAAGCACAGGAGCTATGATGGGACACTATCAAGGGCGATGGGTCCATCAGCATGTGCTAGTGAGGACTGACCTGTTCTAAGAGAGTCTAGCGCTTCGGCGGCCATGCGCACATCGGGATCGTCGAGGCTTACGCTGCTAGACCGACCGTTGAGAAATCGATCAGGCGACGCAGATTTGGGAGTGTCCACATCCATTCTCATGGGGGGTTCCGGATCCTGAACGTGGCTTGGTGTGTAATATGCTGTGAGCGGGTTCAGGCTCGGCCAGTGCGTGATGGGCGGGGGGGCTTCTGGCGGGCGCTGCGATGTGGACGAGGATGAGGACGAGGACGTTGAGTGCTCGTAGCGGTGCGTCGGCGGCGGAGGGGACATGGACGTGGGAGATGTTATAGACGAGAGGGAGGGCAGCTTGTCTTGACCGTGTTTCCCACTGTCCCCATCCAACGTCCCGAGGGATTTTATAGGCGCGAGTTCGGTTCGTGTGGTGTCGGGGTAGGGATACGCAGTTTCCAGTGTCTGCCTATACGAGGGCGGGGGGTATGCCGGAAGTTTGAACGGGCGGTCTGATCGATCGTAATCGTGGACGGGCTTATCCCCATCGTTGGAAGACAGCGCATGTTTCCTGGATTCGTATGGCTGGGAGGGGAGGCGATCGGACTTATTAACGTCTGGTGGCTGGCTCAACCACACGGCTGGTGCAAGGGAAGGCCTTGTTTCTCGCTCGCTATGATGATGAGGCGACACCGTGTGATACTCGTTTGACTCCATAACTCGTCAACCGGGCCGTCCCGAGGGCCTTACGTTCGATTACGCCTCTTGAGCTTGAATGGGGGATATCAGTGCGTCAATGGGTTAAATGAGATGCGACCAAAACTTAAACCTCACAGTGCATTCCCTTGTGCCATTTGTGTACGCATGGATCTCGAGTGCCTGAATAACCGACAACGGCAACGAAGAAGAACAGAAAGGAGCAACGGTGACGTGGCTTGGCACAGATGATATCGAGGAGCCAATATCGACGAAGGCCCCGAATAGTCGATGATTGAAGAATGAAGAAAAAGTAGCTGCACAATGATGAGCTGGCTACCTTATCGGACGGAGGAGGTCAGGCGGACAAACACCTCTCTGTCTCTCTCTCTCTCTCTCTCTCTCTCTCTCTCTCTCTCTTTCTCCTCTTGCAATGTCTACTAGCTAGCAGCTGTTTCAAGCTTTCTCAGTCTTTTTCCTGTTGCATGTGACTTGGTCTTGGGCCAAGCTATTTGGTATGGGCGAAGAGTGGTAGGTAGGCGTAGAGAAAGGTGCCTGACTCGTAAACTGGACTAGCAGTAGCAACTTGGACAACGTCTAAGAAGCTTGAACGGGGATAACAGAGAGTGACGCAGTTTATTTTTGAAGTAGGAGATATTGATGGCCGTCGTCTGTTTCTGTCCGTCCGCCTTGGTATGACTCAATTAGAGAAGACAAAGGGAAAGGATTGATTATTGATATCAGAGGGCGAAGCATGAAACGGTGGATTTGACGATGGCAATAGCGGAGGTTGTGAACTTGTGACGAAGATCTGGGGAGATCCCTCAAGACTTCCGATGAAGGAGGGCACTAGATAGTAGATACTGCTTAGCTACTGTTTACTTGGCTTCTCGGAAACTCTGGGCAATTGAATGCTGGGTGGTGATGAAAGCTTGTTGTCCCGCCTTGCATCTTGTCCCGGCTGAGACGCTTCAGTGACACCACTGGCAGACTGGCAGGGCACTTGCAAGCCACCGACTTTGTCCGACAAGCCCTTCAAGGTCTGTTCCAACTTCCAGTGACATGTGCTTGTGGGTCTCCGCTCCAAGTACCTGCAACTGCACTCCCTGGCGGCCAGAATACTTTGTCTTACGGTAGGAAAGCGCATGAGCAGACGAATCCCCGACCATATCTCTGGTACGCTAACCTACTTTGAGGGATAAATGCATCGTTCGAAGGCTTTCTGTAAGCGCTACAGGGGAAAACTCTGCAGGGTCCCGAAGCGTCTCACCCGACACGGTACTTCCAAAACAGTCAATTATGGTATCTCCATTCTGTATGTACGCAGTACAGTTTGAGCTCGGCTTGCATGTGAGTGCCCCGATATTCCCTCTCTCTTCTGTACAGTGTACACAGTGCATTTCTCACTCGTATGACAAAAGTCCCCGAGACGAAAGAAATGAAGTGGATATTGGTGATTTTTCACACTCCTCGTCATTTTGCTTGTGAAAGTCATACAATGCAAAATCCTTCGCTACATATGGAGGCATCTTGGTTATTGCTCTGAAGTGATTGTTTCTTTAAATTCCGCTCATCCCATTTTCGGTGCATGAGAAATCGAGAATATAATATCTCTCGGGCAAGATACTGTGTACGCCTGAATTACGGTCAGTACGCTGTCTAATTTTGGAACACCGAACTGACTTTTGTGTGACGTGCCTCGTGGAGGCATTTTAACCTGCCGTGCGGACTAGACTAATACCAAGATCGAAGATACTACTCTCATGAGGGAGGGGGTGGGAAGGTGGCGGTTTTGGACAGAAAGAGCACGTGTCAGATCGTCGGGGAGACGATATTTGCCAATATGGGCTCATCACATGCAACTTGGACGACAAAATGCAAGGTGGGCCGCGTCGCAGCCTATTAGGATCAGGAGCCTCACACCCGGGCAGACCTGGACTGCAAATCCTTCGACGAACGTACTATGTAGGCAGGGATGTAGCAGATATTGTGAAGTCCGTAAAGAGCAAAGGGGGAGGCAAAGTTGCGAAGTCTGCTGTCTCTGGCTCTCTTTTTCATATTCTCTCTTCGCAAGGGTGAGCCAAGATGGCACCAGAAACCAGGGGATGTGTATGACCTGCTTGGCCAACTGGAAAAGCTTCATAATCGCAGTAACTCCGGATGACACATGAATACGATGCATGCCTATTACCTGCCATACAGGAAAACATGAATATCCTGTTCTGCACAGACTCCAGAGATCCGGTAGCAGTCAATAGTTATTATACCTTCTCGCCCGCGTAATTAGTTACGCATCCATGGGTTATCGTCGGGAGCTGACACCACCGCGTCCGCATCGTAGCTCATTTTACCGTGTATACTGTTACACACTAGGAAGGTTGGCAAACCCCTGCGTGGTGCTACGGATTTTATGTTGACCCCAACAGTTCTCGAAGACACATGTGAATCAAACGATTCGAAACACGCGAGAGGGCATGTGATATGTACGGTCCCTCTGACGCCGCCCAAGTAACAGGTCATCGCCAATACGGCGACGAATACGCGGGCAGCTCTTATGGTACCAAATCTAGATTGAATCCTTCTCCGCGCCTCGAAATCGCTAACTACACCCAAAGCCCACACGATCGGAAGACCAGCAGAATGCCAGCTCCAGTTGTGCGTTTCCCGAAAAGAAAGGATGTGCTGCACTGTCTAATGGACGCGTTGAAGAAGAAAGGAAGGAGAAGGGATTTGCATCCAGCGAAAAATTCAATGTTTTGAAGATATAGTGAAGATTGTGTGGGGACTCTATGGTGGTCCATGCATTCACCTACCAATCATGTGGCTGCATATCATCATCTCTGCCACATGAGGCTGCTCACTGCAAGTCAGCGTCAGGGGTGTGGCTTGCCCCGCCCGCTGGCTTGACAGGCGGAACAGCTGTTGAACAGGCTCTAATTAGGTAATCTTATTTGGCACCTTGGCATTGGCGACGTTGAAGCGACGGAGATGATTTCGAGGAGGCCATCATCACCCAACAATAGCTCGCTCGACATGATATTATCGACGGCATCTCACTACCTGAGCTGATACTTACCTCTTGTGAAGACTTCTACTACATACCATACTCTGTAATACCAGTACGCGCATGAACACGTAGAGACCGAAGTTTGCCGCCTGGGCTAGGTGCCAGCTAACCTACGCCTTTCTCTCCTCGTCCCCTTTATTCGTGCTCACCGCCCGCAACGTTCACAATGGCTTCAGCTCTGTTTTTCCTCGATTTGAAGGGCAAGGTATATACGAGACATTGCGCGATATAATTGCAGGATGCTCTGTTACTAATGTACTGCGTTGTAGACTCTTCTTGCCCGAAATTACAGGGGAGACATTCCCATGTCCGCCGTCGAGAAGTTTCCCATCCTCCTTAGCGACGCCGAAGAAGAGTCCTCCGCCGTGCCGCCTTGTTTCTCCCACGAAGGCATCAACGTTGGTCCATCATGCGCACCCGAATCGCGTTTCTCTATAATCTGACGTACTGTAGTATTTGTACATCCGACACAACAACCTCTACCTCCTTGCCCTCACGAAACGAAATACCAATGCCGCCGAGATCTTGCTGTTCTTGCACAAGATCGTCGAAGTGTTCACAGAATATTTCAAGGCTCTCGAGGAAGAATCCATCCGCGACAACTTTGTCGTCATCTACGAGTTGCTGGACGAGATGATGGACTTTGGCTACCCCCAGACCACCGAGTCCAAGATCCTACAAGAATACATCACGCAAGAATCGCACAAGCTCGAAGTGCAGGCACGACCGCCCATCGCACTTACCAACGCCGTATCATGGCGGTCGGAAGGCATTCGCTATAGGAAGAACGAGGTCTTCCTCGACGTGGTCGAGAGCTTGAATCTGCTGGTGTCGGCTAACGGCAGTGTTCTGCGGTCCGAGATTCTGGGAGCCATCAAGATGAAGTGCTATCTGTCTGGAATGCCAGAACTCCGCTTGGGGTTGAACGACAAGGCCATGTTCGAGTCGACGGGGAGGACGACGCGAGGCAAGGCGATAGAAATGGAGGACGTCAAGTTTCACCAGTGCGTACGGTTATCACGCTTCGAGAACGACAGGACTATCTCCTTCATCCCTCCCGATGGCGAATTCGAACTCATGAGTTACCGACTGAACACACAAGTCAAGCCGCTAGTCTGGGTCGAGTGCGTGGTGGAGAGCCACTCGGGCTCGCGCATCGAGTACATGCTGAAGGCGAGGGCACAGTTCAAGAGGAGGAGTACAGCGAATAATGTGGAGATTATCGTCCCTGTGCCGGACGATGCCGACTCACCGCGCTTTCGCACTAACATCGGCAGCGTCCACTATGCGCCCGAGCAGAGCGCGATCGTCTGGAAGATCAAGCAGTTCGGTGGTGGCAAAGAGTTCCTCATGCGCGCGGAGCTGGGTCTTCCCAGCGTCAAGGGAGACGACGAGCACGGAGGTGGCATGACGGGTGGGTTTGGTGGCAGTATGGGTGGTGTCAACTCTGGTAAGGGTGCCAAGAGACCGATCCAGGTCAAGTTTGAGATACCCTACTTCACCACGAGCGGTATCCAGGTTCGATACCTCAAGATTACAGAACCAAAGGTGTGTCCCCATCTCCAGCTACTTTTGTTTTATCAGGATCGTCTACTAACTTTCTGTTTAGTTACAATATCCTTCACTCCCTTGGGTTCGGTACATAACACAATCAGGCGATATCGCCGTGAGGCTGCCCGACGCGGTCTGAAAGAGCGGGGTTATAGATCCATTAGTTTAAATGATACGATGACAAGCATGTTCATGTTTTGAGCGACGCCAAATTATTGTGTATTCTGTGTGATGTGTCCTCTCTTGAACTTCGACAAAGTGACAACACTAAGAATCGGTGAGATGGAGAAAAGGCCTCATTCTCACAGCCACTACTACGTACATTTTCTTTCACGGCTGTTTTTACACTCTCATTCTGTCTGATGTTCACCGTTACTTTTTCAGGTTGATGATACGTCTCACATACCCCAGCCGAGATGATGAGATTTTTGGTCCTTCGCTCCACAGTGGCTGCGGTGAAGTTGGAAACAGACAAAGAATTTTATGTATCCTGGCCGTCGCTATATGCTTGCATGAGCTGAAACATACTTTGTTCGAACGGCTCATGTTACGTGATCCGGGGCAGAAATGCGGGTGAGACGAGATCTGGTCTGTGGAATCGACATGTATGGTTCTGCGGGCAGGTTTCTCAAGTTGATGGACGTGAGAGAGGTCTTGCGGGGAGTGTCTCTCTCACGGAAGGTGACATGTCAGGGTGTTGTGGCCGCGTGTGTACACACGTCAAGTCACGGGACATCTTGAGCCTTGACCGCTTCAAAGTCTGTCGGTGAAGATCGTTGGATGCTTCGAGTGAGTAAGTATAGGGACTTACCTTCGACATTGAAGAGTTTAGTCTGGTTAGTTGAGGAGGGAGGAGCTGTCTAGATGGCATGTGTTAACTGCGTTGTCTTTCCTCACTTGATTTTTTGATTGTTACTTTCCCCGGTGAGGTCACCTAAGGCGTCCGTTCTTACAAATAAGTTTGGCTTAAGGGGACTTGACTGTGTTTTCTAGGACTTGAAGCTATACGGCGAACGTAGTATACAAGAATAGGTCGATGAGTGCTTCTTTCTGATAACCTGGGTGCGAGTGTTGTTTGTGATTTGGACGCGTTGGCTATTCTTGAGCTAGACCACCTGTGGCGCGATGTAGAAGGCCCAGGAGGATGTAATGAAGATGCATTTCCGCCACGGTGTCTTGTCGCTTACGCTACTGCATGATGTTCCGCCTCGTCCGATCCGCCCTTATTAGGTGGCCTCATCGATGATCTGGTGGGTGTGACAGCCAGGCTTGCAAACAAATAAATCCCAAACAAATAAATCCAAATCAAATCAAATCCGTAGCATAGATTTATTTGGATATTTGGATTTATTTGGATATTTGGATTTATTTGGATATTTGGATTTATTTGGATAAGTCATGCATACATAGATTTGTCCAATCATATGTGTGGTTTCGACCCCATGACCCCAGTTGCAAACGCTTGATATGGTAATCAACTTTGCTTTTTTGGACGCGTCCCCGAAAAGATGATGTCTTCGATTTGCAAACGCTCCAAGATGGATCACAGGCGAGCCAACTTATTTGACTATGCTTTGGCAACCCAAACCTGGGTGTATTACAATGCACGACAACCCGCGAGCCTAGTCCACCCTTGTCGAGCCTTGACCATGACTCTGGGTTCTGAAGCCGACTTGGCAGCTTCCGCGCCATCTAAAACAGCCCCGAGCGATTTCGAGGGCTCCGCCGATTTCAGTTCATCAGTGTCTGTTGGGAACGCAGAAAAGGAAAGATCGGTTCTGATTGACTACATCGGCTACGAAGGTATTGAATGGAATCGACTCCCTGGGTTCTCTATACGACATCACCGACGAAGGCCAAGGACAGGTTGGGTATGGGAGCATGGCTTTGACATCGAAAAGCACGGCTCTGGCCACCGATTCTGGCTTTGCAAGACATGTCACCTCAAAAAGGCCACTGTTACACATTTGTACAATGCAGCGTCTACCAGCCAAGCAAATGCCCATATGGAAGAAGTTCATCGCATCGGCAGAGATGGCCCAATGCCGCCACAGAAGAAGAGACAACGCACTCTCTTTGATGCGGTCGGGCTGGACTCCCATTTGCCAAAAGACCAAGCCCTCATAAACTCATTTTTAGCCTCATTCGACCCTGTCCACTTTCAGCATTTACTTATACGTTGGGTGGCATGCGACAACATGCCGTTCCATAAGCTGGAGAGTCCGTATTTCCGCGATGTTATGAAGTACGAAAATAGCGCCATCATGGAGTCGGGCAGTCTTCCTACCCACAGCACTGCTCATGAATGGATTCTCCGATCCCTTGACCGCCACAAAGGTGTCATAACAGAACTACTCACTCGCTGGCTCAGTCGCATCAATATCTCCTTTGATGCTTGGTCCTCTCGTAAGTTCACTTCACTGCTGGGCCTCACTGTCCACTTTCTTGATGACGAAGGGAAATTTCGTACATTTCTCCTGGGATTGCCACGAATCGAAGGTCGACACAGTGGGGAGAACCTGGCCGATCGCGTCAGTGAGATAATATACGAGTACGGAATCCAAGGTCGTATTGGTTATTTCGTCACGGACAATGCAGAAAACAACGACTCGTGTCTCGAAGATTTAGCCACTGATATAGGGTTCAATAAATTGCATCGTCGGCTTCGTTGCTGCGGTCATATCATCAACCTAGTTGCCCGTTCTATCCTTTTTGGTACAGATGCCGACGCATTTGAAGAAGACTGCCAAGCCGACAAAGAAATCCAAGACGGGGTGAAGCTCTGGAGATCGAAAGGTCCGATAGGAAAGCTACACAATATCGTTCACTGGGTACAAAGGTCTGGTCAACGCATTGAGAAGCTCCACCAGCTCCAGTCCGTTGAGAACATTGCCTTGGGACTGGAGGATCAAACAACGTATGATGTGATCGCGGACAACGCTACTCGTTGGAACTCGTCCGAGGCCATGATGGAGCGAGGATATCAGCTTCGGAACGCCCTTGATTCACTTGTCCAAGCCGAAGCAACCGAATGGAACCAGTAGGTGACCAGGAGAACACGGAACGGAACTAAGCCAGTGCTGGAAAGGAGTCGTAAGAAACCTTTGATTGTGGACGACAAGATGTCTGCTGAGGACTGGTCAGTGATTGCAGAGTACCTGGCGATTCTCAAACCGTTCAAGACCGCCACAAAGCGCCTGGAAGGACGCCCTGAAAAGGGCAGATTCGGCGCGGTTTGGGAAATTCTGCTAACTATGGAATGACTCCTACAACACCTGGAAGAGGCAAAACTACAGCATGACGGGGATGAAGAACCGTACTTACGAATCGGTTGCAAGCTTGGCTGGATGAAACTGGACAAATACTACACGTTGACAGGGGATAGCCCTGCATACCTTGCCGCTCTTGTCCTCCATCCCGCATTCCGTTGGACAACCGTCGAGTCGCAATGGGCTGACCATGTCGATTGGTTGGCGAGAGGCAGGTATGCCGTGAAAGAGCTTTGGGAGGAGTATCGAAGCCTTCATGTCGAGCATGATACGATACCCGAACAGCCGACTGGTTTCAGGAAGACAACGGAACTAGACGATTTTATGACATCGATTAGGAAGCTCAGTGCAAAACCGCCGCCTTCTCTATCCGTAAAACGCGACGAGTACGCAGAGTGGGTGGCCACCAATGATCCGGGCGACTGTCTAGTTGAGGATCCAATTCAGTATTGGCTTCTTCGAAGACGCCAGTATCCACGCTTTCAAGGATGGCAATTGATCTCTTCTCCATTCCAGCCATGTCTTCTGAGCCGGAGCGGATATTCAGCCTTACGGGCCAGATGGTCACGCCTCAGAGAGGACGGCTCAAAGCGGATCTTATAGGGGCTGCCCAGTGTATTTCGTCTTAGGAAAAAAATGGTGTTATCCAAATATCCAAATGAGATCCAAATTAGTCCAAATCAAATCAAATCAAATCAAATCACGATTACCTGTATCCAAATCAAATCAAATCTGACCCTCGATCTGATTTGATTTATTTGTTTGCAAGCCTGGTGTGGCGACATGTGGTTGTCGACGGCAAGTCAATGCCGAAAGACAAATACGGTTACGACTATGTGTGGGCATTCATTGACAAGTTTAGCCGGATACTGATCTCAATACCGGGCAAGAGCACCGACACAGCCGAGATGTTAGCGTATCGATACTACAAGTACGCGTACCGCCTGCTAGGGCTGCCGGAGGTGTGGATTTCTGACAATGCAGGGCCGTTTATCTCGAAGTTCATGGCAAAGATCAACGAGCTAACGCGAACCAAGCACCGACACGGCAGCGCCCTCCACCCTCAGACGCAAGGTGCCGTCGAGTTTATCAACCAAGAGCTAGATCAACGACTACGGTTCTATATCAGCAA
>MU280821.1:0-186438 GCA_022385605.1 Xylariaceae sp. FL0594
TCACCATATTTTTGTACCCTTCCCCCCTGGTTTCCATATATAATCTGTTAACGCGTTTCAATACAAATGCCGGTAAAGGAATCAGCTGAATACCTACATGTGGGAACCCCCCCCCCCCCCCCCCCCCTTTTCTTTTCTTTTAAGCAGAGTGTCTGCACTCTGCGTTTCAAGGTCATAAAGCCAGGTTTTCAACACCCCCCGGTGTGTTGGACGTCATGAGTGTCTGGTGGGATGTATAGGAATCTGCAGCTTAGCCCCGACTGGCTCCTGTTAAACCCGATGCAGCGCACGCGATACTTCGGACGAACTTTAAAGCCCACCGCCGTGCTCCCTCGTCCACTGCCAATGCTAAACCCGGATAAAAGACCTCTAACCAGTGTTATAGAGCTGCTTGGACATATTTATCGTAATGGTATACATACTGGAATCTGGTGCTTTCGATACGACTACCGAATGTTACGTACCCTCTCGATTGTGTTCCAACCTAAGGCTTGAGTGATTAGGTGCTTGCTTCAAGTTGTCTCCATACTGGGTGCACCTTCCTACCCCAGTTGCTGGTTTCATCTCATCGACCCTCAAATCCACCATAACCGTCGGTTGGTTCACAAAAGCTTTCTGCGGATCCTCTGGCCAGGCCGACATGGGGAACGAGACAAAGTAACACCCCTTCATGTTGTCCGAGTGTCTTTCTAACCTAGTCTACTGGTTGCGGGTTTTTCAACTGTTGACAGTAACAAAGTTGGGAGGGCTTCTATTTCTCATACAAGTCGCAGATCGACGTTCTCGCGGACCTTGGAGTGACCTTCGCTGCTTAAGACAGATCAACAGTGGGAGAAGAAACAGCCGGAGCCCAACCGCAAAGACACTAACCTCGGTTGTTCCACGTTTCCATACAAGAAGTTGGTATACGAGCCTTCCCTAAAGCCAGTATCGACACCTTTTTGTGAACTTGTTGGCTACCTACATCTCCATAGATAAGTATCTATGGATTCAATATCTTAGGCACCAGCAGCCCTCAACCCAAGGAAGCCTTGAGTACCGACTTAAACTTTGTCGGATTATACCGTCCCTACCCAGTAAGTACATATCTGGTACCTTATAGGCATGTGCGGTACATCCCCTTTCTGACATGTCTTGCATTGGAACTGATTCTGGAGTTCAGTTTGACTTAGGACCCAGCAACCTATATCCTATATCATATGGAAGGAGCGACTCTCATCGAATCCTACTACCACTAGTAGTACCTACTATTCTCTTCGTTCTCCTTCAAACCGGGCCCATCCAACTACATGATCTAACCTCCTTCTCACTTTTGTCCCTATCTAGGAGTATCTGTATATCACCCATTTCTGGATCTCGCCTTTTTCGGTTCAGCTGCTCTGCCCGATTCGAGGTTTTTCCTCGGTCTGATTCCCGGGGCAGCACCTGCCTGCATGCCTACTTAGTATAGAGAGCTCTTCCGAAAACAACCTTGGAACTTGCAAGGTCCCTTTCAGATACGATAGGTATATGTTTGCATACCGTTGATGCAGCGATCTCTTTCGACTCCTCAGACACTGGACCAGCTCACTCTTGGACCAGTTGATACCTAGTATTTGTAAGCCATCCGTTCTGGTAAGCTTTACCAATATGAGCTGAACTCTAATCACATTACCCAGGGGTAGATACAAGTTCTCTCTTTATCTCTTGGGCCTCCTTCGCAGCTACCACGATGAGTAGCTTTATTACCTCTTATATCGATGAAGATGACGTTCATCCGGGAGAACTACCTCATTTAGAACAATGTTTGCGTGATCTTCGCGCCGCCCATGGCCGTTTCTCTCACGTCCCTATCCCAAATCCATTGAGCCACGAAGAAGACGAGGCCAGTGTACTCGAATATGAGGCAGAGCTCGATAGGTTGGATAACGCCCAAGGCCTTCGAGCCTGGTCAAAGACCGTTCCGCGGAATCATTCCTGTCACTCAGGCCTAGGATTACGATCTGTAAGGCATAATGGGGGCCTGATAAAAGTCGAATCTGTTGTCCAAGTTGCCGAGCGAGGTGTAGAAGAGTACCAGGTACGCGATGAATAGTTTCAACCCCGGTCCCCTTCCCTATATTCTTCGTTTGTCATATCCAAGTAACCAAAGCCACATACAGTGGGAGTTCCTCCGTGTGCTGGCTATTAACTCAGTACCAAACGCCGCGGCCGACATCCGCTTGCGCGGCATAACAATGACAAGAACTCGGAATTTACACGGACTTTTCCCTCGATATAGAAATGAAGTCTGTGCTTTGTACGACCTGGTTAAAGCAGACGAAAGGGATGACGACGCACAGGGGGCAGTCGAGATCCCAATCAACGATGTTATCAAGACCCGTGCTTTGATTGCCACACACCATGTCTTACCTAAGCATCGATTTAACGCGCTTCAGTATCACAACAACCACAAAGAGATAGAAGATAAAGCCCGCCTAGTGCAAAGATGGTCCTTTCGCAGATACTGGCCCACGAAGGGAGACATGCTGAAGAAGAACCCGAAGTGTGGTTCTATTACTCATCTTACACATGACTCTAATGAGATCGACGACCTAGATCTCAGATGCCCTGACGACATAAACAGAAGCAACTTCCGCGGAGGTATCGTCCGAGGCGGGTCATACAAAGGTGGTAGGATATGTGTACCAAGTATCGATATTGCCGATGACATTGCCGACGACGATATCAGAGGAAACGGTCTTCGCCTGAGATCATTGACTGCTGAACCGAACCAAAAATACCTTGTCGATGATATTTTCTGCGGCGCTAGTGGCGCATCTTGCGGGATTCGACAGGCCGGCTTTCGCATAGGTTTAGCATGTGATTCGGACGAACATGCGGCACAGTCCTACCAGCAGAACTTCCCTGAAGCCGCGCTGAAGCAAATGGATCTGGTAGTCCTTATCGGGGCGCTGCAGGGCAGTAATACCAGGGAGCGTCCCGACGTTGTGCACCTGTCGCCGCCCTGCCAAGTCTATTCGCCTGCGCATACCAGGCCTGGGAAAAACGACAGTGCAAATGTAGCGGCGCTCTATCTCTGTAAAGAATACTTGAATTATAAACGCCCAAGGATATCTACGGGGGAGCAGACATTCGGACTGTTGCACGACCGAAACTGGGAATTCTTTACGGCGTTAGTTGGTCAGTACACCTCGCTGGGATACTCGTTCTCATGGGGAGAGCTTCACTTCAAGCATTTCGGTGCCCCTTCCATTAGGAAGCGGCTGATTTGGATTGCATCTTGTCCCGGCGAAGCTCTACCCCCTTTCCCGAATCCTACCCACGGACAAGATGGCCTGCCGCCTCCAATAACGCTAAGAGACGCTTTCAAGGGACTTCTCCCGGAAAGGCGCGATCCACTGCACGACGTGCAGGCAATGCTGGCAAAAGCGAAGACGAGCGTTAACTTCGTTGGGAAACGATACGACGACCAAACCCAAGTTGGCACCGTTACTACTAGCGGGTCAACCACATGTCATCCGTCCGGACAAAGGAATTTCACTACGAGAGAGCTCGCTAGTATCCAAACCTTCCCCAAAAGTTTCCAATTCGTGGGCTCGAAGGCTCAAATAGTCCGACAGATAGGAAATGCCTTTCCGCCGGCGGTCGTCAAGGCTTTGTACGAACATCTCCGTACATGGTTATTGCATCAAAATCGTGTTGTACCTTTCAAGCCGCCCAGGTCCAAAGCCGTCATCACGATTCCCAGCGCCGAAGACGACTACGACGACGAAGTGATGGAGGTACCGCCACCTACCACTAGAAGAAATCGAAATAACGATGACATGTTCGAAATCTCAACCAGGCCCAAGAATCAGGTGGTGGTGGTGGTAGCGGATGACTCCGATTCAGACGTTACGGTTGGCCGAAGCCCGTCCCCCAGGCGCTCTCGAAGGTTGTCCATCGAGAGTGTCAGATCGGTCATAGAAATGGAATGGACCATCAATGAACGCCACAGAAATATGTCGGGTCGAACAACAGAGAACCATGTGGAGATTCGGCAGTCCTCGACTCGCGGCTATAGGCAGCCGAACAAACGGGGCCGCTTTCGCCTAATATGAATTTGGAGGAAGTCAGTTAGGTTCCCAGAGTACTTTTTTGAATGTTTTGCGTATATGGTGTTTGTCCGGGAAAAGGTGGTTGAGAGGGACACAAGTTTGTGGTGAGGATATACACACACACACAGGTAATGACATAAGTCTCAGGTGGGAATCTCTTGTCATCAGTCACACAGGCTATTCGGTTGAGAATCAGCGGTTAGGTTAGCTTAACATGGCAACAGAATAGGAGGTTCTTTATATGGGAAAAAGGCGGATAGGAATTACGGAACAGAGAAGAGATTGGCCCGCATGTCCGGTTGGCAGAAATAAATCATGACAGATGCACAGACGAACTGTGACAACATGCAAGGTGATGGCTTCTAGCTGTTTTACTTCCTAAGTGGTTTGTGATATTCTTGCCGGGAAAGATTCAATGAGAGATCCGATCGATGGTTACTTGTTAGCGCGAGCTGCTTCCTTGTTCCGTTCCCTTCTGGAACCCTTTTTCGATCTCCTCAAACTTTCTTTCATTACCCAGTTACCATAGTTTTCATCGTCCAACTTTATTCACCTTCTTCCGCCTTCTTTACCCATTGACTCTGTAGATGGATCCAACCTCCCAAGGACATTATCTATTTAGACTTTCAAGATCACATCATCACAAGCAAGGGACCATCTGAGACGTCTGCTTCCGTACCACACTGGCATCAGATGAGAACCTTTCACCAACCGAGCGCTGGTGATATGATGTAAGGCCGAAAGTATCGCTGCAATACGTATCATGATAGTAAGAATTACATAAGTATCTAGCTTGCCTTCGCTTTCTCGAGAAGACATGTGAAATCAGAAGAAATTTTCGCTGTTTACTTAAGTAGGTTAAGTATCCAGTTCCCGAACAAAAAGAAAAAACCCTTGCCAAGGACATAAAACGTCAAGGCATCCCTCCCCCCTTTTTGTCCCTCCCTCTCCCTCTCAATCTTACTAACCTAACATACTTACGCAATCGCCGCTCAAACAAACCCATGGGGAAAAAGGCAATAACAAACAGCCTCAGGGCCCTGGTATAGCAGGATACGCACGTCTCGTTCTTCTTTCGATGTGCCTGGGTAGTGACGCAACAATAATAACCCCGGCCCCCTCCCTGTCCACCACAACAGGCCTCCGGCCAGCACAATTCGTGACCTCGGGCGAGGCGCCCAGGGCCAGTAGCCGTGCGACGGTGTCGAGGTCGTCGGCGTGCGCGGCGAGGTGCAGTGCCGTGTCGCCCGAGAGCGACCGCGCGTCGGCGTCGGCGCCCATGTCGCGCACGAGGAAGGCGCAGAGGTCCGTGTCGCTCGCGCGCGCGGCGTAGTGCAGCGCCGTGAAGCCGAAGGCGCCGGGCGTTGAGGCGAAATTGTTCTTGTTGTTGTTGGTGGTGGTGTCGTTATCGCCCATGCGCGAGTGCAGGGCGATGATGAAGGCCGTTTGAGACCTCTTTGCGGCGAAGTGGAGAGGCGTGTCGCGCATCTTGTTGCGCTCGTTGAGCAGGCCTCTGTATAAACCCGGCTGGAGAGCGAAGTGTCGGTCGTAGTATTCGAGGACACCTGGGGGGGTGGGTTTGTGTTAGTGAGAGGGATAAAAGGGGGGAGGGGTTGTGAATGGGGCCATGGGATGGGATGGGATGGGATGGACTTTTTGTTTGCATGAAAAACATACTCGTCAGTCCGTGCATGGCCGCAATGTGAAGAACGGTGCACCCGTCCGCGTCCTGTGCGAGGGCCAGGACTTGCCCCACCGCAAGTTTCTTCTGCCTGCTGACCGTGTCCACGCACGACTCCAGGGAGCTTATGGTCGGCGCTTGCAGAGTCGCGAATATGGCGTTGGCCTCGGAAGTTGTGATTAGTTTGCTCATCTTGAAGCAAAGTGAAAAGCGAAAGCTGGATATAGCGAAGAAAAAAGTCTGACAAAAGACAAGGGAGTCGGAAATGAAAATGTCTCTACAACCGAAGCTTTCCTGTCAGGATGAAGATGATGATCAGAAAGGCGACGAAGTAGATCGGAAGAAAAACCGTCAGGATGAAGATAATGTTCAGAAAGGCGACGAAGGAGATCGGAAGAAAACCCGTCGTGGGCATGTCGTCCAGCTCGAGTCTATAAAACATATTATTATATTATTCCTTGATATTCTGGACAAGAAACGGTGTCTGGGCTATTGTCCCCCCGCTGAGTGTGTATTAATGCGGAATAATGCGCCTATGGGACGTCAAATGCGAAAGTCTGTGCCTCCAGTTCACTGTTGTTGAGACAGAAGACCAGAGATTTTACAATGCTAGAAGCTTGGAGATCTCATTGTCCACAAATCCTTCCTTAGACAGTTGTGCTTGGCTCTGTGGTGTCTCAGTGAGTACTTAGATATCGGTGGAAGGCGCATGAATAGTAGGCAGGTGGGTTGATGGACAAAGTGAAGGCAGTGACTAGAACTCACTTGATGTGGTTGCCCCCTGTCTGAGTGCTATTGAGGTCCAAGTGCATTCATTCATAATGAGAAAGAACATTCCTCTCAAAGGATTACGTGAGGGTTCAATTTCACATCGGCCCATGTATAGGACATGGAGTGAACAATTGCAGTCGTATTGTTGAAGTGAAGCTGATATTGCCATTTTCTCCTAGGCACACTCTTGTATTTCCTCTCATTCTCTCAAAACTTTATTGCAAGGCCGCATTATATACAGACACACAATTATTACTGTGACTCAAAACTCATTAGGAAAAACCAAGGTATACAAGTATCAACTGGCTTTCATCTACTGAAACCCTTCAATAAATGGCCCTATTCTAGAGGTTCGTGAGCTTTCTCGGTCGCACATCTAATGTGACAAAAGAAAAGCGATTCCATGATGTCAATCAGAGTTTTGACATGCAATCTTGCTTTCTCCAGCACAGCGTTGTGAGCCAAGACTTGCCTCCTCTACCCGCTTGATTCCTCAGTCGTGACAACTGCTTTGGCGCATACATAACTGATTTCACGTGTTTCCGAGTCGCCATATGCCCAGGGCAATTAGTTAGTGGAAAGGAAACAAGAGCACCTAGCCCTTGCACAATAGAGAATTAGGCAAGATATTAGGACAGTCATGCTAGTCAGCAAATAGAAGAGGACATCAGTATATGTCCTTTTCTCTTTCCCGCCAAAACCCAGGAATGGCTCTGCTTGGATCATGTGTTGTGATCTGATCATTTCTCTGTACTTGTATAGAGATTACATCATTCCATCTCGGAATACAAATGGCATGCCAATTGCAATACAATGACGATATGATTTATAGCGCGGAAGACTATCTACAAAGCTCTGTAACATCTGTTACTGTCACAAGAATGCCTTCATGAAGGCTGATACTGATAATCGCATCAAAATACCAAACTTGCTCACCAAACTCAACCACTCTTCCTCTCCACTGACCCCAGCTCCTCCAAGCCCTTCAAGACCTCGCAAGCCTTCTCCCACGAGTCATCGCCCTCGTAAAGCCTACTCTTCAAGTACGCCAACGACATCCTCTGGACGAGCGCAAGCCTCTCGGGACTCTCGTCCTGACACTCCTTGGCATCCCAGCCACTGACGCCACCAAAGCCATGATGGCCCCCTTTGACCAGCAGCAGGTCCTTCTCGCCGGGCGCGTAGGTGTATGGGTCCCAGTGCCAGTCGGCGCCGCGTGTCGTGAGGTGCGGGCTCACGTCGGTGTCGCCCGCGATGATCAGCGCCCTGGTCTCCATGGTCTCGAAATCCATGCCGTAGAAGGGGCACAGATGAACCCGCCCGTTCTCCGACATGTC
Organism: Xylariaceae sp. FL0594; assembly: GCA_022385605.1. Lineage (NCBI taxonomy): Eukaryota > Fungi > Ascomycota > Sordariomycetes > Xylariales > Xylariaceae > Xylariaceae sp. FL0594. Next base: position 7,869 of record MU280821.1, read on the forward strand.
GTCGCTCCCGCCGTTGCCCGTCCCGCCAATGACGACGCCGGCTTTCACGCGCGGCTCGAGGCACGTGAAGGTGGACCCGTCGCGCGGGTCCGTGTTGCGGCTGCCGAGGAGCAGACTGGTCGTCATGCCGCCGAGCGAGTGGCCCGCGGCAGCGACTCTCTCCCTGTCGAGCCTCCTCCTCCCACCACCCAGACCCAGGCCCGCCTGAACGGCATCCTCGATGACGTCGAGGTTGTCCAGGATCGCCGTCATGTCTTGCGGGCGGGATTTCCAGAACAGCTCGTTCCCCTCCTCCCCCGCGGCCGACAGGCCCAGCGTCCGAGAGGACAGGTGCGTGGGCTGGATGACGGCGAAGCCGTGCTTGGCCCAGAATTCTGCGAGGGGCGCGTAGCCCTCCAGCGACGAGAGCCAGTAGCTCGGCCCGTGTCCGTGGGAGAGGAGGATGATGGGCAAGGGTGAGGGAGAAGAGGAGGTGGATGGTGATGAGGCGGGGATAGTCACGCGGACTTGTAGGTAGACGGGCCGGCCTGGGACCGGAATTGTGATAGGCACGTAGGATATGATGGGGCTGGTGTCGGCGCCCACGGGAATCTGGGCGGCTGCGCCGATAAGGACGTGCTCAGTTGCCATCGTATTAACTTTAGATTTTTTTATTCAAAGATGAATTTCAGTAGTAATTTCTTGAAGTGATGGGTATATCACGGATGTTGTGATGTTGAAGACTTATGAGGTGTTGAAGGTCCTTGTGAGTAGGGTAAGGAGCAAAAACAGCCCATGATGAAGACGATCTGGACAGAACTTTATATCTTTCCCCATGGCGGCGTTTCTTGAAACCCGTCTTGTTTTCCCTGCTGCAATAGGTATGGAGATAAGAGACAGGAGATTGAAGCCGTGAGCTACACCCATCTTGATTTGGTTTGTAATCCATCATATGGAGGAGAGGTAAGGTAGTCTAGGTAACGAGTTGAACTTTCATGAAAGTCCGCTGACATGGTGAGGTAACCTCCCCTGCCAAGGCTCTTCTAAGCTTGTCTAACTTATCTAAGTTAGTTATAAATCGAATCCGGGCCGGTCTTACCAACTTGGCATAGCTTATCTGCGTTGCGGTGTTCAAGATCTCGGATTTAGGAAAATGCAGATTGTCGAGTTTTCCCTTTCCATCCAGGTTGTCCGTCCATCTCGACCAAATGTCCGAATCCATTCAACCTTTGCGCAGTAGTTCGAATAGGCCTGGGCAGAATGTTGCAAGTTCGGCAATGTCGTAATTCTACTCTTCAGCTTCCTGCTTTTCACCTTGACCAATCTGATGGCGACTCGACTCACAGCCGGGGCCCGGCCTTCATGGACAATGTTAAAGACGCGATTGTGCGTCGATGGATAAAAAACAGTAACATTGGGAGGATTAAACGATTTCCCACGGCCATAGCCCTTTAACCAACCATCGGGGTCTCTGCCAAAACTCATTGAATACCAAATGTCAACTCCCAAAACGTTGCTCCCTGAACACCCTTTTCCCAATAACTCGTATTATCATCAACGTCTCGCATCTCGTCGCAAGGCACGATTGGGATTTCGCCTGAAAATAATCCCTGATTCCCTTTCCCAAAAATTACATCTCCAAGTCTTCAATTGAACAGCACATCCGCTTACAACAGAGCAACAGCGCCCATAATTCCGGCCAAAACACCGGCACCCAACATCGCCGGAGTGGCCGCAGCTCCCGAGGGTGAACTTGTCAGCTCGCTGGTGACGGTCCCCGTGAGGATCGACGACGAGACTCGGATGGTGTCTGTGTGTGTTGTAGTGGGTGTAGTGCTTGGAACATCGCTGTCGGTTCCGCTGTCGGTTCCGCTGCTACTCTCACTGCTGGTCCCTCCAGTTTCCGACGCCGATGTATACGTGCTGTTCACGATCGGAGGCAGCGTCATGATGATACTCGAAGTCTCCGTGGCCGACGTCGTGACGGTCACTGACGTGGACGACGATGACGACGAGCCGGGCACCGGCGTCGGGGTCTGGATGGGGCCGCCGGGGTTCGTGAAGCTCAGTTCGCCGGCGTGGAAGCTCGAGCACACGGCTAGCCCAGCACTCATAGCCTGGCTGAGGTTCTTGCTGTCGCAGCTTGTGAGGAGGCACCCGGCTACTTTGCCGGCGATGGCGGTCTGGGTCGGCCCGCACTGGCACGCGATATCGCTGAGCTGGCAACCAGCGGCTGTGATGGCTGATGACAGGCAAGGGAGCTGTATTACACGATAAGAGTGTGGCATCATCGTCAGTTTACATCTTCCATCTCCTATTAGTCACCCTGGGCAAGTTTGAGGCTACTCACAGCACAAGACGGCTCGCCGGGGAAATAACCGGTGCTGTCAGCCTGTGCGTTGACAAGGGCAGCAAGGCCCATCGAGATCATGAACGATTTCATCGTGGTCATTAGTAACTGAGACTAAAAGTAGATGAGGTTTGTTATGCTTGTTGTAATGTTTGTGGTAGCAAGTTAAGGAAGAAAAGCAGAGTGGCAAGCAATCCGAGCACGAATGAATGGTTTTAAGCTCAGTTCTACGGGAGGTAAAAGGAAGGGGAGACTCGGAATCACATTCCCAGAAGAGGTGGCGGCGTCCCGGCACCATCAACACATATAGCTCCTGCATGCTATTGGTGGCATGGTCAGATCTCGTATGTAGCTACGTATGATCAATACTTACCTATGTTGTACCTACCCCTACCTCCAGGTAATTGGAGATCGGGTAAGGAGGTGCCCAGAGACATGTGGTTGCAGGGGTTGAACTCCGAGTACGACTTGTCTCCTCGAGGACGTCATTGCTTTGTCTGCTTTTGGTGAGACACTGAGAGTGCCAATATTTTCGTTAATCACACACATACAGTGGCCCGGGCTTAGGCGATCGAAGTTTCCGGATTGTTTCATTTGATGTGGGGGATGGAAGGTACTTTCCACTCCGCCCGATTAGCTCTTATTTCTGGTGTGCTGGTGCGGAGAAGTCATGTACTTTATAACAGGTGGTTGAGTTTTGCAGGAATTCATCTGCATCTTTACTTACATACTGTGACATATCCTCAGCTAGTCCAACATACTGCCCATCTTTGTTCCCTGTGGCGTTCTTTCTTTTCTTGGAATTCGCTTGTAGTGAGGACTAGAACATTACATATACCCTTTTCTCTTTCCGTGCACACTTCTCCGTAGGCTATGAACCAGAGACAGTACGACCAAAGGCTGAACTTGTAGCTTACTGCTGAGAGCCACCTATAATACCAACCAACAACACCTGCTGATCTCCTGTCAACATGCATGGCTGTAAACTAAATATTGAGTACGCGGGGTAAGGTCTCCCACCGCCAAGTCCGCCATCAAAAAGAGCTGCCTTGAACAAGCATTCATCATCAAACAAACGCCGGTTAGGTGTCAGCTGCCCTGCCCTCTCTTTCCCGCCATTGTATCTGAATATTAATGCAAGGTTAAGGAACACAACTTCCTCTCAATCCTGTGTGGCTCATGGTGGTCGGTCATAAATGCTTTGTATATCCCGGACTTACCGCAGATGTTCCTGTCTACCAGGTATGTGGTATGATGGCAACAGGAGTAGCACAACACTGTACTTACCTTACCGGCCTCTGCATGTTCTCGTGGCCGGTCTGTGACCAGAAAAAATGCCTCTAAGGATTCAACTTCTACAGTATATATATAGCTAGCAGTTTCTGAGACATGCCAGTGTTGAGACTGGGTCACGATTATTGCATGCAGCCAGCGGAAACGTAATAACTCTAGACTATAATGCCAGGGAACTTTTTCATTCAGTCAAGTGGCTGGCATGTTGAGCAGCAAGCACAGTGTGTGTGGCCCTTTGATCTCTTTGTGAAAACGATCTCCAAAAAGGGTATCTTACTTGGAGTGAATTATTGTAGAGGAGTATTTAGCGGTACTGCACCGAGAATTGGTAAAGCAAAAAATCCCAAAAGAAAAAAAAATGTTACCCAGTCTTGGATTTGAACCAAGGATCTCTCAATTGTGCCCATCCTGAGGGGCTAGGGGTCGTTGACCCAAGCAGGGTGAATACCCGAGCAGGGTATTTATCCCCACAACCAGCTCAGAATGTTTAGGCATTGAGTGTGTTAACCACTACACCAACCAGGCTGTTTTTTTGTTCATCTCTGAACTTGTTGGAAGTACAGCTGCTTCTTTGGACTTATATGGTTAGGGTGGAGGAGAATGGTTGGTACCTTGGAAGCTACCCTCGTTGGGAATGGCTGGCTCCAGTTGGGGTGTCGACGAGATCATCGACGATGCCATTCACAACACTGGCGACGGTGGGTGGGTGTCGTAGAATGTGGCTACCCGGTCGGGTCACGTCAAGAGAGGCTGAGAAACGTGGCAGTGACAGTGATTCACATCATGGGTCTGTTCTTCCACATGAAAGCAATATACTGATGTATGCATGTTATAACTCATGAACAAAAGGCCATGGGACTACCTGACGGTGCTTGAGGAGCCTTACGCCCTACCTAGCCCATCTGTGCAGAAGGCAGCAAGAAAGAATACTCAAGGATCGATCGACTCTCTGTGACAACACTTATTTATATACATACACTCTCTGAGTATGAGATATTCATAATCGAGGTGAGGGAGAAAAGGGGTGCCCTGACTAATACAGGAGATGAGGGTTTTATAATACAGGGGTTAATACTACCTGTATGTAGTTCATGTGTCAATTTTGCCGAGTTGGAGGACATGCCTAGTTTAAAGGGGCTGGCAGCTATTTGTATCACACGGGACAAGGTGAGCGAGTGAATTATATGAGACGCTCCAACCTGCAGATATACACCTCAGGATATCTCAGGATATCTGAGCTACGTAACCACTCTCAACTCATCGCTGGGAATAAATCCAAAAAATTCATACACTTACCCCTGAGCCCCTTATCCTCACCCTCTCAGTTAAGGAGAAAATACAGGCACTGGAGCTGCAGCCCCTCGTAGAGCTTCATAAGGCGACATCACAGTGCCGTTTTTGAGCTGTCATTGCCGTATCATCAGTTTGAACAAGAGCCTGGTTGGTCCTAGTTTTCGTTCCATGCTCTAGATTGCGTTCCAAGTCTCTAACATTACCGCGGGCAAGGGTATCGCCAGCTCTGCACTTGGACTGCCACCTTGTTTGGCTTCTCAGAGGCAGGCAGTACGGGCTTTTCGTGAACAACTAACTCGGCTCACGGACGCTTTGCACGTGATGAGGGTCGTCTCCGCTCCCTCAGTCTGCTCAAACCAGGCGGTATCACCTCGACTTCGAAGTTCGGGGGATGAAAGACCGTCCGGTGCCTGCTCGCCGGACAAGGAAGGGGATAGATAGGCAAATGATCGATCCGATGATGATAGATAGATCCCGGGTGCCAATGCCTGTCATCCTCTATTTTTACCCAAGCATCCACGACGCCATAAGAGCTAGTCTAACCTAGACACTGGCAATTGTCAAGTACATGGCATTGTTCGGCTTTTGACCTAGAAAGAAGAAATCCAATACTTACTCTGTGGAAGTGACGGTTTTCCCTATATGAGCACACTTACGAGACAAATGTACATGATTAAATCAACAAGGCACGGCCTCGTGGCCCAATGGCAAGGCGTCTGACTACGATTCGAGCAACTCTTGAGTTGTCTAGAATGTTATCAGGAGATTCTGGGTTCGACCCCCAGCGAGGTCAACTTTTTCCCGTTCCATATGTCCTTCTGAAAAGAATTTTTGGTCACGAAATTAATTTTTTTTTGGCTCTAGCTCCACGCTTCAGTGTTCAATGCGGGCCCTGGTGTGGAGTATGGTTCGGTATTAGTCCCGGCGCTTGAGAGCTTCAAGTTAGGCAAGATCCTGTTCCCACACAGTACTTAGTCAATCTTATGTGTACGGTACGGTGTTGTTGGAAATTTGAGTTTCTCTGGCTGCCAGGGATGTCACTCCCTTGCTTGTGTTATGCTCTCTTGGATGTTGCAGTCGCTTCACTGGCATGATGTGCTATGCGGCTATGCCCCTACACAGGGGGGACAGGATGAAGTCGTAAGAGCTTGCGTGAGGACCTTAGACACTCAATTCTCGCGAGTCGTTCCCCGCATCTCAACAACTCTCAATGTGGATTATGAGTCTGTTCACTTCGCTGCCGGTTATTGTGAGGTTTATCGTAAGGGGTCTGTGAGAGAGGGTAGCGGTAAACCGTAAGACTCTATGGCGAGAGGCATCGGGGCTTAAATTGGTCGACCGGCGATGACATGTAGAGCGGTGATAAAGATCAGATCTGTAGGGATCGGGACGGCGGTGTCGGATGAGTGGATGAGGGGAGATCTTGCGTCAACCTCAATCAGCGTTTGTCTTTTCTGGCTTTCTCAGTCACCCGGGCCGGTTTGCACTTACAGGCGAGCTCTGGATGTGTTATTCCAGTCCAATCTTCACGGCGGTCTTGTTCGCTAAGGATTGGGGGGTTGCCGTCGTCCCGGAGCGATGTCCGGTGGATGACGCTAAGGAAACAACATGTTTTACCTTCTTCAAGCAAGTTTTTCTTGCATTGGATTGTGCAAAAGACTAATCCGCATCGCTACGCATCGATTGCCTTGTGTAAGAATGCTCATAGAAGCGCTGTGGACTGTTTTACCCCGGAGCTTCAAACTCCAAGCTTGAGGAAGCTCCATGGATATATATAGAGTTGATGCAACATGGAGCAACTGGATGAACATGTTAGTTACTCTTCGCTAAAGACCATGTATGTAATATCTTTGATTACAGTATCAATAGTCAAGCCGAAGTACAGCAGTACTCGATACCGGAGCCAGTGTACTTCGGGAAAGGTCTACATTTGATGAGATACGGGAATGGTTGTCACTGCGGCGACCCGAGGCAACAACGTTACTGTGAGTGGACAGTCCCATTGTTTACAAACAGTCCATATGTTGGAGTTCAAGGCATACTGTCCTGTTAGCAGAACTATTAATCAGACACAGCCGGTCATGAATTGTGGTCGATGCCTGAGTCCCCGGATATTTTGAAGTTCCCACCCAAAGGGGTAAAAGTTTGCTCCCAGTGGTGGACAACGGCGGGTTACCGTCCCACTACTAACCGGAAGGATGTTAAGCTTATCCTTAAAATAACCTCAAGTTCCACTATTTACCAGATATGGGCAAGGCCCCGTCTTTTAGCTCGGAAAGGCCGGCTTCATCACAGACATCAATATCAAGAGACTCGTGAGTTGTCACTCCATTATAATACTTCTCCAACAGGATCGAGGCCATTCGTTTTTCTCAAGTACAATAGCATTGCGCGGAGGCAGTTACCGTATGAGGAAATCTGCGGTTAAGACCACGCATTGCGTCGAGGAAGGCCACTTACATCAATACCCAGGGTAGTATGTATATGGCAGATGAATGAGATCAAGTGTACCTCATCGAGGCCTCTAGGCCTTTGAAAACAGACTTCGATATGACAGGGTGCTGAGTTGGCCATTCGGAGCGATGATCCTCACTTCAGGACTCTCATTTTCTCCGTATTATAGCGAGTGTCACCACAGGCACCAGTGGAATGAAAACAGGGGCAAGGTAGAAAATGGGGCATAAGATCTATTGAAAGGGTTGAGATGTCATTCGGGAACGGCTAATATACCGTGGAAGATGAGTATTCATGAGGCCGTCACAATGGATAATACCCAATCCTGACCGATGGAGCTTCAAGAGGCCATGCGGTATAGTAGCAGTACTGAGGCCCCATTACCTCCAAGTTGACTCACCACTTCCAGCAGTACTATAAGATGGCGACCGAGTACAGAAAGTCAGTAAGAAGCGGGCTGCTCCAACTGTAAGCTTCAGAGTTGTGTACTGATCATCAGTTGTGATAATGATGGACCACCGCCAACCCCCCCCGTCGCTCAGGAAACATGGTCTCGAAGACAGTTGGGACTGCTGACAGTCAGTTACAAGCGGGTCTTTACTATTGTGTGTTCTCCAGTACTACTGTTATGAGAGATGGGGCAGTGTGAAGCTATCGCCAACTCAGTCGTCGCTCAGGCAAGACCCCGAGACTAGTGCCATACTCTGTCTATATAAGAAATCTCTCCCTCCATCCCAAGAAACTTTCTTCCTTCCCTCCTTCATCACAGTTCATCAACTTTCACAACCTCAAGCATCCGATACTTCACATACTTGATCCATCAACAGTCTTTCACCACCTTGCTTCATCATACCATCACTTCATCTCTTCGCCTGATCGCTTGGTCATCTACATATCGTCTCATTGCTTTCCCCTCTTGCTTAGAGACGATATCTCGTATCTATATCCTCGACATCACTCCTCAGCTTTCGCAATGGCTTCCGTCGATCCCTTCGATTTCTGGAGCGAGGTTGCCCTCCAAGTCGACCACGACACCAGGCACATCAAGTTCCCGGCCATCAAATATCACGGCCTCGGAGTGGATGGACAGAGATTCATCAGCGACCTAGCTTCGTAAGTATCTTCTTCTTTCTCTACCCTCTCTCGCCCCCTCGGAGCACCTACAGACCACACTCCATCGCCTTCCCCATGGATTCACTCAATCCAGCTATGATATAACAGCCCTACTCTCTCCTTCATCTTACTCTTACACATCCCAACATTGCATCCGCTCTCTTCAGCCCTTTGACCTCGTCACTGCGAACTTTCATCCCTACCCAGCTACCTTCATCAATATACATCACTCTTCCATCACCTTTTCATCGGCCCACTGCCTTAATCATCTCTACAGGCTCCTGGAGGTGTGACGACTGACTTATCTTTACTACAGAAACCTGATGAATGGCCCGGCCGAATACTACCTCGACGAGTATAACCCGGCCCGGATGTATCTCGGTGTCGAACAACAACTCGTCAGGAAAGGCTTCGTAGTCAGACGCCCAGAAGGCCCCGGCCTCCCATCTTTGGCACCGGCCCACCATGCTCCGTCCCCGGACAATACCGTTCCGGCCACCAGGCAATCCCGGAAGCGAAGAGCCGACCAGGCTCACTCAGACAATGGTAGCCACTCGGGCTAGAGACCCGCAGAGGCACCATCTGATGATCAAGATGCCTATGAGGACCTTGAAGACCAAGACCAACGTCCCAGAACAGACGTTGACGCGGACGGCAACCATATAAAACGTCCGCGAAACAGCTGGGTCATCTTCCGCCAAGAGATGCAGGTCGAGGTTCGGAAACAGATCTGGGTCGAGAATAACGGGAAATGGCCCAAGGATTCAAACGGCGTTGTCTGTAAGTGCAGTTCCCAACACCCAGCCTGACTTATCAGTGTGAATGCTCACTCTCCTCGTGAACAGCGACCCGGGTATCGGAAATGTGGAAGGTGGTTTCACCCGAAGTGAAGGCCATATACGAGGCCAAAGCCGAGGCCGAAAAGAAGGCCTTCTACGAAAAGTACCCCGACTACAGATATCAGCCGAGGAGAAAGGCTAAGCCCGCTGGCTCTGCCCAGCCCAATGGCAGACAGGCCAAGAGGCAACGAACAAGAGCGGCGGCTCCTTCGGCGGCCGCGGCCACACCGGCTTCGCGATCGGGTGCCGTCAATGGCCAACAAATACAGCCTAGTCCTGCCCAGGTTTTCGACGCCTCGGTCCCGGTACATCGGTACCAGGGGGGCTATGTGTACCAATTCGGTCACGCCCAGCTGCCAGTCCGGCTTGCAGCACCGGCTCCTGTGGCAGCACCGGCTCCTCTTCCGGCACCTACCCCTGTTGCGGCACCTGCCCCTGTTGCGGACGAGCCCGTGCCAGCTGCCTCAGAAGGCAAAGAGTCCCTAAGGGAATTACAGGACTGGCTCGACGCAAACCCTGGGCTTGATCTTGAGGGAGATCAGGGCCTGGACCAGGCACCAAATAGCCCTGTGGAGACCGCGCCGGTGCAGGGCGCTGATGAAGACGCTGAGGGGGAACCCGATTATGAGTATCTCCAAGCCAAGCAGGCAGGCAGCGACATGACCGAGGCATCGGACCATGCCAACATTAGCCAGGGCCCTGATCACAACCTTGGCCAAGACTTGATCGACCCCCGCCTGCAGGAAGGACCAGCTGGAGGAAACGGTTACCAGAGCCCTGTTGGCATGGTCCAGGCCCCCATTCATACGAGCCCGCAGCACCGACCTGCTAAATCGAACAACCACGAGAGTCCTGCTGGCACCACGGCCCAGGGCCCCGTGAGCCCGATCAACGACCAGGAGACTGTTGGAACTATGTCCAACAACCAGAACCAATCGCCTGACGGCAACAGCGGCATGACTCCGCCCCAGGCCTCGAACGGCAGCTCCGAGTCGTTTTCCGACGACGCCATGGTCAGCGCGGCCATCCAGGCTGAGGAAGCAGCAGACTTTAACCTGCTCTTCACGGATCAAGACATCGAAGCCATGATGGCCGAGGTGGCAGCCTTGAACAACAATGGCCAGCTTGGGGCGCAATGGTAGACCCATCTGTGACGGCACCGATCTGACTCTTGCAAGAGAATAAAAAAACAAGAGTCACTGAACAAAAAAAAAACCAAAAGAAAAGACTTTGTTGGGATGGAAATGTTGGGAAAATTCACAAAAAAACAATCTCATGTTTTCTTTTTTTTCACATGTTGCTTCATTTGGGGGGAGTATGATGAGATGGAGTGAAAACTTATGGCAGATTGTGCCAGTTTATATGGTTATTCTTGTTTCTTCCATCTGTTATCGGCGACCAGATTCTGGCGAGAATTTGAGAGTCCCGAGGAAGAGAACAAGAGTCTTTTCACGGAATTGTTCACTGTTTTTATGATACCCCTTGATAAAGCGAGGAGTTCAGGAGGGAATATCTGTCAAAAAGACAGTAGATAGTGATAACTAATAATGAGAGAAAGTTGACAAACTAATTGGCCGATCTTGCTCGTGACAAGTATAGACTTACTAAACACTTAATCTAGAGTAGGTAATTGAGGAGAATATATCCGCTTTCACCACCTCCTCTCAATACACTGATCCCATTCGAAGCATACACAGCCTGGCCCTACATAAACTGTTAGGAACTTGCATATTGGAAAAACACAAATAAACCAACAATACCCCGCTTTACCATGTATTGCATCAGCTAAGAGTTAACAGCTTCCCAGATGCAAGGGGACCTGAAGCGTTATGCTCAAAACTGTGAGAACCTTACATGCGTTGTCACTCTGATACATTTTGTACAAAAAACCTCGAACCATTTTTCGCGCTTCCTTTTTCCAACCTAATTCCCCACGCAAGAACTACCCTAGGCACAGACTGTCTCACAATGCCTCTAAACCTCCGCGAACTCACCACCGAAGCCGAGTTCCAGCGCGTCGTCGACGTCGAGCTCGAGGCGTACAGCAAGCCTTTCAACGGTTTCTGGGACTTGCTCGTAGGCGCGTCCCAGGCGGGGTGGCGCGCCCGCCAATGGTCGTGGCACACGAGCGATCCGAGCAGCCGCTGGGTCTACGTGACCGACGACGCGACCGGAGATGTCATCGGTGCTACCAACTGGAACATTTACGATACCAAGAGCCCCTGGGTGGAGGAGGAGGGAGGAGGAGGAGAGCCAGCGATGACAGCCTATCGGCTCGAAGGTATGTTAAACACCCCATGTTTCCTGTATGTTAGCAGTTAAAAACGGATGCTGATAATGCATTTCAGGCCCCAGGAAGAATGTAGGGGACCAATTATTTGCATCTTTCTTTGGCAATCGCCCGAAACTCATGAACAAGCCTCACTTACGTATGCGTTATTCCCCCTCGTCATGTCAGTTCAAACCTAGATAACCTTTTTGCAGTCATATCGTACTACTGCGTGCATGCTCTGCACCGTCGTCGCGGCGCCGCACGCATGATGCTCCAATGGGGCATAGACAAGGCGGACGAGCTTGGACTGGATTGCTTCGTCGAGTCGACTCATGACGGACGCCCAGCATATGAAAGCGCGGGCTTTCGCGTCATCGGTGAGCTCTACCTCGACGCTACAACGGATGAGCCGGATGAAGGCTTCGAGGCTGCGAAGCGGGAGTACGGGGTGCCACTCACCGGTTGGATAATGAAGAGAGATGCCGTGGCCCGAAAGCAGGAGGATGGCAACTGAAAGCTGTTGATGGGATTGAACGGGTAGTGGCGTAAGGCTGTAGGAATTGGTTATAGCATATTGAGTCATGATATTGGTGACTATGGGGCGGCCACTGTTCTACGGATTCAAGTGTAAGGGAGTCTTTCTGTGATATCTGTCGTACAACATCCTCCAAGGAGGGGGCCTGTCTGTATCAGATATGCCCGTGTTTCGGTCCCACCTATTCACAGATCCCAACTCACAGAGGACCTTCACACAACGGAGACCTCTCTCTTCTCAAGACGTCCAAAGACAGGTTCGAATCGTTCATCCACCATATTCAAGTTCAGAGATCCCACCCGTCTATAGCATCCATCGTCTTCGACCTTCTGAAGCGCAATGCCCGTGAAATACCACTCCCGCTGGCCGCTGAACGTTTTGCTCTCCCCGTGGGTGATGGGGAGACAGAATACCTCGCCAGAGATGTCTTCCCTTGTGTCAAACATGACAAGCCATTGGTAAAAGCCGTCGCGTATATCGTCAGGCACGCTAAACAATACTTCTCCGGTCTCTGCGCTCTTGACGTTGCGCACCCTCCTCATTGCCTCGTTGAAGAGCTCGGTCTTGAAGTCTGGCCGCAGGTCCGCCGCAAAGAGCTTGCCCCTGAGTGTAATGACGCCAGCCTTGACAGCGCCGGTCTCATCCTCCGGATCCAGGGGATCAGTCGACGCGGAAATGACATCCGCCACGATCTCTATGCTTGGATCGGGGCGTCGAATCCAGTCCTGCATATTCGTGTGGGCGTCGACGGCTGCCCAGGACCACGACGGGGCGCGGTAGGGAACCGGTCTAGTACCAAGCTCCCGCACATTCCACACCAAGGCCTGCGGGAGCCTGGCGTGCCATATCCCAGCCAAATATCCGGTATCATCGCAGCCGAGCTGGGCGAGGTATCGCTTCATATCCTTGGCGAGACCCGATACCGCCAGGAGCTTGTCGCCTGAGAACGTGAGTTCGCAGTTCGCGTAAAGCATCAGGATGGCATGCCAGTCGGAAAAAAGCGCTTGGAGGTCGTCTGGGGAACCAGAAAGGCGGCTGGGAGCCCCTAATAGATCCTTCCAAAAGTGATGAGGCTTAGGTGCTTGTGGTGCCGGCGGCGCTTGGATAGGCGCCTGCTGTTGGGCTCTGGCACCAAAACCGTCAGAGCAGCTCACGGTTATGGGATGGGTCTCTGAGCAGGCGGCATCGTAGCACTCCCAGAACACTTGTTTCGAGCCAAACTATGACTGTATTAGTATGCTATAACGGCTGACTGGAACTACTTGCCGAAGTTCCCTAGATCAAAGACACAGAATATAACACGTACTAAAAGCAGGGTTAGGATCAGTCTTCGATGTCTTGCAAAAGGGGCACAAAATGATGGAATAACTTACCCAGCAATACCCTCGGCGAGAAGAGGCGTTCCTGGACAACCCAAGCTCTCCTGACCAATGGCTCCCGTGTGAAACTTAGAACCCAGGACCACCCCTTGTCAAGACTAAAGCGGTACGGCTTCGGGAGCCCCGGTCCATCCACCTCAAAGTTAAATACTGTAGTCTGGACCTTGGCCGGGTCGCGGGAGAAAAACAGGCCTCCGTCGTCTCCCGATGATCCTAGCGCGCCCAAGGTGAGGTAAGAACTGCGGTATACCTCTGCCATGACGGTCGAGTCCGCGCGCCAGTTGGGCTCCGTGTCCTGAAAGGCGCACAGGGCGTCGATCCAGATGTATCGGAAGCCTAGCCTAGCTGCTACTTCGCCGGCCTCGCGGAATGTCTTTGGGAGTTTACTGATCGGTCGCTTCTCGGTAAGTCGCTCGTAAGTCCCTTGCGTGAGCAGGAGCCTGTCTTCTTCCCCCTGGTGCTGGCCCCAATAGTGACTCAAGGTGAGATACTGCGTTCTCTCAGAGATCTTATCCCTCGGGGCAACACGGAAGGTCGGTGTCGAGCTTGTGTGATCGAACTCGACTAACCGGTCTGGGATATACCCGGGATTGGTCTTCCGGTTGCAGTCATGATGTGTATCAACACACCTCTTCAGCCAGCCTTGGACGAGGCGCCAAGTAGCGTCATCCCCAGTGTACGGGCCGAGGTTGAGATTCACATCTCTGTCTCCAACTATCATCGCGTGATTAATAGATGCACCAAGCGTTGGAAATGATCAGACAAAACATACAATCGTGCTCAACCATGTCGAAGCCACCCTGTCGATTTCCCACATACAAGTACATCATGGCCGGCTTGCGCCTGACCGTAAAGAGAGAGTAGTAGCCATGGTTGGCGATTCGGTCATTGGTCTCTGCGTCTTCCTCGTGACCGAAAGGGAGCTTGAACCTGTTACACAGGACGCACCCCGCCGAGATGGACTGCAGAAAGGACTCGCGTGTCGCATGGTGCCCGAAGACGAAGAGCTCAGGGGCGTCCGGGTGGGAAGGAGCTTCTTCCATTTCACGTTCGGTGTATAGTACCCTAGGGTCTGGCGGAGGTGTTCCCCGGTTGTCTGGCTGGTGCCATTCCTCAACTATACACACGCGAGGCGTCTTGGAAGGGTCCCAGATGCCCTCGAGGCCTACACGGCAGATATTGCAGAGCATATTCAGATGGTATGGCTCAAGTGTGGAGGGGAATCTGGACTTCCCGAGCAGAGAAACAACGACGAGCAATGGACAGGATATGGTGATGACTTGAGCTCCCTTCCACGATGGATTTCAGCTGCTTTCAACGTGTCTTATATATTTCTTCAAGGTCTCATCCATCCCGACCATCCCGGAATAATGTCAAGGCTCTGCCTAACTGTCATGACCAGGGCCTGACCGGGATATGATGCCCGAGGGCTGTAAGAAGGAATCTGGAGGAACCTATCGTAGCCTGGTGCATATTTCTCCCGATGACATTGATAATATTTCACTTTGAGCAGGGGTTCGGCGGTGATCAGGACTTACACCAGGGGCTGGGATCAACAAGTTCCCTACCATCGGCATCATCGGTGTAGATGCTGACCTGATGTGCTGTCTGGAAGACAGACATGATAGGACCGTATTACACCTGGGCTTTCACCAGTAAGGAGGTTCTGGCCGGGGTACTGGTGTAGTGGATGTCGTGCCTGCGACAAAGAAACCTATCATAAGGCTGGGTGCTCCATCTCGCCACATTGTGCCAGGCGAGCAAGGGTCTGCCTACAGGGCCATGCGGCACACCCCGGATATTGGAGAAACTGCATGTCTACCAAACCGACGCGGTCAAGGCGGGGTCGCACAGGGGTGTCCTCGCGGCGGGATACCGCATATGGTCATGTAGAGCCCTGTCGGACCCTTGTAAAAAGAAGACACGCTGGTGGATGACACTCTGCATTGCGCCTCATTCAGTTTAACCCCAAGTCTGTTCCTCCGCTCAACCCCCTGTAATGGTGGTCAGCATAGGACGAACATCATGAATGCTATCACGAGAGGGGGCTAAATTGCCGCTTCCACGACCAGACAGGAGGAACACATATGCCATGGCAAAGGTCATACCGGCCAGGTTCACTAGAAGAGATCGACGCCGATGCGATTGGCAGACGGACAAGACGCGTGTAGAGCTTTTTGATCGTGGCTATCACGGTGTGCCTTCTGAAGCTCTCCGCCTATGGCAATAGTTATTTGTAAGCTACGTAGTGAGTATCTTTCTTACGCTTGGAAGTGCTTTTGTCCAGGATCTGGCCACTCCTCAAGCCCCGATATCGAGTCTATTCACTGATGGATGGTCGCAGCAAATCCCTACTCAGGGTCCTAGGTAGCGTTGCTGGGTTTCCAGTCGCTACTCCAGATGAACGTTCCGCAGCGCCACTCTGTTCCCTTTTCTTTCTCTCCAGAAGGGCCAAGTGGTCTCGGGCAGATGAAGAAAGACCTCCCTGCATCGCATTAGCACCGATAACAACCGCTCTTCCGCTCTGACTGATGAGCTACTTACCGCGGTTAACCCCGGCCTTCTTAGTGACTAAACTGATGCAATCCTCCCCATGCTCACACTTGGGGATGGTTCGTTTGCCAAGCAGCTTCGACCAAGATTCTTTCGCCTGTATGGGGTCAAATACAATCTCCGGGCCAGTGGGGAGGCTGTGGCCCACGCCGTCGACATCAGTGTCCACCGTCGCCTCGGTCGGATACGAAGTCTGACTGGGTTCCACATCACCTGCGCCGTCAAGGCCATTAATGGAAAGGTCGGGCTCCTTATCCGGTTTATCAACCATGCTGCTCGAAGACGATGGTTTGAAGAAACCCATTAGACTACTTTGTCCTTTCGTGGAAACCTCTTTACTCAACCCGGGTCGAGGCTTTTTCTGTGGCTTGTTGGACACAGATGACACAGATGGGGTACGCTTGAGGCCCCCAGTTGAAGACTTGATTGGGGATGAGGCTTTGCTCGTAGACGAAGGAGAGTCCGAGACAGCTGCTATGGGGATATCTGGTGTTGATGATTGATTTGCACTGTTAGATTGACTTGCCAGAGCTGCCCGGGGCTGGTTTGCCACGCCACTAGCATTTGTTGGCTTCTTGAAGAACATATCTTTGATGTTTTGCCGGCGGTCAAACTCGGGGATCAACTTCGCGGAAAGCAGGAGCAAGTCTTTCGTTGACCATTCTCTCAACCGCTTCCCGTCCTTGAATATGCCTGGGGGGTTCATGATGTCCCGGATATGGACATCCGCACCATCAATCCGAACAATGTCGCTTAGTACGGCGAAGACAGGACAGTGGTCAGACCCCATCAGGCCCTCTTGAATATTGGAATCAGTAAACCAGTCTTTCATGGCGTCACTGCAGAGAACGTAGTCTATCCGGCTGCCGAAATTACCCGGACGGCAGTTCTTCTTGGTATCCCAGCAAGTAAACATGCCTTGCCGGGTGGGGTGAAAGAGGCGTCCCAAGTCCCACAGCACCGGTTCCTCTCTACCCTCATCTCTAGATCCGATGACATTCCCTTCGAATAGAAGCTGATTGAAGACACGGCGAGAGGGCGTGGAGAAAAAATCAGCCATCGTCATCTCTTCCTTTCGCAGCCGCTCTGCCAAGTTTGCCGTGTCCAACGCATCTCGGACAACATTCAGATCGCCTGTCACGATAACCCGTTTGCCCATGGCGACGAGATTGCGAACTCGGATATCCAGGGCTTCCATGTAGCTTTGTCTGAAATCATCCCTAGATTCATCTCTGTTGGCCGGGCTGTATGTGCCAATCAGGACAAAGGCAGGAAATTCAAGGATAACACAGCGACCTTCGGAGTCGAGCGTGTTCTCGTCGATTCTCTCGCTCAGCTGCAACTGGCCTGGGCGAGGATAACCCCCAATCTGCTGATCTTCTGGGAGGTCCCTGAACTGGGTGTTGGAGTTGGGCGGGCATAGGACACCGACGATACCCTCTTCCGCTCGAATAGGTGCACATTGAGAGTTTCTGGTATAAATGGCAACGCCAGCATAACCTTTCAACCGTGTTAGTTTCGTCTCACGTCTCTCCTTTCTCATGCAAGGAATTACTTCGACGCCCAGTTTTGTCTCCGTGAGGTGTTCCATACCCTTCTTGTGCCGTGGGAGGCTGAAGAAGACATCCCAGCCAGGAACTAGAACCATGTCATCCCGGAGATCCTTGCGCTGTATCTTGGTCTCTTGCATAACCACGATATCGGCTTCAAGGGTGTTGAACATGGCCTCGAAGGTCTTGTTCTCCCTCCATGGCTGATAACCGAAAGGGTTGCTTTAACAATAGTGACATAGTCAGTATTTTCTCATGCAGCTTACCAGTGGGATGCCCATACCGAATGCCGTTGACTACAGGGTGTGAAGCTGTCAGCTGGATCCCTTCATTTCGTCTGGGGTTTACTTGCCATTCCACGATGTTATTCGTAGACCCATTCTAACCTACTTAGCAAGATGTAGGTTAGGGAGGTATCTTCAAGAGCCGATCAATGAAGAAACCAGGTATCGGTCGGTGACATCATCAGCAATCCTCCTACGGTAGCGATCTCGCACACATGTGACAGGTGTCATCGAGCACTAAGAGAAGAGATCAAAAGAAAGGAACAGGTTCATTTTCTGCAGTGAATGTGATGATTAAGTTGACCTGTGCCAGTGGTGAATTGAATGAGAGGTCCGTACTCATGTACTATCGTGATTCGTGACATTGCAGAGCAATCGTGTGGTATCCAAGTCACAGCTTCCAAGTTCTACCACCAAATTGACCCGGAATCATGTGACCAAATCCAAAGTACACAATACAACATTACAGGTACATGTCACAGAATGACAGGTGGGGCACGGACCACCATGCAGCCGCTATGGGGTGAGCTCATCTCGTTCTCCCCCCACCCCCCTCTCCTGCTCTGAGTCTCTGACAACTTGAATGATTCCGGTCTTGGCCGAGGAATAACCGAGCCAAGCTCCAGAGCTTCCTATCCTGACTGACTGCCTGACCTCATTCCTGAACCAGACTTCCATCTCCTACCAAAAGAGCCTCAATTGGCAACGAAAAGACCAATCTCCCCTCCACCCGAAGGTCCCATTAGCAAAAGCCCCCATCTGTCAAGATGATCGCCCAGCGACAGCTTTTCCGCGCCGCCCCGCGTTTGACTGCCCAGCTCCGGTCTCCCGTGCTGCGCTCGACCATCCAGCGCCGTTTCGCTTCTACCGAGAACCAGTTCATCAAGGAGCGCGAGGCCGTCCGAGAGCATGCTAAGCACACCACTGGTCAGTCGAAAGTCCCTGGTTGATTGTTTGACTGGCAGGAGCAATTGGGTGTCTGAAGGGCGTGTATAACCGCTAACCGCCTCGCAGAACTCTGGCGCAAGATCTCCATCTAGTAAGCCAACTATTCCCTCACCCAATGCGAAAGGGCCCTACCTCCAACCACCTGATCGCCGAGAATCCGAGATCTGCATCGAATCGACAAGTTCAGGTCATACACTGTTTAAATCCGTCCCGAATGCGATTCGTCCTCTTTGGCCCCCTTATATATACGTGCAGATACAAGAAAAAGACGTGCCGAGAGAAGTAAGGACAAAGAAGAAGCCGCTGACCATATACTTCACATGAATTAGCGTCTGCATCCCGGCTCTCGCTCTCGCTGCCCTTAATGCCTACAACCTGTACAACGAGCATTGGGAGCACTGGTCGCACCTCCCCCCTCTAGAGGAGCGCACCGAGTACCCCTACCAGAACATCCGCACCAAGAACTTCCCTTGGGGCGATGGTGATAAGACTATCTTGTACGTTCTCTCCACCTTCGAACGTCACTTTCTGTCCAGCAACCTTCTCTGTTTTCCGTCATCAAAAGAGTCATGAGAACCAGACCAAGTCTTAACTAACAATCACCCCAATCTTTTCTTACCACTTACAGCTGGAATCCTACCGTCAACTACCACAACAAGGACAAGACCAAATAAGCTAGCTACTAGCCCATTGTTTCCCCATCCCGATTCTCGCATCTCGAGTGAAGAACCAAGATCGCGAAACCGGGCAGTCCCCCTCCGACTCGACATAGTCCTTGACATCTACTTAGCTCGTAGCGTATTATACACCTATCGATTAGTTTGAATTCAAGAGAAAGTAATGCGAAAAGACCGAAAAGGAAAGCTTGTCCGAGACGGAGTAGAGAGGGGGGGAAACAACATGTCAAGGAAGAGAGGAAAAAAGAACCATGCGAAAATAGACAAAAAGTGTCCCGTGGCTTATTTATAATCATCCAACTTCCAAACAACCAACCCAAGCATCTTCATCCTCATGTAGATAGGCAACTTTTTCCTTTGTCAATGATCAAACACAAAACCACATAAAACCAGTACCTGCACTCAATCCTTATAAAACCATCAAAATCATTGCCTCTGAGAGCAACTTCAAAGGGTTGTTGTCTTCTGTCAACCGAAGAGCTCGTGTTGCGCTTGCCGGGGTCTGGTAAAAAACGACTCCTGGCATTGTGCTGCGAGCTTCATGACAAAACCACCGGAGGGTGCGTGTTCAAACGTCATGGGAATAAAAGGAATAACACCGTGACGAAAAGGGCCAGTTCTCCTCACTAAGTAGCAAACTATTTATTTGTGAGGAAAACTGTAAAAGCAGTATATCATACCATCCGCGCATCCCAACACACAAATTCTATAAAATGTAGATGGCATGCATACTTCTCAGAGTCCTTCCTTGTCACCAACTCCAGGCATCATGTTTACACATTTCTCTCTACAAGTGTTTATGTTGGGATAGTCAATCACTACATGGACTATGACGCATTTACTAATCCAGTCTCCCCCTTGTTATCAGAAAGAAGACTCGGTCGTCATTAGGAGTGGAAGTTCCAGACCAGCTTGGCTTTGGGCACTGGCATGCATGCATGTAAACAGCAGGTGTAAGAAACAAATCAGGTGTCCGAAGGAATCGTACAACTTGGTATTTTCCACAACACGATCTTGTTATTTCACATCGGCAAACAAAATAGGAAGTCAACAATTTGGCCAAGGTTCATGTTAAGATCCGTCCTCTTCTACAGTCACTCGTCATCTGTCAACTTACTCCTCTTGGTAGGATATTTTCCTCATCTCACCGAGACGATGTCTGGCCGCCGACAGAGCATTCTCAAGTTGCAGGATTTCGACCTATTCGAAAGAATGCACGATTAGCAACGCCTTCGGCGAATTTTCTCAAAGTCATGGGATCTCTTACCTGTTGCTCCATCTCCCGGACCTTGAATTCGTGAGCGCCTAGCTTGGAGTAGTCGACCGCTTCGTCTTCTTGGTTGCGGTCCTTGATCATGTTCTGCACTTGTCGAACCAGCGACCTGCAAGCAGCACCGACGGCCTTGCTCGCCTGTTCAAGATTTTCTTGGCTTTTGCTCATGAAGCCGGCCTTGACACGACTGGCAGCCACTAGCTGGGCCGTAGAGGCAGCGACATCGTTAGATGCTACGATGAGCTGTTCAGGGCTATTGCGGTTGGAAATCACGCCATCGGCAGTTTCAATGAGCGTGTTCGTCGAAGAGGCAACGGCCTTGGCCGCAGAGATGAGACCTTCGGTCCACCGGTTATTCTTCTTGTAGAAAGCCGTCCTCGATGAGGAACCACGACCGGCCTGGACGATCTCCTGCTGCGTGGCTGTGGCCGCCTTGATAAGCTGTCCAATGGCAGTCGTAATGGCCATGGCGGCATCGAGTATAGTGTCATTGACCTTCAGCTCATAGGTGGAGTATCCATCGCGAGGCTTGTTCTTTAGTTTGGCAAGACGAGCTGCGGCCGCCGCAATGGCATCGGCGGCTTTGCTCAGCTCGTTGTCGACAATCTCACCGAGGTCGCCCTTGTTGTTAGCCAGACGGCCAAAGCCAGGCGCAAACGTCTCTACGAGCTTGTTCAGCTTCTGCAGGTTCATCTGCACATCGTTGTTGCTGTTGATGACAACGTCAGTTTTCTGGATGGGGTCCATGCCCTCTAGCCTGAAGCTCTGTAATCCTCGGAAGAACTTCACCGCCGACTGGGCAGCGATACGTGCGCCACCCATAAGCTGGTCGGCTTTCTTCTCGTCGGTAGCCAGACGAGTCAAGCCCTTGGTATTGCTACAGACATCGGCGGCGGATCCCGCGAACACATTGATAGCCTTGATGAGATCTGCATGAGTCGCGTTGGGGCCGTCTGCGATGAAGTTATTGAAAGCCGTCGCAAACTCCATAGCACTGGCAGAGGCCTTTTCAATCTGGGACAGGACGTATTGCGGCGAGGCATTTTGATTGCCTGCTTGCATCGTCGAGTCCAGTTCGTACAAGGCATCATCAACGCGAGCAACACCGGCTTGCAGGACGGAATCGATAATATCGTTGATCTTGTCCAGGTTGGCCATTATCAACGCGTCAAGCTGTCCATCCAACGCGACATCTGTCTCTCCCTGGTTGAGCTTGAGCTCGTTCAGTTCGATCAAGGTCTGGTCCATGCCGGCCTTGTAGACCTCAAGCTCCTCCTCCTTTTCGCGCAACAGTTGTTCGAGATCAGAACTGCCATCGCGCAACTTGGCTTGAGCATCATCCAAAGCACGGGATTTCGTCCTGAGCGCTTCTTCGAGATCTGCCATTTCACGATTATACTTGGCGAGCATCGAAGAGAGTTCGTTACCTTTGCTCCGTTCCAAGTTATCGGCTCGGTCGTTCGCCATGCGCAGCTCTCTCTTGAGCTTCTCCAGTTCCTCCTTATTGTTCCCAGTCAGCCTATCCCGGTCGTGCAATGCCCGGTCTCGTTCACGGATCATGTCTGCCAGCTCCAAGTTCTTCATCTTGATCTCCCGTTCAAGTTTCTCGCGTTTCTCAATGGCTTCCTGAGCAGATGCCGCTTTGAGTTGGACGGACTTGAACTTTTGGAGCAGATCAAGATGCTCATGTCGTAATTGCGAGTATAGTTTCGCCAAGGCTTCATATTTCGTGCGCCATGTGTTGACTTGCTCCTGAAGCGCGCGGATTTGGTCATCCTTACTATTCAGTTGCTGCCCAAAGTTGTTCTGGATTTGGGCCAGCTCGCCCTCCAAGGATTTGACTCTCTGGTCATATTGCTGCAGCATCAGCTGGTCGCGGTCGTACTGCGCCCTAGCATTCAGGTTCTCTTGTTCGAGCTCGGCCAGTCTTCCTTGCGTCTGCATCTGGTACTGCTGGGTTAGCAGTGCCTCCTGTTCCCTTCGTTGTTGCTCGGCCAGGAGTCTCTGTTGCTCCTCAAAATCGCGCTGGGCTTGCAGTTGCGCTTGCTGCTGGGCCTGCAGCGCTTGTTGTTGACGCTCCTGCAGTACTCTCTGCTGCTCTTCGTATTCTCGATTTTGGCGCTCGATTTCATTTTGCCAGAATTCGGCGATCTGGTCGGGCTCTTCCGTCTTCGGTTCGCGGACAGGTGTGGGTGCGCGTTCGATCTCTTGTTTAGGTCGGGCGGGCAACGCGGGCGCATCCTCGTCTTCCCCCAGAAGATTAGGAGGATCCTGCGGCAGTTTCGGAATGGTTATGAGACTGGTAAGATAGCGGAGGTTCGAGCACTCGTAGTAGAACTTGACTAGCCGGTAATGTTGTGCGTTGTAACGCTCCCGCAGAAGTTCTAATGCGTCGTTGTCGCCGGTTGCTGTACAAGATGTCAGATGAAGACCACCGAGAAGACCACCGAGAAGACCACCGAGAAGACCATCGAGGGTGGCTACTAACTGGTGTGCATAGCGCGCAGCATGCTAGTTACGAACTTGTAAAGTCCATAACTCTCCTGAACTAGTGGTACAATGGCTGAAATCCTGCATTCGTTATTCCCGACATTTCTAAAATGCGAGAAAATGAGCTTCTGAAACTGGTCTATCTTGTCCTGGAGAGCCATCAGATCGCTGATGGTCTCATAACCCTCGTTCGGGTCATTGATAGCCTTCAAGCTGATATACTCTTCGTATTCGAAGATGCCGTTGAACTCAGGGTGCTGCTGGTGAAACGAGAGCTTGGCCAACAAAAAGAAGACGTATTCGCGGATTAACGGGCCGTAACCTCGAACCCCCTCGCCGGCCAGTCCTCTGTTCAAGCCCTCTATCCAGCCACGGTTGGCCAACGCCTCTCTCAAGGTCTGGGGATGTCCCTCCTGGAGCACTCGGTGTATCGTGATCAGGGCCTTGAACGTTTGTACTTCGTCAGCAAGGATGGGCTGGCTGCGAACAGAGCACATTAGCAAGCGCGGTATGGAATGGGCCGAGGAGAGGTCGGGGCGAATTACACTTTGATGCCCGCCCAAAAGGACTGGGCTGACTTGTGATCCCAACTGTACACGATGCACGCGCGCACATGTTTGCGTTTAGGAGCCGTCTCGTCGGTATTCGTGGCTTTTCGGATATGGATGGCCAGATCGGCCTCGGACCTATAATCAGGGTGAGTCCAAGCAAATCCAGCTGAAGACGACATGTTGATAGAGTGTTTCGGCATCCTGTGAGCACGCATGACAACAGGAATCCCAGCTGCAAGGCGCTAGACAGGATCCATGGACGTCGAGGCAATGGCAAGAGACTTGACAGTCCACCGAGGTTACGCAGAGCAAACAACATGGTCGGGGCGTACCTACCTAGTGTGGTCCAAGGTACGAATCGTCGCCATGGGGAGGAAAGTCCCGGTCCTGGTTATGTAGCGGCCGCGTGAATAGTAAAAGACAGCTGGTCAGGTAAAGCCGAGTCTATAGGCAGAGAGACGTGGTGCAGTCAGCGGGAAGGAGCTTTGGGGAGAGCCGCAACAGCTGTTCAGCGACAGCTCATGGCACGACGCTTCTGCTCGGCTCGGCAATCAGGGTCTCAGGGGACGGGGAAGGGCGCAGGACGGATATGAGGCACTAATAGACGAGACAAGACATGGACGGGGACTGATGCAACAATATTGCTGGCTGCAGTACAACAACGCAATCTTTACGACTCCCTTTTATACAAGAATACGAGGGGTGTAATGTCGGTGCCTGTAATATGGCCAGGATGGCTCTGTCTGTTGGTTACTTGGAAAGAAGGGGGACACGCGATGTGAGGCCAAGACCGTGGTTGCGTAATACACAGTACATCTACAGCTGTATTGCTGTACAATGTAGTATTGTCAAAGTCACTCCACCAGTGGACTTTACTGCTCCCAATTTGACTATCACTTCGTAAGCCACCTACTAGGTAGGATTACTCTCTATCTAGTCTAGAGATCAAACCCAAGATTGTTGCAAGTGGTCTCACAGTCAATCCAACTTTAGCTCTTCGGTACTTCAGTTGACCCTCTGAAAGATGTTTGTCCTGAGTACAGAGCCTGCGAGAAACATTGTCTTTGACTTTTGAGGTGTTCAATAAATTTGTGGGGTCAGAGGACTTATTAGCTATGTAGACTAGAGAGTCAGAGAGGCTCCCTGCGGGCCTGCAACACCTATTCTGTTCTGCGGTACTGCTATGCCCTTTGTAGGTGATAGGTATCTTAGTACTGAAGCGAATCGAACTTACCTCATGACAGTGCCTTCACCTACGTCTCCTGCGTCGTGACAAGCACAGCTTTACCCTTGACAGGCTCCTATGGACGTCTGAATACCGAATGTCAAAGTTATCGATCGAGCCTTTTGGCTCTCG
Organism: Xylariaceae sp. FL0594; assembly: GCA_022385605.1. Classification (NCBI taxonomy): domain Eukaryota; kingdom Fungi; phylum Ascomycota; class Sordariomycetes; order Xylariales; family Xylariaceae; species Xylariaceae sp. FL0594. The sequence goes on from MU280821.1 coordinate 33,059, forward strand.
GACTTGAACTCTATCGGACACGGCGCATACCTTGGAAGCTACCTAAGGTTAGGTTATAGCTGCATCACGTAGCGCGAAACCTCTTCCTGTGCAATCGTCCCATCCACGGACAACGCCATGCGCACGACGACAGCCTGCCTGTCTAAGGGCTTCTGGGGTCGCAGCCTTGACGAGTTCAAGCGACTCTCTAACATAAGTAAGTACGCATCCCCATTCTGTACCCAGCGGCCACGACCAAATGACTGCACCCCAGCCCAGTGCTGACATACGCTTGCGAAATCATAGCTTTCAAACTAGAGGGTATCAAAGGTCCCTCGGGCCCTCTCATACTGCATGACTTCCGCAGCCCGGACTCGATTCAATCCTGTAAAACTCTCAGCGACAAAGATATCGGAGGCTATTCACAAGTTGCCCTGGACTGGGTTCCCCGGTCCAAACCCGTCGGCTCGGGCGATCAGACAGAGAACCAGACAGGCTACGCGCGCTTCCACGGCAACATCTCGACCGAGCTCCCACAAAACAGGCCCGACATACAGCGGTCTGGGTACGCAGCATGGCGCACCCTAGACCCCAAGGCCACCATCTTCGGCAAGACGCTCTTCAATATCGACATGTACGCATACCTCGCGCTCCGGATTCGATCCGACGGCCGGAGCTATCTAGTCAATCTACAGACCGAGTCCGTCGTGCCCACAGACCTCCACCAACATAGGTTATTTGCCAAACGGCCCGGCGAATGGGAAACCGTCATTATCAAGTGGAACGACTTCGTGCGCACAAATCACGGCTTTGTCGTCGAGCCCCAGACAGAGATGCTCCGGCAGAAGGTCCGGACCATTGGTATCGGGCTGACAGACCGCGTTCCCGGGCCTTTCGAGTTGTGCATCGAACGGATGTGGGCGACGAACGACATGAGCGAAGGAGATCAGGTTATCACAAGTCCACCCACCAGGTCGAAGGAACGCCAACTAAAAGATAAGCACGGGCGCGATATAAACTGGAGTTAAAAGGTAATAAGAGGTTCGAAAGAAGGCGCAATATATGAGACAAAAATTGTATATAATATTCATTGGGGGAATAACATCCATTGCGGTTTCTGGTGTATATATTGAACTGGGTATAATATTCTAATACGGCACTCTGTCCGTATATATAAACATCCGCTACACCTCGAGTTGTGCGGCGTCTTGACGCAAAGCTAGGTATGCCGCCGCGTTATCGTTGGCCAACACATACTCTCCCGCCACTTTCATGATAGTCGCCTTCTTGGCCATCATCTCGCATTGTTTGGTTATGTCTTCAACAGATGAAAAATGGTCGAATGCTTTTTCGATACCCTCGACCCCTTTCATTAAGTATTCCCTTCGCTTGTTAGACTTGGGCGCCATCTTGCCGGCCATCCCGACATACGCATCGGCCAAGTACGAATATAGCTTTGCCGTCATCGCCGAGTTCTCGCACTCCAAACTACGCGGCAATACCGCTTGCAATAACTGAATAGCAGGCTCGAAGTCGCCCAGCGACGAGAGAATGTTGGCGATGGCCCCTATTGCAGGCCACAGATAAGGGATGAGGCGCGCGCGCCAGGCAACATTAGCTGCCCGCACAGCTATGGTGAAGGCCTTCTGTGGTCTCCCGCACTTATCGAGTAGTTCTACTTTGAGAAGGAGAAGCCGCACCCGGAGCGCAATATCCTTGTTCTCCTCCCGGAGCTCCGACACCATTTTCTCGACTTTAGCGAAAGCATCGTCAAGACTACCCCGACGGATAAGGCATTCGACATGGAGTGTATCGATAACAAAGGCGAGGTCGGGTTCGAGATCTTCGTTCTTCGACTGAAGCAGTTGCGAAATAAGCAATTCTGCGCCGTCCAAATTATTGTGCTGGATGTCTCTCCTCAGGTTTATAATGCCGCGAAACTTGTGCCAGTACTGGCTGGGCTTCCAGGCACGCAGCGAATCCGGGTTTAGGCTTTCCAGCTTCTCCAGTGCCTCGTCATACTTTCCTTTCAAAGCGAGCATCGAGGCTTGACGGCTCGTCACCTTCAGCTCGTCATCAAATATTGAGTGGCGAGCATGGCATCGGAGGAAGACTTCGCAAGTCATTGAGGACAGATATGCGACGCCCAACCTGTCCCATATAGCTATGTTGACCGATAGCTGGGATCCGATCATGTTCTTCATATTTCGTTCGACCAAGATCTGTGAGCTACGGGCCAAGTGCTCCAGAGCCGTGGCGACGCTCTCGCCGTGAGAAAGGCACATCTTGGCCTCGCTCATGAGAGCCGAGCTCCAAAGGGTCCATGCGCCTGTTTCTTTGGCCCTGCTCCGCAGAAAGGCGAGAGAGTCCTTGCCAGCACCCAGTTGACTCTTCGATTCTAGCTCCTGCGTCACTTCAGGGTGTGCTCTTCCAAAATGAAACAACCAGTTAAGGGCGAAATTGAGACAGGTCATGTCCCGGTTCTCTCTGGCGGTTGATACAGTTTCGAGCATTGCCGCAATGGCTTCTTTGTGGCAACCAAAGTCGGCCTGCAGCACAGCGAGGTTCATGAGGGCGTATTGGTAGAACGATCTGTCCCTGTTCTGCATCGTATAGTCGAAGTAACGATGCAGATAGTCGAACGACGTCGCATAGTCGCCCGCCCGCCACGCCTCTAGGTAACTCAGATAATGCGACAAGCTCGGCACCATGTAGCTATCAGTAAGGAGATCGTTGAACTGATGTCGTATTTCCGTCGGTATTCTGTTACCGTACTTCTGCATCTGGTCGATTTGGAATTCAAGCAGTTTCTCAATGTCGTCGGTGCTAACCGGCATGCTCGCGTCCGCGTCGTCTTTAAGCATGTCCCCGTAGGCCACCGAAGCTACCGTCTCTACCCCCAAGCCCCATTCGCTTGCCCCGTTGAGCAAGACACGGTCAAAGCTTAATCTCTGGAAAGACGGGTTCTTCTTCCCGTAGAAAGGTGCAGTGGTCTGCCGGTATCTGACAAAGCTTTTCCACAGCTCGGTTGCATCATGGAAGCGGAGACGAGTGAACTCAAGCTGTGACCTTCGTACGAACGCCCCAAACGGCGAATTGGGAGAAATCTGGATCGTCTCCGGAGGCGGGGGAGGTATGCCCATCTCGGTGTCCTTTCGAAGCTCCTCCTTGGATTTCGCCAGAAGGCCCGACAAGGCGTCGAAAAACTTATGCAGTGCGTCGAGCGAGTCGATCTTCCATAGCTTTTGGACGAACACGTACCATAAGTTTCGCCCTGGCATGCCTGAAGCCGCCGTGTGCGGCGACAGAACCTTCTCAAAATCGGAAATGGAAATCACAAGACTGACGGTTTTCTCAGCTCGTTCCCATTGGGTCTGGCCATTCGAAGCCAAGCCAGAGTTCTCATTGTCGATTAGGTGGGATGTGATAAAAGACAGTACATGGACCATCGAAGAGGTGGGCACTGTTTTGCTGGTGTAGAGCTCGATGAGCGCCAGTAGGCCAATCTTGGCCGGGTTGAGGAAGCGAGACATGACAAAAGACAGGGCCGCTCAACGAGCGAGTAACCTGCCAAGTCGTTTCACTAGATGCTATACACATATCATGCCTCGGGGGTAGCAGGCAGGACCGTAAGAGGGCATCGCCTGGCTGTTTTCTTGGCCAAGCTTGGCATTTAGGGTGCCGCTAAATCTTGCAACAGCACTGGCAAGAGGCACAAGATCCCGGATCTCTGTTGGACGGTCGGGAGCCTTCAGCACGCCAGATGTGTTGGAACTTGGAAGAGAGGTGGGCGGGAGGCGGGCGCCAGGTAAGGTAGTAGGCCCTACATGTAATATTACCTATGTATATCAGGCAAGGGAACAATGAGGTATGTAAAGCCATTATGCTGGTGCAGGTACGACCAAGCACGCCCTTTGGTATTGAATGATTGGGATGGAGTTTTATGCAACTAAACCGAACCCGGCAGAGAGCCAAATATGGCATGTAAGAATACTTATACTTTTTAAAGCATACATGTCCCTGTAATCTTACTGTATTCACAATGTATTGATCTGTCGCCAGATTTGAGAGCCAAACTTGAAGCAAGTCAACAAATTCCGCGATGTTGGTAAAACATGCATCTCGTTAAAGGGCAACGAACACGGCCTCAGAGGTTCCCTTAACCTTTTGATCTTACTCGTCATCTCGTCCATCTCCCTTACCCCCTAGTGTCCTGGTATCTAGAGCCCCGGGTCTAACAAGGAAAATGGTTTCACTATCGCGTCCTCAATCCCGACCTCGCCCTCTTGGAGGTCTGTGTCGGTTATCAACTCCGCTCTTTCTGGAGCAGGCGGAAGCTAGACTTGGTATGAAACGCCAGGCTTTTACATCGTCCATGGCGGATTGAGATAAGTCCTTCATGAGTCCCTGGCCAAGATACTCTAACCTTGCTCTTGGTCCTGTACCACCGCGTACAAGAACCTCGCCCTCCCTTGGCTCCGTCGCCATCGCCTTGGCATTTGAAGAGCTCGCGGCTTAAAATTCGCATATAGCGTTGTTCTTTCAAGAACTGTGCTCAACCAGCGGCCACTCCAGATGGAGCCGACCAAAAGGAGATAAGTCTCGTCAACAAATTGCTGGCTTCCTGTTGCTTCAATGTCCGGGCCGTCGGGTCAAGTTCATATCAATAGATCGCTCACCCGTTGCAACAAACTCCGCTCAGCTGAAGCGGTATCCCATGTCCAAAATGCCGTAGCCTTAGGAGAGGCCACTCTGTAGGCAGTGAAGTACTGGTAGAGTGGCGCAAAGACCGGGAAGTCTAAGACCAAGATTGCGATGTAACCGGTCAAAGCATGGATCCATGGCTTTATCTCTGTATTCAGCCTGCGAATCTCATTTTGTGCAGGGTAGCAGAATGCCATACCTCTATTTATTTGTTACTGAACATTGGCACGAACCACTAGCTCACACTGAGATGAGAGCTTGGATTGTGCTCTTTTTAAGAAGATGTGACGGTTTGGGTGACCATGGCCTTCCATGAACTTTTGCCCCTTTAACTTACCTTTTGGTAGATAGGTTAGCTAACTGGGCAACGGTATAATTTGCAAGATGGTCGCTGGCGCATCGTACCCTAAAAGTAGCTGTAAGAAAGGGGGGTGGTAAGACAGTTTGCGTAGCACAGGCCGAAACATCCGATGCCAACTCATGGCACTCCAGGCACTTATCCATTTGGGATTCTGTGCCGAGAATGTGGTTTATCACATCTGCTTCTACCCAAAAGAGACGCAATGGGATGTCAAAGCACTCTACTATGCATCCACACACTCATGCGGCCTACAATACTCGTGGTGATAGGCGCCTAACAGGTGCTTAAACGATAGACGAGGGTGGTACACCCAACACGTTGGCAGCGTGCTCTTTGGAACTGGTAAAACGTGACGGAGAGAACCTCGGAGAATTAATTACCTTGGCTCATTAGGTCTCTGTGTGTGCACTTGCCTTTCCGATTATGGGAGACTTAAAGGACAAAACGCATCGGCCTCTGGGCATTCCGAGCCTGGCGATAAGCTTCTAACCTGCTAGGTACAGAATACTGTTTCGCCCATGCTTCCAAGACCAACATACCTTGAAGAGGCTATGGGACAACACGACAGCTTTGGGGAGACTTGGCCAGGTCAGCATGGCATTGCAAGTTGCAACAGATTGCACGAACGCTCGATAGGGACTAGACTACAGTACTGCTGTACGCGCCGAGCTGTCTCGTATGCATCCAGGAGGAAGACTAAGCAAAAGTATTATTTACATATTTAGTATTCTTATATTCTACTGTTGTACAGGCGTGACAGGAGTACCAGTTTTTCAGACCAAGCCTGAATTGTATTTGTAGGTTGCTGGCCTTAGGTGAAGATGGCAATCCAATCAGGCGTCGCCATCAGTTAGACGCATGTTCGCCCAGATGAAAGCGCGCGTTTGGCAGGCCGCCTGCCATTTCTGTAACATCAGCGTTGCGGACACACCGCTTAAAGCTAACTTATCAGGGTTTGGACTGTGCTTGTTACGGTCATTGAGGAAACGATTGACCAGTTAAAAGCGCTGATTTGTTTCGTACAGGGATAACCTGAGATCTTCGCCGGCCCCTCTTTAGTCCCTCTGTCCAGCGCCGGCCCAGCGACTGGTTGGAGGCCATCATAGTATGATCATACAATACTGTACAGCCGTACAGCTGTATATGCCGGGGTTCTTCCAGGACTACCACCGCCTGCAAGGCACAAGCTGTAGTGTCAAACAAATTGGTGAGTCGTGAAGAAGTGGTTTCGTGTCAGTCATTGGCTATGGGCGGTCGTAGCCGCGTCGTGCCAGGTGCCTTGATTGGTGAAGAGCTCCCGAAAAGTCGTTTACTTGGTAGCGTGCATGAGCTCCATTTCTGGGGCCATGCAGCCGATCTTGACATCTCCCCTCCAACCACTTCGGTGGCATGTCTCCTGAACTCTGACATATCAGGGCCCCAGGAAAGGGGGAGTCGGTCAATACCGGTACGCCACAAGGAAAAGACAGCTGTTTCATTCCCGAATACGTCAGTTGTATCACTCCACTACCAAGTAGCATCTTGGTAGGTTGGCCTGATAGGTGAGCTACTAGTACATAACACTAGTATTTTGGAAGGTTCATTGGCGTGACAAACGGGTTGGCTTAATGCTACTCCGTACTAGAGTCTAGACTGACTGTAGTCTCTACCTGCCTCCTCCCAAGGTCGTCAATACGTGCGTACCGACTACATATTGCCCATCTTCTCTCTAGACTCTTGTAAACACCGTTCTTCTCCTTCTCTCCTTTTGCACTCGAGTAACCTTGATGTGGAATTGATCCCTTTTTTCTTCCCCCCTTTCACCCAGTTTGGCTCTTGATGAGCAGATTCACACCCGCTATACCCGTTATCGTAATTGAGGTGCTGCTGGAAATCGAGCAACAAATCATCTGCACCACCAGCTGACAAGTCGCAATTTGCTTTGGCCGACACGAGCTTCGTGCCTGCCAATCGAGTCAGATCGACACCGAGTCTTGCGTCTGGACAAAATATTTAGTAGCAATACAGGGCCCAAACTCTGCCGGTCTCTAGCTTTGCTCGTCACTATCTGTCTACTACCAAGTAGGGTGAACCTACTTACCGACCTGATAAGGTTCGTGGAAACTGCCACTACCACAAACAAAGTAACCTACTTCCTACATTAGGTCACATCTGTTTGTTCATTCAATCAACGCTGCCACCACCACAAAACAACACAAGGCTTCTATTCTTATTCGACAACAAGCCCATTGTCTTCTTTGTCGCTTGGTACTTTCAACCTGTGTCTACTTCGCCTTGTTGGTTCGGCAGATACAGTACCTACATACAAACACGCCTAGCGTCTGACCGGATTCCCAACCCCAGAAATAAGGAGCTCGGGGAGCCCCAGGGGGGACCCGGCTTCTCTTCGATACCGAGTCATATAGGTCGCCTCCTCTTGTCAGGACAAGAGCACGAAGCGCCTAAAAGTCCCGAAGTGTCAACAAAGACTTAAGACAAAGGCCTGCTCACCCGAACAAAGGCCACAACTACCGAACTGCCCTTGTTGAGCGTTATCGCTTCTCTTGTCCGCTAGGCACACAATGTGTTTATGACCAAAAAAGCACTCTTTGGAAACATCGCTCTTTGAGTCGGACAATTCCAGATTGTCGAGGAGATCTCGCTCGTTGACTATAGATCTCCCCTTGTCCCCGCTTACTCGCTCCGGTCAGGCAACTGGATCAGTATCTTTAATACCTATACACACACACAACCGTCGAGACATCGCTTCAGACAGCGCTCACGACACAATGTCATTAATGCGGCGCCGGATCGCTGCCCTTGGTTCCTTTACGCCTTCTCCGATACTTGCTCTGCGAAACAGTGATATGACGTCAAGCCAAACACCGACAAGCGAAGCCGATGCGGCTGCCACGATTGCCCCGTATGCCACCGGCCTGACGGGCGTCAACCAACCTGTCAACTTGCTCTTCAGGGATGCCCTGTGGTGGTCGTTGGGCATCCTGGCCCTGGTTGTCCTCTCGGTGAGATTGCTGGAAATAGCGTGGAGCAAACTGCGCCATGTGTCTGCCATGTCCATGACGTCGGACAAACAGGGATACTGGAGGACGTCACAATGGAGTTGGATGCCGAGTCTGAAGAAGAACATCACCTACGCGCCTCTTTGGCGCAAACGCCACAATCGTGAAATACGTTTGTCCTCGGCAGTCAACATCGGCACGCTACCGTCGCGACTGCACTCGGTCATCCTCGGTCTTTACCTGATCAGCAACATCGTCTACATGTTCTACCTGAACTGGTCGCAGAGCAATCGCTATGCACTGGCGGCCGAAATTCGTGGCCGGGCAGGTACCCTCGCCGTCGTTAACATGGTTCCTTTGGTTATTTTGGCTGGGAGGAACAACCCTCTCATACCTCTCCTAAAAGTCAGCTTCGACACCTACAACCTGCTACACCGCTGGATGGGCCGCATGGTTGTGGTGGAAAGCTTGATTCACACGATCGCTTGGGCCGTAGTCCAGGTTGCGGCCGCTGGATGGGAAAGCCTGAACCAAAAGATAGTCCACGAAACCTTCATCGCTTCTGGTTTCGCCGCCACCATCGCGCTCCTGCTTATTTTCGTCCTATCCCTGTCGCCAGTCCGCCACGCATTCTACGAGACATTCCTCAACGTCCACATTCTACTGGCTTTCCTCGTCTTCGCCTTGACTCTCGTCCATTGCGCCTCAGCCGCCCTTCCCGGCGGCCTGCCGCAACTTCCCTACATGATTGCTATTTTCATGCTCTGGTTCTTCGAGCGACTCGCCCGTGCGCTGCGCCTGGCTTACAACAACTGGTCATCGCAACGTGGCTGGAGCGAAGCATTGGTTGAGGCCATGCCAGGCGAGTGCAGTCGCGTCACGATGCATCTACCTCGACATGTCGACGTTGCCCCGGGCACTCACGCGTACATTCGTTTCATGGGAGTTAACCCGTGGGAAAACCACCCCTTTTCCATCGCGTGGGTGGAACACCATCCGGACAACGTGGACAGCATCGTCGAGGGGAAGGACAAGCAGTACGACCATAGCGCGATCCTGAGGGGCACGACCTCTATTTGCTTCGTCATCGGTGCTCATACAGGGTTTACCCGGCAGCTGTACGATGCGGCAAGCAGGACATCCTCGCGTACCATGCGTGTCAAGGCCGCTATGGAGGGCCCCTACGCAGGTCACCACTCGCTCGACTCGTATGGCCATGCTGTGCTTTTCGCAGGCTCCACGGGCATCACACATCAACTTTCGTACCTCAAGCCACTTCTGAAGGGTTTTAATGACGGCACCATCGCCACGAGACGAGTGACGCTGATTTGGGTCATGCGCGACACGGAAGCGCTGGAATGGGTGCGTCCGTGGATGGACGAGGTATTGCGCATGCCACGACGCCGCGAGATCCTCAACATCCGTCTCTTCATCACGCGCCCAAAGAACTCGAAGGAGATAGTGTCTGCCTCGAGCACCGTCCAGATGCTTCCTGGACGACCTAGCATATCAACCCTTTTACAAAGGGAGGTTGAGCAGCAGGTCGGGGCAATGGTGGTGACGGTCTGTGGTCCCGGCGCCCTCGCGGATGATGTCCGCCAGGCCGTGCGGGAGGTGCAGACAACGGAAAACGTTGTCGACTTCGTCGAAGAGAGCTTCACCTGGTAAGGGAGCGAAGACGGGAGCCTGTTGTACATAATGGTTAAAGGAGAAATTTTTGCAGCGAAGATAAAGATGATACCTCTTGCCCGTAGCATGGGGAAACGCTACGTGGATTTGCTTTGTTTGCTTGCATTTACAGGGTGTTGGTCGGGTCAGTCAATCAATCGGTTCGATGTTAAGGGCGTTTCGGATGGTGCATGGAAAGATTTCGTCGACTTTCTCGTTGCGGGCAACTTCCTTGTAGATATGCTGCCCCTTTCTAGACCAGACTCGGGATAGTAGTTTAATATCGAGATTTGAAGGCGTAAATACGAAACCTTCAACTGAAAGAACACAATGACCCCATTTTTGCTTGACTCTTAACTCTGTAGAATAAGACGCTGGTGGTATCGGGGAAGGGAACATCCTTGAAGGATTGTGTCGTGTTTTCTGGGTGTGGATTACCATGGGCATGTGTCACGTACAGTAGAGAATAATTGACTGGGAATGCTTGGACCCTTTGATTACAGTAACATGGCATGTCGTGTAGCACGCTTCTTCCCAAGCTTCTGATGATACCGGGCAGGTGTACCTAACACCGTTAACAGGTACATGTATCTCTCTGGATTCCTACCATTGGTCCTCAAACGTCTACTGTGTTGGTTACTTCTTACCTTTGATGTTAGGTCGAGGGGCCTCGGCCGTTTCCGGGCAGTAAGACACAATGAATGCTACTGCAGACTGGCTTCGACCTACCTACATCTGCAGTGAGGGTCTTCTCATGATGAAAGCTTTCAAGAACGAGTATCCAAGTATTTGTCGTAGGTTGAGGCCAACACGGTATCTATATCTAACACGTTGGTTGAGTTTCTACGAGTTAAGGAAGGCATGTTGGTACGGAAATTCCAATGAGCTTCGATGCCTTCGCCGCATTGTTCATTGGCTTTGGGATCTCCATGCGGGCGTGTGACCAACAAACCGGATCCAAACTGCCTAACATACCTACTGCTTACCGCCTACCTTCCTTCCTTCCCTCCCCTTTCAACTCGACTCATCCTTGAGGAAAGGAGAGAGGTGTGTGCATGGGAGTAGAGTATAAGAAGTAATCACCCAACTAACCACCAATAATTGAGAAGCGCTGCCCCCGCATGCATGCACGCATTAGCCAGATGCATCTAGCCCTATGGAATAGGTAGTATGGCGGGCGGGACGGAACGAGTCATTACAGAAGAATATAGTATAACAGTACTGTAAAATCTGCAAAACTCAGAACCATAAATACTTAACCAGTACAGGAATATTCAGTTGACCAGAGCAGATTGAGTCCATCCATGTCACTGTATAAATCAGCAATTTGGACTTGTGTGTTGCAGTTGCATAAGTTGGGTACTTGGTATGGTTACCTTCGCCTGGTCTATCACTCAAGAGGACAATCCAATCTGGAGCTGTACTAGACGCCTGAAGTTGCCTGAAGGTATGCGTGGGACTAGTACTGTATTGTCTTTTGTAATATACACTGTATGGATACCATCACTTCTGTGGGCTGTACAGCTGTAGAGTCGAGAGTGGAAAGGGTTCAGCAGGCTCGTTACGTCTAACTTTAACAAAAAATACAGTGTGTATAAAGTAAACATACTTGTACAGAGTCCAGCAGCACAACAACAGTAGGTACCTAGGTACTTCCTCCCCTCATCCCAAAGAGAATGGAACTTGATATCCGACTTGGGCAAGTGGCTACAGCTGGACACCAGTTGTGAGTACATTATGTTGGCTGTTGCTTGGGGGGTTTCCTTGTTCTGGCTTGTGATTGTCAACAAAAATAATTGAGGGCGATCCACTTTTCACCCCCTCGCTGCGCGCCCTACAGGCACCTGTCTAACCCGATGAAGCCGTTTAGGGGAATAAACGTTCACCCTACCGAGCCCTTCGCAGCTAGAACCCACCGTCCACCAGGTGACGAAGCACTCTGCATTTCTGCAATTCTGCATTATTCCACCAGCGGTGTCCCACCAACAGTGTCCACCACCTCCTTTCTGCATCTTCCGACTTCCTCTGCAAGCTTCAGACAACTTCTCGTCTCTTGTCTTGGACCAGTCTTCATCATACCCAGAGGAAATCGGTTCCTTGTCAAGTTCACTTTCTTCCCCTCCTTCATACCACTTGCCACTCTACACTCATAATTCGTGCACTACCACACTAAGGGATCCCCTCCCTAGCCACTGTCGGCTTTCTTTTTCTTTTTCTTCTACTAGGGCTGGAGAACCCGAACCACAAAGATCACAAACCGATCTATTACAATCAAGCGCGTTGTGTCCAACTGGGCTCTCCCTCACCTTGCGAAGACGGTTATACGACATAAGACAACATGGCTGAAACCGGTGATATCAACACGGTCCTCCGCAATTCGCTGGCATCAGGTAAGCGCATCTACCGCCCGCTGCACAACATATATCGCCGCTTCTCTCTATCGCCTGGCTTGGCCACGGACACGGCTTCCAATCCATATTTGCCTTTACTGGGAACTGTCGAGCTGACTTTATATTCTGTCTGCAGATGCTGCCACGCGAAATGGCGCCGAGCAACAGCTCTCCCAGGCGGCCGAAACCAACTTTGTGAGTCTCCCTTCGATCTCCACTTTCCTTTGGTTCGCCACGTTTCTGTTGCGATCGATGATTACTGTGCTTTGCTCATCATTTCTGTCAGCCTCTTTACCTAGCGACCCTCGTGCAGGCTCTTGCCGATGAGAGCGTCGAAGCTCAGATAAGAGTCGCCGCAGGCCTCGCCCTCAAGAACGCTTTCAGTGCCCGCGAGGCCGCCCGCCAGCAAGAGTCACAGGCGAAATGGCTACAACAAACCGACCAAGACACCAAGAACCAGGTCAAGGCGTTGACCCTGCAGACGCTGTCGTCGAATAATTCACAGGTTGGCAATGCCGCGGCCCAGGTCATAGCCTCTATCGCTGCCATCGAGCTGCCCAGAGAACAGTGGCCCGAGCTCATGGGTACCTTGGTGCAAAATGTTAGCACTGGTGCTCCCCATCAGAAGCAGGCCTCCTTGACGTGTATTGGCTACATCTGTGACAGCCCAGATGCCGACTTACGGGCAGCCTTGGTCTCACACTCCAATGCTATCCTGACTGCCGTCGTACAAGGTGCGCGCAAGGAGGAGACCAACCTGGATATCCGTCTGTCCGCGATATCTGCCCTTGGCGACTCGCTCGAATTTGTAGGCAATAACTTTAAGCACGACGGGGAACGAAACTATATCATGCAGGTCGTCTGCGAAGCCACACAGACCGACGACTCGCGGATACAACAAGGTGCCTTTGGGTGCCTGAACCGCATCATGGCGCTCTACTACGAGAATATGCGGTTCTACATGGAGAAAGCCCTCTTTGGCCTAACGATAATGGGCATGAAGAATCAGGACGAGGATGTTGCAAAGCTAGCCGTGGAGTTCTGGAGTACGGTGTGTGAGGAGGAGATCGGCATCGAGGATGATAACTCCCAGGTATGTGCTAACTCTGTGTTTCAACGGGACTTCGGCAAAATGCTAACGGGGGCCGAATGGCAACAGGTGGAGGACACGACTCAAATGCGCACCTTCCACGGTTTCGCACGTGTTGCCGCCGGTGAGGTCGTCCCTCAGCTCCTCACGCTCCTTACCCAGCAAGACGAAGATGCCAACGAGGATGACTACAACTTGGCCCGTGCTGCCTACCAATGTCTCCAGCTTTATGCCCAGGCCGTTGGGGCGACCATCGTGCCACCGGTCCTCTCATTCGTCGAGGCGCACCTTCGAAACGAGGACTGGCACTTCCGCGAAGCTGCTGTGGCTGCTTTTGGCGCGATCATGGAGGGACCCGAGGAAAGTGTTCTCGAGCCCATTGTCAAGCAGGCCTTGCCGATCCTGATTGGCATGATGGAAGACAACTCTGTTTTCGTCAGAGACTCGACAGCCTACGCGCTCGGTCGCATCACGGAGTACTGCTCGGTGGCCATTGATCCTCTGACTCACCTGAGCCCGCTAGTCCGTGCCTTGTTCGCTGGCGTCCACAATCCCAAGATGGCTGCCTCCTGCTGCTGGGCGCTCATGAACCTCGCCGCGCGCTTCTCGGGTGATTACGACGCGGCATCGAACCCACTGACGCCTCACTTCAACCAGAGTGTCCAGATCCTGCTGGAGGTCACAGGCCAAACATCGGCCGACGCCACTGTCCGGACTACGTCATACGAAGTGCTCAATGCCTTGGTGCAGTATGCTGCGACCGACAGCTTCCCGGCCATCGCCGAGCTTTCAAACGTGATCATCCAGCGTCTCGAGGAGACCATTCCTCTCCAGAGCCAGATCACGAGCATTGAGGACAAGATGACGTTGGAGGATATGCAGACCAGCTTGAACACGGTCCTCCAGGCCATTATCCAGCGACTGGAGAAGGAGATCGCACCCCAGGGTGACCGGATCATGCAGGTCGTTCTACAGATTCTCAACACGGTCGGACCCAAGTCGAGCGTTCCCGAGTCCATGTTTGCCACGATCAGCGGCCTTGCGAACGCAATGGAGGAGGACTTTATCAAGTACATGGATGCCTTTGCGCCCTTCCTCTACAACGCTCTGGCCAATCAGGAAGAGCCAGCTGTCTGCTCAATGGCTATTGGCCTGGTGAGCGACCTCACTCGATCCATGGGCGAACGGAGCCAGCCGTACTGCGATAACTTCATGAACTACCTGCTCAACAACCTCCGGAGTGCCGCGCTGTCGAACCAGTTCAAGCCTGCCATTCTGCAATGCTTTGGCGACATTGCCAGTGCTATCGGCGGCCACTTCGAGACTTACCTTTCAGTGGTTGCGCAAGTTCTGCAACAGGCGGCTGCAGTCACTGCGTCACCTGAGGGCTCCTATGAGCTGTACGACTACGTCATCTCTTTGCGGGAGGGGATCATGGATGCTTGGGGAGGCATTATTGGTGCTATGAAGGCCGGTGGCAAGAGTAAGTGGACAAAGTCGGGTACCGGTCGTTTTCTACCGCCGCTAACATGACAACAGCCCAAGCTCTTCAGCCCTACATCGAGTCCATCTTCATGCTTCTCAACATCGTTGCCCAGGATATGAATAGGAGCGAGCCACTAATGCGGGCCTCTATGGGAGTCATCGGGTACGTTCCTTCCTTTCGTCAGTGGTGCTATGTTTTGACTTGACTAACGATTTGCATCAGTGACTTGGCCGACGCCTATCCCAACGGAGAGCTCGTGGAGGCCTTCCGTCAAGACTGGCTCATGGCCATGATCAAGGAGACCAAGTCAAACCGTGAATTCCAGTCGCGCACCATCGACACCGCCAGATGGGCCCGTGAGCAGGTGAGACGACAGATTGGCGGAACTTCGTCGGTCATGCACCAGACATGAAACGCACAGTCCTAGCTTGATATCAAGTTTTCCATGTGCCCCGACCTCCCTTGCCCTACCGGGCTGGCAACGAGAGCAGTTTCTGCCTATGAGCAAGCCGCATAAATCCAGGCTTGCGGACACCCCCTTAGTAATCCCATACCCCCGATATTACATACAGAAGGGCCTCCCCTTACCCCAACACCCCAACACCCCAACACCCCAACGCCACGCCATCGCATCGTCTATGTATCCTTTGCTGAGTTTAGATCCGGTTTCGAAAGCGGAATCACCCCGAAAGACACGCCGTAAGGCCGTAGTCGCATCATGTACGCCCCTTTCATGTCGAATAGGGGCCACGAAGTCATGTAAAAGATGAATATGGGTGGAGATTATCAACGAAGTAGTCCCCTACACACAGCGCCGGAAGAGAGGATCCATTCACTGTGCATGTATGTCTCGGGCGGCTGGGAAATGATTCAAGTGAACATTTCCACTCGGGTCCGACGCGAATTGCCTGCATCCTAGTGACAGCGAGGAGCTCGGGATGCTAGCGCACACGGCCCTCAGCCAAGATGAACGTCGCGCCGTTGAATGACGACGCTGCCCGGCAGAAACTAGAGGGAAGTGGCCTCTCAAACAGCTGTCCTAAGAGGCATGGGTTATCATCATTCACCCGACCTCACCAAGTCTTTACGCCCTACCCTCTCAACCAATCGCCCACCGACCCCTGCACAGAGTATTGGCATGTACAACGTGGGAGGCCGGGTTGATTGGCAGAAAGAATAGTGGAGGCTTGATAGTTTCAATAAAGTTCTGAGCGCTACTTGCCCTTGAATTGTGTGTGGAATGCCATCTGTTCTTTGGCCATTATGGAATCGAGAACTTCTGCTCAACTTGCTGTGTGTATAAGTACTTTATCTACGCAGGCAGCATACCATTGTGGTTGAGCTTGCATGCACCCAACTTGACCTATTCGTGCTTCTACTGCATGTATTATTGTTTGTCACTTCTTGTTCATTTGTTGATCCGTCTAGTGGGAATGAAGAGTGAGAAGTATCATGAGGAAGAAAGGGACGGTCTGATGAGGTTGGCTGGAATACTGTATATGTATATTAGTTTAACCTAAATACCTAGACTAGATGGGGGTATTGAGGGAAACCAGGAGCCCTGTAAGAAGTCGTAGATATCTCAATATCCTGGGCTGTCCTTCCTATCTATCTAGGATAATTCTGATCTTCATCTATCTCTTTTGCCCTGCCCATTCATAATTTCCCATTAATCTAGATAAGTGTCTGTTTGGAAGCAAAGATGATCAGATCCAGTCGGGAGGGAACGGGAAGGGAGTTGGTTTGAATCGTTGCTGGAATCTTTGCTCACTAATTGCGTTTGTTCTATCTAACCTAACCTGGAGCACGCGCCTCCCTAACAAACGGACGGGGTCATCCGCCTATTCGACTTGGTATCGAGATCTCAGGTATAAAAAGGTGGGTAGCTGTATTCTAAAAAAAAAAGGGAGGGAAACAGGCGCATGATATAGGGGGTATCCTTATTGTTGTATATATGAGAAGTCATAACATGTATGTACATATAAAGTATATATATATATATATATATATATAGCGTAGCTGATGTTTTTTCGTGCTTGCTTCCATGATATCGCATCCCAGAAACCAAAGCGGCCGGCCCTTTTTCGATCGATATCAAGGCCCTGCCCCGATAGGCCCATAGGGACTATAGATGGCGGTCGTGGCGTCGATGGCGGTCCAGCGCGCGCCGCCGTCCACCATGATCTGCAGGTTCGAGTCGAAGCCGTCGTTGAGCGCCATGTTGTTATAGTCGTTGTAGTAAGCCGCCGTGAAGGCGTCTATGGGCGTGGGCGGCGGCGGAGGGTGAGAGGAGGGCCCCGATGTCGGCATTAACATGGGCAGGCCCGGATTCGGCGGGGGGCTGAACTGCGGTGGTGTTGCATAGGTAGTGGTCTGCTGCGGAGGCTCGGCGTCCTGCGCTTGCGGGTGCGCTTGCGGCACGGCTGTCAGGTGGGTGTGGGGGTTTTGGTTCCCTTGCTCCTGTTGCTGAGCTTGTGAGGAATTTCGGGCTGGATGTACGTGGGCGAGAGCTCCTTGCGGTGTTTGAGTTGGAGCAAATGAAGATGGTAGATGAGGCTGTGGTGAGGAAGGGTTGACGTGTTGGGCCTGAGAAAGGGGTGGTAAACAGACTGGCTCTGAGTAGCCACCGGATGCTTTCTGTAGAGGGGCGAGGCGTGAAGGTTCCCCAGCGACCTCCATGTCGCCGCCGGGGTGTCGATTGTCCGTCGAGGGCGTCGCCTTGGCACGTGCGGTATGGAACTTCTTGATGGATGGCGTACCGCGCAGATCCGGGCCGTTAAGACGTGGGTGTATGGCGCCTAGAGCATATGGCTGTGGTTCCTCGATCTGTTTTCCGCAAACCCAGTCAGCATGCTCTAGGTCGTCTGAAGCACGCACGCATGCTGTGCTATGACCCAGGGATATGCTACTTACGCCGTCTGTCATTGTACCTGACTGAAACAGGATCCTCTTGGGGTTCTGGTCTTTGAACCACTTCTCGAGCCCATTAGCCCAAGCAGCCGCGAGCGGCCACGTGTGCGAGTACGCTCTTAGTATCCCGAGACTTCGGGCATAGATCATGCGGCCCTCGGCTTGCGCCGCTTGTAGGTCGTTGCCTACATGTTGTACATCCACTACGTCCGTCGTCTATCAGCGCTACTATGCCTTTGTAGTTCCAGGGGGAAGTAAGCAACGTACGCTGAGGAAACTTGACGAGGTATGAAGCCAACAAGCCACAGCTGTATATGATGAAGGCCTGGTGTCCAGAATATTAGCATAGGGAGATGCTAACTCTTTTGCCACATGACAGACGTCGCTTACCGCCATTTGTGAACCCAGACTCTCCACTGGTGTACCGCCTTCGAAGTGAGCATCAATCTGCTCATAGAGTACTCGCACGTTGCAGAAAAGGTCGTTGGACATGTTCCGATAGAATCTGACCTCGGGGTCGTTCGGGTCTCCTTGAGCATGGCGAATCATCCTAATGGGCAAATAAATATGTGAGTATCTCCAACCGAGAAACTCGTTCAGTATGGGCTACCTACTCGCTCATGTAAACCTTGCGCAAGACGATGTGGCAAAGGCGCAAACAGCCTGTGAGACTGAGATATGCCTATGCACCGGGTCAGTCCAATACAGCTCGTTCCTTTTTTCTCGCCCGCTTCACCCACCACACGTACCAGATCTTCTTCATAGTGTCTATAACCCCCCAGCAATATTCTTCCGAATGCATGCTCTGGGGGCAAGTCTCTCTCCCAGTCCCTTAGCCTGCGATGCAACTTGGCGAACTCGCTGTCCTCATCCTGTGGCCTCCAGTCCTTCTCGTTGTGCAACACTCGGCGCGCGATTATACCCCAATAGTTATGCACCTGCATGAGGGAGGCGAGCAAGGGCCGCGGTCGAAGCGAGCACAGGCTGGGGTCTGCGATGGCGGGTGGTGTACCCTCGAGCGCGGCACGCTTTTCTGGTATCCTTCCGGCTTCGAAGTCGGCTTCGTCACATGGAAGCAGAGCTGTTATGTCACTGGGCCCTAGTGACACGGGCTTGTAGGGTCCCGAGTGTAAGTTATCCTGACCTGGCAGCTCAGCGTTAGACAATGCATTCACCCACGAGCATGGCATTTTATGGCATTTTGCCTACTATGTAGCATCCACTATTACCGGCAAGATACCTGTTGGTCAGTGACTGACTCTGGATATTGAGAAGAGCATAGAGAAGCGTGGCCGTCGTGGGTTACTCACAAACGTGCGCCTTGCCGCCTCGGCCCGTATCCGCTGCACAATGTGTGACTTGTTTGTGATGGGACTGTAGGCTTCTTCGCGATGCAGCCGCATGAGGGCCGCCATCCTGAACGCTATGCCCGCGCTTATCTGCAGTGGGCATATGTGAGTATGTATAGGTGATTTTAGGAAGACTGCCAGGGGCCGAGGGGCCAAGGAAGGGGGGGAGGCCGGGCTCGGGCTCACATAGCTTGTGTTGGACTTGCCAGATCCTTGTTCGGCGATGCTGAGCAGGTAAAACGCCTGACATCTTTCTAATGTAGGTTCCAGATAGATCTCGTTGATGGCCAGCCGCTGCGCCTTCTGCATGAAGTCGTCGGCAGCCTTGAGCCCATCGCCGTACGTCTTGATGAAATACTTGTTGAACCGCGCACCGATACAGAGTATGCTCAGTAACAGGAAGACGCTGACAGACTCGGGATTCTCTCTGAGGCCGTTGATGAACAGCTTCTTGGGGATGAAGCCGATCTGGTAGAAGTGGCGAATGAAGGTGTGGATGCCGTCCACTATGGCATCCATTTGCGGCAAAAGGTCCCACTCATTTGTCACCTTGGGCGGCCGGAAGTTGGAGAGTGCATCGACACCGAGCCCCGGAGTGGTGGCCGACTCCCTCTTGACTTTGGCCACTTCATTCTTGCTTTTCTTGTCGGCCCGCTGCCGAGGATGGCGGAAGGAGCGGTCCTGCTCGAGATCCCCTCTAGTCGGGAACGAACTATGCCGGCAGTCAGTATCCCAACACAGCCCACGTCTCCCATGGCGGCGAGGGAGCAAAAGCCCGGGGTGGTGATGATGATTATTACCATTCGCTGGCTACCTTGGCTTCTACACAGGCTTTGCAGGGCGGTGCCTTGTCGTGGACACACTTGCTGCGAAGGCGACGACACCTAGCGAGACAGGTAGTTAATAGAGATGTCTATTGGCGGGTGGCCTATATAGGTCCCTCTACCTTCGGCAGGCAATTGGAGCACGGCGCTTCACCGGCGGTAGCGGCAACGTCACGGCACTAGTAGAGGTAGAGGCCGGGGTGCCGGAGAGGTCGGGCGAGAGGGACATGGTCGGAGAGGCCGCATCTGGGGACGGGGTCTCCGCAAAGCCAGCCAGCATACTCATGTCTCACCGGCACTTGTCCTGTCAATCCTCTCGTTATGCAGGATAATCTAGTTGTGAGCAAGAACAAGTTGCACGACAGCTAGGTTGGATTCCACCACAGTGGCCTACTGCAGACCGCACTTGCCGTGTCCAGGAGCGAAATCCAGTTGTCGTGGCGCTCCGGCAGCAGGCAGCCAGGGATCGTGGACTAATTAACTATTCCAGATGGTCTTCGACAAGTGACCAAAGGAGGGGGGAAGATACGATACTATCACCTCTCGCGCCGGTTGTCTTGACACGCCAAGGTTAGAGTAATAATAAAAGTCTGTGGTAGAGACCGCCACACATGTTGTCCGTTGATGATATGAATGCTATGTATGTATGTGGGTAAGTATGTTGGGAAGAAGCCTGGAGTGTGGGCGACAGCCATGGATGCTATACAGATGTCAGGACATTATCGAGCTATTGAGCAAGGTTAGGAAGTATTGTGTACTGCAGAGTGACTTTGCCTTTGTCTTGTCTGTTCTGGCTGGGCCTTGGGACCCCTGTTGTTGCTGCACGCCTTGCCACTGGAGCAGGCGCCTTGTCCCCTTTCTGTTGTCTTGTATTACTACTCCAGTTTCGTCTAGTACCAGTCCTTCTATGTATCCTTTGATCTGTTTCAACTCAGCTAGGCGTGCAAGAGACGGAGCTTTACCATATTTAAACTAGGTATCGTAGAGCAACAGGTCTTGGAGTGCGTATCAACACATTTTTATCTGATACCTGGATGTTGATAAAGGTCAATGCTGCCGTGTCGCACTCGTGGCCAAGGGAGCGGGGAAAGCAGACAACATGCATAATACAGCAAGTACTGCACTCCAGTCCTACAGGCTACAGGTATGCTGTATGTAGCGACTAGATAGGGTTAGTCCAGAACGTTGAAAGTTTGGAAGTTGGAAGTTGAACGACAGGAGCAGGGGTCTCAGCGCTGTACAGAAAATACAGAGCGTCAGTCCCAGGGGCTTGCACCGACAGTACGGCTTGCATGTCGATCCTCAAATTAACACCATGCTATTGTCTTGCTCTTTCTTCTTTTTGCTTTTCTTAAACTGTCCAGCCCCAGGACGATATTGAATGGGCTGAGCACAATTGAAAATGGCAGCATTCTTGGGCCCTCTACAGTACATAGTACTTCACATGAAAAGGTTGAAGGATTGAGGTCTTCCAACAGGATGTAAGCAACCGACTTTTGTACACTGCTGTGCCCACGTATGTACTTGATGTACTGCTGTAGATACATAGACCCTGAATTCAAAATATTGGAGCTACCTACGGCCCCTACTACTGTGCTGTCCTGTGAAGTTGCAGCCAAGAGATTGCCCGAGAGCGGGTGGCCTGCTAAGCTACCCGTGAGTAGACTAGCCACCTTACTCTCCTGGGTATGGCCCCGTACATTATTACTAATAAACCCAGATCGGTTCTGTACTGTACACGACGAGAGCAACACGATTACTGTGCAAACTAGACTAGACTATGGTGAGATTAGGCATCTGTCATCCAGTTGTTCTGCTCTGCTCCCCAAGTACTTGTATATCCGACGTCTACACCCAGCAGGCTGGGACGCACACTGACCACCAGTTGCGATCCTGTTACTCGGAGAGGTTCTCAGCTTTCTGGGCTCATAAGGCACAGAGCCAATTTAGACTAGATACATGCATCCAGGCTATTTTCGGGTTGAAACCCAGGTTAATCACAATCTCTTTACCTTTCCCACATTGTTTCATTCAGCAAGCAGGATAACCACCTGGTTACAATAGTGGCTCGGTAAAGCTGACATGCTAGCTTGACCCCTGAGATAACTAGTTAGGTATAAGATTCGTTGTTAATCCCCTCTCTAGATAGATTTTCTCAAGTACTGCCGTACACCATCTTACTTTGCAGACAGCGACACAATAGGTAGGTTGGTTGGACCGTTGGAGCATGTAGTAGTCTAGGTAGGGCACACTTCTTAACCTAATCTAGGGACATTGATTGATTGACCAGAATTTTGCCTGCCGCCAGCTACTTATTCAATCCGGCATCTCGTCTTGCCGAGGGCAGGATCGAGGCTAACAGCGGAGGGGTCGCATGGATGGATTTTTCCTACAATCCCGTCATATTTCACATTTTAGGTACTTATTCTGTACTTCATACTTGTATTCTTCACCAAAAAAGGACAGCAGCTGGGACTGGGCCATGCTTGTGCTGCTTGTGCGTGCATCAGAAAACAGGTTAAGCTTACTGTCTAGTGTGGAATATTCTATGTTCATAGCACAAGATTATGTCACATCAGTCGAGGGTGCTACGCTTTTGTTTTAGGTTACTTGACTGCGAATCATATATGGCTGACTTCTACCGAGTGATAACTCGTGGCGCTGTTAGATAGGATCTGGAACAGCAGCAAAAGTCTCTAACCTGACCTACTATCTAGCTCCTTTATGTGTGTGTACCTGATCTATACCGCTCCCAAAAGAAACAACAAAAAAATACCGTATGATTGTCTGATATTTCCTTGGTATGATCGACCATGAAACTCACGGAATCCCGAGAGTTTACTTAACCAGGCGGTCTGGGTCATACCAAGCAATTATAAGCTGCAGATAAGACACGATGCAGAAACCAGCTTTGATCCGAACAACACGCAACATGCACGCTGAGGTGCATACGCAGACCACCGGTGTCACTCGTCGTCGACGTGTCAAAATGCCTGTCTCTCATGCCCTTGAGACATAGCCACGCTTTTATAGCCGCCCCCAAATGTCGTGCATGCACATACATGTAGAACGGAGCATGCCTTCCGAAAACAACCGACCTAGGATGAACGGAGGGTGCTCGGGAAAGCGCTATCTGGCACACCTGGGAAACCCTCGAGGATAGGTGTGGGACATACCTTGATACGTAAGTAGGTAGGTTAGCTATTGTCATATCTCCTACCTCTAGGTAGGTGCGTTGGGTAGGCTTTTTACCTTTAAGGTCCCTAAACGTAGCCCTTAATCATTACTGTATCACACCTCCCGATACACCCCGTCCGCCTTCCCGGGTCCCAGATCCCCGGGTTCCAGTCAGGGTTGGGCATTCCCGAACTCGGGAATAAGAAAATTCATGTGCTCTTCATAATAAACTGGATGCCTCGAGTCTCAATCTGTTCATGTCCCAGACCATTTTAACTAGCCAATAGGTACCCGAATATAATAATAAGAATCCAACCCCGTACGGCCGGCACAACCACGAGCCACTCAACCCGACTGTCCGGAACGATCGGACTGGGCTGACCTGTTCATATGCTCCAGTTCATGCCATGCTTTCTGCAGCCGAGTGATTTCGCAGCCACACGAGAAACAGAAACAGAGCGCAACGTCAAAGTTTGGATGACTAAACTTGTATTTGTTCAGACATAACACATCCTTGTATCGCCGGTTAGCAACCATCCGTAGGGGAAAACAGCAGCCATGACTCCTTTATTACGAGCTTCCCCCAGCTTGTCGCCTCCTCTCATTATGTTCCCCTATGTCAGTATTGAATGTGGAGAAGTAAGTCTAAAAATGTTTTAAGTTCATCATCCCGACCCATCCGTCAATCCCAAAAATGCATGCATCCCAAAATGAATCCAAAGTGCCCAGGCCCGGTATCAGATCTGTCTTTTGCTACCGAGGAAGCATTGTCCACTCTTGACACCACACTCTAGAAGCAGCTTCTAGCCCCGTAAAGCAAAACGCCATTACTCCCAATATGCTCCCATGCTGTTAAGCAATTAAATCTGTCAAGCCGCGATATGAAACGTCGCCATTATCTTTCGAGACGACTATTACTGCGCGTGGCAGAGTAGAAACACCGGCCTCGTTACTACTTATGTCCCGTGAAATGATGTGTAAGTGAATCAGAGGTGATCGAAGTTAGTGTCGTCGTCGACAAAGAAACTGGCGCCCATGCCTAGGTCTCGATACTGTCAAAGGCCCCAGGTATAGTAAGCGATAGTCGCTGGCCGCGGTCTTTTCCAGCATCCGTAAGGGTGATTCCTGCTGGAAGTCGATTGTCCTGACCCGGCAGGAGTGCTGCGGTCACGGACTCGGGAGCGGGTGAAGCCGATTCCGAAGTTGGCGTATTACCAGCTGGGAGTAGTGCCTCCGGTTTGAGAGTCTCGCGCGATGCAGAGGCTTCTGATGGCGATGGCGCAGCTCCCGTCACTCCAGTCCCGTCCTTTTCCCGAGGTATTTCATCATTCCCGGTGACAATCTTTTCACCACCCACATTAGTGTGTGGTTGAGTGTGGTGGGTAGGTACTACACCACCGCCAATGCGACTCCAGAACATTTGGTCCCTGAGCCGTACACTTTCTTCCCAGGCGGCGCGCTCGGAGTCAGCATTGTCGGCCCGCCAATGTCCGTCTTTTACCATGCGCAGAAAGCCCAGGAAGTCACACGTCGACCGGACACGAGTCAAACAGTACTGGCAGAGAGGGTACCTCTGGGCCGAATCCGACTCGCTCGTTCTGAAACGATGATTTCGTAGGTGACGTTCGTCTTTCCTTGTTTCGCCGCAGAGCGAGCAGGGATAATACTGCGGCTTGCTGATAGACGCAAAAGGACTATGGGTTGGAATCGGCTCCACCACGAGAGTCCCTTCGGTCATAGCACTAAGAACGGATCGTCGGGCCAACCAAGATAACCCCGGGGCAGTATCGAGACGCAGGGTAGGCTCGATGTCCTCGGCCAAAGCACGTTTGTAGAATCTTGTATCCTTCAAGTGTTGCATAGGTGTAGACGACAATGCGGCCGGCCCAGAGCTGATGGCAGAAGCTGGA
The DNA here is from genome assembly GCA_022385605.1 of Xylariaceae sp. FL0594. NCBI lineage: Eukaryota > Fungi > Ascomycota > Sordariomycetes > Xylariales > Xylariaceae > Xylariaceae sp. FL0594. Next base: position 57,906 of record MU280821.1, read on the forward strand.
GTGTTGGGGGTCTGGGGTGATACATTTGCCGACGTAGGTGTACCAGCGGTAGAAAGCGATGCTGAGGAAGCATTTGAAGCTGTCGAGATGGCGGTGTTTCCGCCAAAGCTAAGTATAGGTAGGCCACTGTATGAGCCGGAAGAGACCCTCGACGAGGCTCTCTTGGAAATTTGAATGAGATAGAGGAAGTCCTCGTATGAAGCAAGGTCCGTTCGTAAAACTGGGCTGATGAGATGTGGCAGATTTGTCGGGTAGGTAGGCGAAAATGATTCGAAGGCACTGGTATGTGAAACACCGTCAGATATTTGTGTGTCGTCATCCCTTGGTTCGGACTTGCTGAATCCAGGTGAGGAGGGAGCGGTTCCACTATGGTCGTCGTGATCGGATGCCATCTGTTCCATAACAAGTTTAAGCTGGGTCAATTGTTCCTGTTGTGATTTTAACAGGCTTTCGGTGTCGGCCAGTTGTGCCTTGAGCTGTTCATTTTTCCGATGAAGTATCTCTTGGTCCCTCTTCGCATCTTCCTTGGCGGTGATCACCATCTTGTTCGCCTCCTCGAATAGCGAGACTGTCAATGTCTCCACCTCTTGCTCAATCTTTTTCTTTTCTTTCTCAATTTCCAAACGTTTACGCTTCTCTTCCGCTACCTGAGCAAGTAATCTGTTCTTTTCACTCTCGACACCCTTCCGCGGAACCCAAACATCCCCAGAAAGGGTTTCTTGTTGCTTAGCGACAAGAGCCTCTAATTCACGGATCCGTTCCCTCGAAATCTCCAGCTCTTGTCGCGTGGCGGAAAGAGTATCGTCGAGAGTGGTCTGGTGATTAATCGCATTCACTAGCTTTGTGCTCAGTGCGGCTACTTCTTCGTTGAGATCGGGATGGTGTGCAGGGCTGGCGACGCTATTCGCAGGGGACATAGCTCTTGCTCTCGGGTCGGGAATCGTACTATGATCACCATCCTCCATCAGAGACTGTGAAGAAGGTATCCGTCGCGGTCGAGGTGAAGCGAGGGAGCGCGAGTTCTCCGACACCATTATTTCGAAGACATTGGACGACGAAAGAGATTTGGTAGGTGATCTAGAGCGACCAGAGACATTGTGGGGTGTGCTCATGCTTGATAGCGATCGTAGGTGACCCAGCGTTCGGGAGGCAGGAGCCGGGCTTTGGTGCTGCGACCAGGCAGCGATGTTAACGAAACTGCGTGGTATGAGGTTAGTACGGACCTTGAAGCGTTGTGGTACGCTGGCAGATAAGGGAGGAGAATCGCCATGGCCATCTAAAGAGACAAGCTTGATATGGGGATGTTGATTGCCTGGAAACATCAATGGCACTTACGAATCCAGTTTGGCAACTGGTGGACCTAGATGGCCCAAAGACAAGGGAACTCAATATGTGCTCAATCAAAGAGAGATGGCATCTGAGACAGTATTTCGTGGCGATAGTTTTGCCGGGACAACACAGGCTACAACTGAATCCGATATGGAAATATGGGAGAGCAATCCAACGCCCACTCTAGCAACTTGGGGTCGTGTAAAAGCTCTAGTGCTTATGACTTGAAGCGTATCTCGATAGCTGATTGAAATGAGGCGCACAAGCTACAAGACTGTGCCGTGTCTCCCAGGGCTGAACTGGCCTATGAGTGCGTCGTGTAATCGTTTGTTTGTTCTTGATTCGAGGTTAGTGGCCTCTTCGACCAGTGAGAACAGAATTAGGAATAATAAGCCTATCCTGTGCAAAGGTGACGCATTGAGAATGAAGATGGACAAATGGAATTAAGAGGTTAACTGGTGTCTCGATTTGAATTTGGTAGCAGGAGAGGAGGGGTGGAGTAAAAGGGCCAGAGTGGGCAAGCAACTGCCAGACGCCGTCTGGAAGGGGAAGCGATATATGCTGTACTGCTGTACAGCCATATGCAGTAACCTACTGACCATAGCCTGTTTGCAACGGTACAAACTATTCATGTACCTGTGGATTGGCCGCCCCAATAATGCAACTAAGCGCCTGAAAGGATACACCAGACAAGGTTCAAGGTCGAGAGAAAGATGACAAGTCCCAAAGTTGCAACCCAAGCGTGCCAGGGCCAAGGTACAAGCGTAAAATGTACCTACCGATCAACATTTGAACCTTTGACTGCTAGGCATGTTCTGTGCTTTTATCTGTGCAGGTTCTTATTTCTTGGAGAGAAAGTTAACGCTGTTCTTGACAACCAAAGATCGCACTGCGCCTCCTGAAGTACCTAGGTTAGGTAATGTGATTTTCATGTGATAAAAGAATAAAAGGCTGGAAAAGAAGCGAAAATCGCAATAATACTTGACAATAGAGGGTTATACCTACAGCTGTACTACCTTACCATCGTCCTTTTGATTTCCAACTTCCAAGCATGAAGCTCACATGTACAGTAGTAGGAAAGCGATAGTTCTAATCCCGCGTTCAGACTGCACCGGCACTTTTCTTTCGAGTGCATCACAGCAGTACATGTTAGTACCCTGGCACACCTGGTTAGGTAGATAGTGTTTGTAGGTACAGTAAAACTATTCCGTTCTCAGGCCATGATCAAAATTATTCGGTCATATTCTGTATTCTGTATTTCAATGTCGTCATACAATTTCTGGTTGTCACACTGCCCAGCCCTTGTGCTAATAAAGTCATCTGCCATGCACTGTGAGCTTGAGTTACATGCTCAACCCAACCATTAATCTAATATTCTAGTGGTCAGGGACTGATTTCAATCGGCTATTTCTGTCATGGCGCACCTGGTCCGTGTTTGGATCTTCGGGGGCCTGGATTCAAATTTGCAGGCAAAGTCACTAGGTAAGTCCAGACTCGGATCTGCTTGGAGGTTCTGGACCCGACGCTTCGGTTTGTAGTCGTTGCAATTTGCAAACAGTGAAACATGCTTGAAAACCATGGCTTGTATTAACCCTTCAGCTTTGTTCGCATGTTTCTCTGACCTGTACCGGCTCAGGCTGGCACTGGTGAGAGACGACTGTATGTCACAGTATATACACCCAAAACCTCATCTCGATATCATCTTCATGCAAGCAGCTTCCAAATTGTAGGCGGATGCAAGACTATGGCTATCACTGCCACAAACCTCACATTCTTCCGGGCGGGCCACCATCCCGCCTACTCTTACTCATACAGGCCTAGATAGTTGACTTGGGGTCTGTACCTGCGTGTCACCTTTATGTACAACAATGGACTTGTGTTTGATGTTTGGTAGTAGTATAAGTTAGGTTAGATCACCTGGCCACATAAGTGTGACAAAAGGGGAAGCTGCCTTTACTCTTCGACATGTAGGAGCTCCCCGGTATGTACTGGAGATACCTGTGTTGCGTCAGTGAAACCAAGCTTTAGAATGCAGATCCTACCACTGAAATACAATCTCGTAACGGGTGTTGTTTTGGGGTCCAGATATGTTCCATGAGGCGAAGTCATTTGCTTGGCGTTGAGATCAACTCGCCAGCGTTTGTTCTGTGTCTTGAGATCTCTTTATGGAATTTGGCATTTTACAGCAGGATTTCGCAAATATCAGATATCATTCCCGCTTGTTTCCAGAGTTCAGCAGCGCCCACTGCTGGGCTTCAGAGGCATACGTCAAATAGTACGCCTACTGCTGTACAGCTGTACACTTTGCACTTTCATGATTCTGTGAGAGGCTGCGCAAATCTGAGCTACATCGAGCAGTAGAGACGGCAAACCTCGGCAGCAATGTTGGCGCTCTCGCCCAAAACGGGAAGAAAGAAGAAAGAAATGTATCAACCCTTCGAACCATCCTATCACGTTGCGAGAAATCCAGGACAGTAGATACGGGACGACATCTTGGTCTCCCGCTTGACATAAAAGACGACCTACTGAAAGGCCATTCACATCGCCAGCGCTCTTGGGGGTATAGAAAGCGCCAGCTTTTGCAAGCGGTTGTATTGATGAAAGAAGTTTTCAAGAATGAGAGACAATGCTTTGGCATCAATTTTAACCAGGAAGATTTGCGGGTCCAGTTTCATTCCGGAGATTACCCATAGGTCCGGTTTTATGTCGGCCCATTGAAGGTACCCACTTAGAGCTTCAACCTTTTCTTCAAATTCAGAATACAAATCTTCGGCGCCTGTTGGAAACTCACCAGTCTTTCCATTTTTCATTCATTATGGAATCGTTGGGACAACAGGTGTGGGATGCTGTCCTTTCCGGCACAGGTCTCACACAATCCCTTCTTGCCCTGTAAGTTCCTTCTTTATCTCTACGTTGTTCTGCCTCTTCGACACCGTCCTGACTGACTCAGAATCGCGCCGACTATGAAGCGCCCTCTCGCGATCCAATAAGCGTATTCTTCATCTCGATGCGAATGATTTCTATGGCGAGCACGAAGCAGCACTCAGTCTTCAAGAAGCGGATGCCTGGGCCAATGCTCATGCCGGCAATACACTGAACTCCGACACACGACCAATCTTTCAGCGTGCCAGCGTATGGAAACACCTCGATGCAGAAGCTCAAGGACTGTCCTTCCCCCGAGCATATTCTCTCGCCTTGGCACCCCAAATCGTCTATACCAAGTCGAACCTGCTTTCACAGCTTGTTTCTTCTCGGGCCTATCGGCAAGTGGAATTCCTGGCCGTGGGCTCCTTCTTCGTTTTCAATCGAGCAGGCGCTGCCTCGAATCGTGGGTTCTCTCGAATACCTAGTAGCCGTGAGGATGTCTTCGCAGCACAGTCTATCCCGGCTAGATCGAAGCGAGCCCTCATGAAGTTCCTCAAGTTCGTGGTGGACTACGATTCGGAAGACCAAAAGCCTATCTGGCAGGAGAAGGCCGACGAGTCGTTGTCTAGTTACCTAGCTGACGCTTTCAAGCTTGACGCGGATCTGCGTGATTCCCTTATCGCACTAACACTTGCCTTGGATGAGAAAATTACAGTCAAGGACGGCTTAGCAAAGCTTCATCGCCATCTTACTTCCACCGGGCTTTTCGGTCCAGGCTTCTGTGCTGTGTACCCCAAGTGGGGTGGTCTATCAGAGGTTGCACAGGTAGGGTGCCGTGCCGGTGCGGTCGGAGGTGGGATATATATGCTCGATACCGTTGTGACTCGGAGCGAGAGTGGGGAGGACAGCGACATATCTTTGCAGTTGTCAAAGGGTGTCACTGTCAAAACACCCATCTTTGTCACATCGCAGCAAACCGGTTCCGCTGATACGCAGAGAATCGCACGGCTCGTCGTCATTCTCAACTCATCATTGGAGTTGCTGTTCAGGTCATCAGTTGAGGGTACTCCAACACCAGCCGTTGCAGTTGTGGCATTCCCGCCAGATTCACTTGGAGACACTCATGCCCCAGTGTACGCGTTCGTACACTCGAGTGACACAGGAGAGTGCCCGAAGGGTCAAAGTGAGTTGAACCCCTTCCCCGTTTCTTTTCTCGAAATCCCTGGTGTTATGATGATTCAACAAGCGAATACTTATCTACATTGTCTGAGCTCTGCTTTGACGAGACAACCTCTGACAAACTGATTGCACCCAAGTTTTCATTTACTATCACGTTTTGCTCTGTCCAAAAAGGCCCTTTGCTAACATGGGTCTATGATAATAGGTGTCATATACTTGACCGTGCTTGCCGCGTCAGGTGTCGATTCTTCCCATATCCTTGACATTGCCCTGACCGAACTCATCCAGCATAATGCCCCTTCAGCGTGTGTTTTGTACAAAATGTACTACGAGCAGGTGGCAAGCGACCGTCAACCGATCATAACTCCGCAACGCAGTGCCACTGTGTTTGAGTTCCCATCTCCCTCACTTGGACTGTCGTTTGATGATACCAGCCTGGATGCGGTTAAAGAGGCCTGGAAACTTGTAATGAAGAATGACGCTGTGGATGACGAGTACATGAAATTTGAGGATCGTGAGGGTATGGAGGAGGAGGACGTCGTCTTCGACTGATCTCGTCTGTTAACCCGTAAGGAGCACGGCACGCCTACTTACAGTACAAGTCTTGCAATGATGATGGCAGGAGTAGCATGAATGACAATTGACGATCTGTATTACTGTCAAGTTCAAGTCTCCATTGAGTGATGTGCTGATTCCGAAATCGTGCCCTGTTGACGCAGACGAGACCAATTTAGCAACTGTCCAGATTATTGAGAATTCTGTCAACCTGTTGTGTGCCTCCATATATGCACCCCGAATCTGTACCCTGATATTCAGGCGAAGAAACATTCCAATCAACTCCCGGTTGATGAAGCCAGATAGCAACATATGGTTTTCCTGACCCATATGATATATATGCTCGACCCTTTTGGGCGCACCGTGAGCTATTTCCCCTCATTGCTAATTCCTCTCATCATTTCCCCCCGCCTCTTGCCCATCAGCCTCTGATTCCCCGAGAGTGAATCGGTCAATACCTAAGGGGACTTGTAGTTGGTTAAGATGATATTTCGCACGCTTCAAGTCTTGACGGAAGACCACGCCTCTCAAAACTCTGTAGGGAAGCCGCCAACTTATAGCTTTGCCCCGAGCCAGATGGGGCCAAATGCACCACCGGTAGGATAGTCCTGCTGAACAAACATGTCTCCCCTGGTGACGAGGCAAAGCGTGTTGTAGAATGCGAGTGCAGCTGTGGACCGCATTGTTGTGCGTGGGACGAATAGGTCATCAAAGCCTAGCCACTTGCGATTCATGTCGAAATCGTCGTCTTCACGCCGCTCCCCGTTCTCCGCAACAGCTTCCTGCACGAAACGGAGGAATTCCCGTGCCTCTGCATCGAGTTTCGCCAGTAACTCTTGTGTCTGCAGTTTAATTTGCTCCTGGGTCAGTTCTGGCGCAGGCTGCTCCTCCTCTTGGCCGAATGTCGCTTCATAAGTATTACCAAGAGAAGAGCCGGCTGATCCAACACCAGCACCAAAGCCGCCATCGCTGCTGAACCCGCCGCCCGGAGCATCGTCGCTATAGCGCACGGCCTCTTGGAGGTTGTCACGCCTGCCCAGTGGGCTAGATAAGTCTCGGCCTTTATGAGCTGAGTTAACGCCGCGAATAGACGAACCAGGTATTGCCGAAGAGCCTCGGTTCCAAGGCTGAAGTGCGGAGGACAATTGATCGGACATAGGGTGCTCTCCCTCCCTACCGATCTCGTCACCGCGCCCTTCTGCGAACGTGCCCTCGATGTACTGTAACTCATCATGGTGGCCTTCTCGAGCCTGCTCTTGTCCATCTTGTCGCTCCATCATCCTCGGCCGAACCCGCCTCTCGTCCTCCTGCTGATCGTCAAGCATTGCTTCTGTGGAGGTGCGGCGTCGACCACGCTTTTCCTTGTTTGCGACTGGAATCCCTGTAATCTTCGAGAAAAGGCTGTCGCCCGAGTATTGAGAAGCTAGAGGGTGGACCAGACCTGGTATACTGATACTTTGACCAATATTACCGATTCCCAGTCCAAAAGTGAGGAGCATTGCATTCCTCTTCGCCTGGCGTGGTTTGACGACAGTGCCTTTGAAGTTGCCGCAATTCTGAATATAGTCCGTTTGCCACCTGCGAATATCCTTTCGAGAGAGTTGCGTCTCATCATCGACCAATATTTTCCTTCTGCGAGAATGCGCTGGTCGCACAACAGGCTCGTCATTTTGGAATGCTCTATGCTCTTCTCGCTCAAGAAGTGGTTCGGGAAGTGGCTCGGCGTCGGGAAGCGGCAACTCTTGGACGATATCGTGGTCATGGTCGGCAAAATGTGGTTGATACTCTGAACTAAACGCACCCTCGGCCTCTGTAGTTGGCAATGGGGGGAGCGCGGGCTCCTCGCCGACTACAGCTGAGCTTTCGCGCTCAATGATATTTCCTTCCTCGTCAATCTCAATGCCCCAGTCACCATGAGTCCCGAAGACATCATCATCATCTTGCGTGAAAATGAGTGGTTCGTCATCAACCTTGCGTGCCGATGATAGGCCTTCGAGATGAAAAGGAGAAGCATGACCTGCTGAGGAGCTTGAATGATCAATGTCAAGTTGAACCTGAAAGGCTCCCCCAAGACTTTGAGAGCTTGAAAATTGGGTAACAGGCGGAGACATTTGGGACGACGTCTTCTGTGTGTCGAATTGGCTGACAACCATAGAGTCTAGGTCGAACTTGGGCAGCGGCATGTTTGGATCGAATGCTGGGTCATCCTCGATCATCAAGCTCTCACGACTTCTCTTGCGTCAGCTTTTCCTCTAATGCTTCAACTGAAACTGAAATTTCATTGCGCACCTCGTTTTAGCCGCATAGAGATCTATGTGGTTGCCCGAGAGGCCGTCGTAGAACAACTTCATCCGGTTTCTTGTTCTCTCCGCGTCGGCTATTAGGTAGGTGACCTGCTCGTGGTATACACGTGATACACCATAAAGAAGATTCCCCTGGAGGCGCAACGCAATCGGCGCACCGGGCTCTAAAATCTTGCTACATGCGCCGCTCACGTCGACTTCTTGTATAGCCTTACGTGTCACCCTTCTCCGGCTCGAGAGCTTAGTGGTTGCAACAAGCCTGTTATCAGTCTTCGTCAGAGAGTGGGCTTGGAATCAACGACATTCAGACACATCGAGTATTTCCGCAACTTACCACACAGTAGCAACGCCATATTGGCGGCTTGTCAAAACTGCAAATGCACAGAAATCAGCAAGTGAGTCAATAGTCGCGAATGGAAATGGGTTCTCACTTTCGTGACTGTAAAACATTGCGATCTCTTCTCGTACGCTTCGGCGATAAGGCTGCTTGAAGGGGATGCTCAAACCATCTTAACACGCAAGATACCGCCAGCGGTGTCAGCTAGACGCATCGGCTCGAGCGCTGGTGCAGGACCGCGAATATAACGACGGAAATACCCCAGTGGAGTGTACGAAACCCAGAGGGGAGTCGCGACTTCAAGTTGCTGCCGTAAAGTTGGCGTTCCCAGTGGCCAGTGTCTTTCTTTAATATGGTATGAAGTCAAAGTAGAAGCGGAGCTGGGATTTCGACCTGATATATTGATATAAAGTTGTAACTTGTGAACAACAGGTAGCTCCCCCTGCCAATGTTAAGACGTGCTACATTTTGTGGCCTAGCAGGATTGCTCCTTCCTATCCTTATGAATACAGGGCCAGTAACTGCCTTCCACAGGTAAAGCCACTTATACAAGAAGGCAGGTGCACCAAGTCCCTACCCTGGGATTAAAGTAGCAGTTGCTACTTCCTAGTAAATGTACATAAGGTACAGTCTAAAAGGGATAATAAATCTCATCAACTGGCAGGTGCTTACCTACTATACAAGTAACCTAGGCAACCACCTCCAGATTTCTGTCCGTCTAATCGGTCGTTAGATCCGGGCCATATATATTAGCATTAGGCAGCTCTTGAGAGAAAATGAACGTCGCCTGGACGTTTTAAGTCATACTATCTCAAGCAGTCGACGCTTAAGTGACCACATAGATCTGTGGTCGCATCACATAACAGAACGAATATCTATGCTGCTTCAGTATGCAATACTAGTAAGAGCCAATGACCGTGGAACCGTCTTTAAAAACGGGGATTGCCTGGCTTTAACCTTACAGGATTCGAAAGTCCGGAACTGTAACATGATTGTCACGGGCTTTTGTTTTTTTACCCAACTTTTCTATATCACAGGGTACTGAACAGTTATACTGTTATTTTCTCAGTGACGTCAACGTCCAAATTGAACCTGTAGGCCTACACCGAGTTTCTAGTAAGGTACTGTGTATTACATGCTTAGATAACTTAACTTCTTAAGATTCCGTGCGGCGCAGTTGAAACAATCCTTAAACTTATCATCTTCTGCTTCCGACTTGGAACCAACTGAGATTTGCCTTCCCTAGCCGGGGAGCCGGGCATGCCGGGTTCTGGCCGGGTTGGGCCGTTTGGAAGTATGGCGACATAGTGGGGGTTCTCTATCAAAAGTCCCTGCATATATGGGCTCACCAATCAAAATCGAGTCATCTACATGGCATGATCGGAGATTTACAATAGATAGATCACTACTATCTTGTCCCCGTTCCAGACCGAAGTTTCTTCAATCCCACCATTCCGATATTACAAGTACACTTATCTACAACCTTGTTTCTTCTGGTATCTGTTTTCATTAATATTATTTCTGACAGATTAGCATATCCAGTCGCCAGTGGGGACCGGGATAAGAGACTTACATATGTCTTGCTTTTCGCGCTCATGGTCACCTTGAAACCCCACACAGTGCTAGTACGTGAACATCGCCATCTCGCACTCATACAAAGTCTTCCTCTGGGTTGAGACACACTCCGAACTTCGAAGAACACGGTTTCTTCCCCTCGCGGGCGTTAGCAGCAGTTCTGGTGCCTCAGAGCAAGTTGCCAATCTTTCTGCAATGGACGCTCTGGTCATTTCCGAACTCGCCAAGTGCGACGATGGGATTCCCTTCCCGGCGCAATTGCATCACGTCCATAGCACCTGGGCAAAGACTTTCATATCTCGCCCCGATCTATACCTCCAGCCAGAGACTCTACCGGAGATAGAAAAGATCGTGAAGCTGGCGCACAGATGCCACCGTCGCATCACCACCACCGGCTGTGGCCATTCTCCCAGCTCCTTGACCTGTACTTCTTCGTGGCTTGTCAACCTCGACAAATACAACCGCATTCTGTCTCTAGATGAGAAGACCGGCGTTGTGGTAATGCAAGCTGGCATCCGTCTATACGACTTATGCGACCAATTGGCAGAAAATGGGCTTGCCATGCCCAACCTCGGGAGCATCAACGAGCAATCCATCGCGGGCGCGATATCCACCGGCACCCACGGCTCCAGTCTCCGTCATGGAGTCATGTCTGAGAGTGTCTTGTCGTTGCGCATAACCACTGCGGATGGACAGACGCGATTCTGCTCCCCCAATGAGAACCCAGAACTGTTCCGTGCGGCTCTGATATCTCTCGGTGCGCTGGGGATTATCACAGAGATCACCTTTCAGGCCGTCCCTGAGTTTAACCTCAAGTGGCGGCAGATCATCGACGCTGATAGCAAGATGCTGGACGCATGGAACAAGGATCTGTGGACACGAGGCGAATTTGTCAGAGTTTGGTGGTATCCGCACACCAGGCGTGCTGTAGTCTGGTCTGCGGATAAAACAGATGAGCCCCTTGTAGATCCCCCGCGGTCCTACTATGGAGGCACACTCGGATATTACATCTATCACAACCTCCTCTACCTAGCCCAATACGTCCCACGCATACTCCCTTGGATAGAATGGTTCGTCTTTGGCATGGAGTTCGGGTTCAGAAACGGGACGACGGCGCAAGCGGTTCAGCCTAGCCGTAAGGCTCTGCTCCTGAACTGCCTGTACTCTCAGTATGTGAACGAGTGGGCGATACCACTTAGCAAAGGACCCGAAGCTCTGAAGAGGTTGAGTAGCTGGCTGAACGACCTGCCACCCACTGACCCCGACTATGTGCCGCATTACATCCCCTTCTCTTCAAAGGGCCTGTGGGTGCACGCACCGGTCGAGGTCCGTGTCACCGACGCCTCCCAGGCAAACCCCAAGGCAAGAAGGCCGAATACTCGGGCTTTCCTCGAGCCAACGATGGAGGACGAACCGACTCTGTACCTCAATGCGACGCTATACCGGCCATATCACCACGACCCTCCTTCTCGCGCCCGTTATTACGAGGCGTTCGAGTGGCTCATGCAGGAACTGGGCGGCCGGCCGCACTGGGCGAAGAACTTCGAAACAACGGGCACCGCCATCGAAGAGATGTACGGCGATGATCTCAAACAATGGCGACACGTCCGGGACACCGTCGACCCGGATGGCGTGTTTGCCGGGCCGTGGCACCGCCGCTATGTACTCGGGGACGGGAAGAGACTGCCCTACGAGGAGATCGAGTCCGGATCGACCAGGATATCTGACAAGGCTATCCACTTCAGAGGTCTTGTTCCTTCCAGCGATTAACCAAGCCAAACAAAAAAGAAACACTGCAGCCGGGGCGGAGACTTCACGCAAGAGAGGAGGTGAACGAGTTATATGCCTGCCGAGGATTCGGCAAGGGGTAAAGATCATCCCTGCACTCCCCCGGCACCGAAAAATGGTCAGGAGTATGATTTGATGATAGGAGCATCGCTATCAAGGGGTTTACCGTCTCTTGTCTAGGGAGAAAAAATATGTAACATGTAGCGGCTGATTGTCACTGGCACAATGCATTTGGAGAATTCTGGACCCAACTTCAACATCTTTTAATCTCCACTGAATAGCTACTTGTCCGTTTCAATCATGAGCATGCAGCATAAAATACCCACAAAGCTGCCAGTATTCGTTCTTGTGTCTTGTTGGTAAGTATAGAACATGACCTAACCAAGAGTTAGCTGGTTATGGTACGTTGCTGGTATCCTGTACCCAGCCTGCATGCTGTCTTCATTTCTATACAACCTAATACTGTGGTTTTCTCTCTGCCTAACAGAGGGATGGTGACATTGTGCAGACTCTGGAGATATGGTATGAATGCACCCCTTAGGTCCGTCTGCATGTCATACGGGCGTGGGCATGGGTATGGGTATCATTAGAATCTTCCATTTCCTAGTTTTTTGACTTCATTAAGACCTTATGATCCGAATATATCCCTAAAAACCTGCCACCTGTCCTCAGCGACCTTGACAAAGCGTCTGAGCACCTCCGGCCCCACCATCGTGCCTCCGCTCTTAGAGATACTAAGTATCTTCGTCTCTTTTTCTTCTCCCTCCCCCTTAATGCCAAGCCCCGACCTATCGACGACAACGGTGACAGTCTCATCACACAACCCCTCCTCGAACCTGTCCGGATCCACCAATATCCAGAACGACTCACTTGCCGTGCGACCCTGGCCCAGTGACTGAGTCTGCATCTGCATCTGCTTGAGCCGGTCCTTGGCTGTAAAGACGGCGGCCGTGCACGCGACGGGGAGTCCTCGGACGGATAACGGGACTGTATTCGTACCACCTGACGAGGATGACCGCTGTGGGCGCGAGCATACGACCATCTCCCGGTCCGCATCCCAGTAAGCCTTGGGTAGCTTGGTATCGCGCAGAGCGGCTAGGACGGCGGCCCACGCGGCGTCAAAGGGGTTCCCGTCGAGGGATACGAAGAGGATATCGATGTAGAGGACCCAGTAGGCCTTGACTTCTCTCGTATCTTCTTCTTCTTCTGCTTCGTTGTCTGCATCTTGCATGTCTTCGTCGTTCTCATCCGAGACTGCTGTCTTGTCGTGGTATATTCTTAAGTCTTCCGCGTTCAGGATACCAGAGCTGTGCAGAAGAGAGTAGAGGCGCGTGATGAGCGTCTGCGCGAGAGTCGTAGGCGGTACGCCCGGTAGCAGGTTCGGCGCGGAACCCGTCGCTAGCTCGATATTCGGCACGAGGAGGTCATAGACGCGTATCTCGTCGGTCTCGCCGTTGCTCGTTGAGGTACCGGTATGAGTGGAGGCTCGGTAGTTGGGGATTTGCGACGTCGCGAGCGTCTCGCCTCGCACGCCACATATCACCGTGGTGTCTCCCGTTCGCACCATAGCACTGCCGTGTGCGTGTGATAGAGATGACGTATTGATTGCGGGCCTTCTGGCCTCGGTCGGTAGGCGGCCATTTGTGCGCGAGGAGGGGGTGGTGCTGGGATCTGAGGGTTGGAGGTTTGCGAGAAGGTATGGATGGGGGGAGAGCTTGGCGAACGTGGCGCTCGAGAGCGTCTGTGGGATGGACGTCGCCATCCTGATGCCAAAATTCCACTATGAGGGGAATTCAGTGTCTAGAAAAGAGTGTATGATACAGGAGTTGTAGACAATTGCAAGGATAGCCTCATCCTTTTGGGTTTGAAGTTTTAGAAATTTCAATGGGTCCCTTTTCAGCCTCGAGGGATCTACACAGTAAAGGTTAGCTTAGAGCTTGCAACTTTAGAAGTCAGATGGAATACTTTAGCTTTGGTGGGGTCCATTTACAATTTAGCACCGGCAGTTATCTACCTACAACAGTAAAAATTAATTATAGATTTAAAAGGTATATTAAATTTTAATACTTAAAAGCTTTCCATGCTGTATGCTGGAGTCTGGCAGTGTTACGCACTGGTCAACCGTAAACCCGGGTCCCGGTTCCTCCAGTTTGATGGGTAAGTAAGATTCCTAGAGTGGACGGGCTTGCAACGTCTATGGCAACAAACGGACAAATTGAGGAGAGACATGCACGTCTACTTGGTGAGGCTCGGCTCCATGGACATGACGGCCTGGAAGGATCTTCGCTAATCGCAATCAGAAAGCCTGTTTGAACAATCCTTATTGTGTGATGGGATTTATATATATATATATACTTTTATTTTGATGATGGCTATGCTCTATGCAGCGATTCCATGCACGGCTGGGAATACATGCATGCATCCATACCTACTTAGTATATGCCTACGCTCCCTCGCCGCCCAGAGATACCTTACCACATATACATTATTAGTTTATCACTTTCTATGTATTTTCCTCTGCATGCAAAGCTTTCGAAAATTCTTGCTTGTTCGTGCCTGAGAGCTACCTAGTCAGAAGAAGGGGAAATCCAGGGGCTTGGAAGGAAATGTACGCTGGTCGTGTCATTTCCTGTTTTCAATGGGGGCTGGAAGGTATATGTATGAATGAATTTCTACAGTACGTAAGGTACAGACCACGAACAGGTGGACCTGCATGTGCAACCACAATATACTGGAGGCGCAGTGCAGATACTGAAGGAAGCCCAACAGACCAGCATGTAGGTTAATCTAGGGGCGCTGGCAAAGGTAGGGTGTACGGTAAGAAATCTGCTTCATGTGAATGCCAACCACATTTCAAGACCCATCATGTCGACTGCAAGCCTTGATGGTGACAGTACGGGAAGCTTGGACTGGCTGGGATTCTGGGAGAGTCCAGAACATGCAAGTGTAGGCGTGTTTGCCTTTCCAACTGGCAACTGCTGTGACCAGGCAACTAACTCTACCTTGAAAATGAAAGGAGCGAATAGTATTGAATCGGTAGAAGCGAATATAGAAAAGGTAGGAGCAAGTTAATATGGTAGGAGTATGTAGGTGGTGCTATACCAGGTACCTTACTGATTTGTCCTTGTTGCCCTGTACCTATGCTTTACCATCTTCAAGTTGGCATCATCCGCTTTTCTCTTCTTACATATATATGTACGACTGAATTGTGAAATAACTGTATCGCCCAGCACAGCGTCTCTAGTAGATTACGACCATTATTCACTAACTACTGTAGCTCTACGGTTACTTCATCATGTCATCTGATGCCCATCAGGGGGCTTCTTCTCCAGACTGGATCTTGCAACACATCCGGGATCTTTACAACGCGAACATGCCGCTGTACACCAAGGATGCCATACAGAAGGTTGCCGAGGCACTCAGGTTTTGCGAGCAGTCCAGGTCAGATAGGCGAAAAGTGGTAACTGTCACCCTCCCTGGTATAGATGGCAGAGACCACAAGATGGACGTCAATCTACCAAGGAAACGTCCAACGCCTTCATGGGCCGAATTCTACCTGGGGTCCCAACTCGATGCAGAGTCCGAGCTCGATTCAGAGTCCCAACTTGACCCAGAGGAGGAGTTAACAGACCTGTAGGCACACAATATCTCCAATAAGCCCGACAACTCGATCTGACCCGACTACTAGGTCTATTTACTATCGCACGGCCCACTCAATGACAACGGACGACCACTTCTCCGTGGAGGAGGCTTATTTGCCGATGATGATTACCCCTACCTCTTACCTCATGTTGCCAAGCAAGAACGGCCGGACTGCAGTGCAGGTGTATTCTGCGGAACAGCTACGCATAGTCTTCCACAGTGTCGAACGGAGATGGAAGGCGGGCCCGCACTACGCACAGGTCGAAGCGACGCTTGCCGCAATCCCGTCTCTTCCTGCCTTGAACAAGGTCGTCGGTTTGGCTCTGGGGCCGCTCCTCACCGGAACTACAGTTGAATTTCGGGTTATTATGCAACATGTGCTCTTGTCTGCTCTCCAAACAATTCTGTTGCGTCTCGGGGCCTTGACGCTGTGGCCATTGACATGGAAGTCGACATGGATGACGACGGCGACGTGTGGCCCTTACATTCAAGACCCTATATACATGGAGCCGGAAAAAGAAGTGCTATGCGCAGCCGGTTTCACCATTCTTGAGGATCCCCAAGCGTTGCTGGTGTTGGACGACTCTAGTGTCCTGGTTACGATCAATGCAAGTTTCCCAATAAAACAGATTGTGGCGGATACTTGCCGCCCAGGAATCATATTCTGGGAGCGTGGTGACAGGGACAGGACCTTGTAAGTGGATGAGTAATTGCTCTCTTGTATTGCTGGAACTGTTGCCTGATCCGTAACTCTTCGCAGTTCAAACAGCCATTCTTCCAGGGTGGACGAAATGCTCGAGAAGGAATACTACCAGTGGCCATTTCCACCCATGGACGCGCTCCGTGACCTCGTCATGTATGTTAGGAAGCGTTAGCTGTGTCTACTGCAGGAAAGCATCTTTATGGCAGCGTGTGAGGGGACTGGCTCTGGAGGTTATCATGTTGAGTTTCCAACCCTCTGATACCAGTATGTTGTATTTGCTGTGGCATAAGCCGCATGCTATACAAATATTAATAAAGCGATATTTGGCCTACTTTGCAACCTCCTTGCCCCTGCGTTTTTTTCATACTACTTAGGTAAGTAGTTTACTGCTGTACGTGCGTCTTCCTGTATAACATTCTGCTGACAGAGTTGTGACTGGCGTCTTGCTTGGTTTGTGGTCCTCCATGGCAAAGTCTGAGAATGTCAAAACTGAAGTTTTTGTTTACATGTATGTACCTACCGGCGTACCCTTTTAGTAAGTGCATACATCCAGTCTCCCTACAGCCTGCCTGATCAGGTGGGTACTCCTATGTACCACTGGGCAATACATCTCTGGAAATCTTTGGTGGGTGCGATGTTGAAGATACGCGGCGCAGGCTGCGGTGGGGTCCTAACAGCAACTGGCAAATCAAAGCCTTCTGTTACGCGCCCTGTTGGTGTTCTACATACACAATACTGCCGGTGCATGCCATCCTTGTCGGCTTCACCTCCCAGGTCCTTCGTACACGGTAAGTATCGAGCCTTGATAAAATATCTCTCAGCATTGTGATAGTAACACTGGAAATTGTTACAATTCCATGAGTGTGTTTGTCATTGTTCTCTATCTAGGATTACATTGATGTCACACCAAATACTTACTTAGGGTGTGCTGTATGTTATGGCAGCTGGTGGTTAGCCTGGCCTTGGCCGGTAGGTACCTAAGTAACCATCTCCTGTCGACTCCTTTCAGCTCAAGCCTCGAGGGATAATCGTGCAAATTCACAAGCGGAGACTCAATGCTCGTTCACCACATCACCTAACCTTGAATCTCTGATATTTCTACGACAAAACTTGGGCACTCAGTCCTGAGACCACCGTTCTGATAAGACTCTGATTATTATTACTGTTGGCATTTTCTACTGGTGAAAGCTGTACGCCGTACGTACTTACCTGGCTGGGAATGTGCTTTACCCAACCAAGTAAGTACTTACTTGGGGGGTACGAGGTAATTTGAGTGAGTGTATCCGTATGTGGTGCTAGCATCCCCGACCTTTTACCCTTTAGGTATCGAGGATTGTGATGGACCATCTCAACTCTCCATCATTCTTGTTGATCCTGTTGGTGACAACGGCCCGCTAATGTAAGCGGCCATCATGACCGAGCTCCTGTTCTGCGACCTACCCCTGCTTCTGGCTAATCGTCTGGCTGGGGGCTTCTCGCTAGGGTCACCTCAATCTGGCGCGCCTGTACTATTTGGTGTGCGATCTGCATGGGATGGGATGCCCTCTGCGGGGAACTAAGCCATGGTCGCCAGCCAATATCAAAGCGCGGTGAGCCGCTGCGCCGCTCGCCTCCAACTTTCTTCATCTAGGATTCGTCCACCATTGCGCCTTGCTCGATTCTGATTGATCGGGTGTTGAATTTCGCACACAGTCAAATCTCTCACAAGCCTGTGATGTAGCAACTTTATCTAGCCAGCTGCCGTGTATGTGACAGAGGGTTATATAGACCCCTGCTTCTGTCTCCCTGGTCAGTGTCACACTGCGTGTGGATGCATGGCTCACATGCATATGCAGTATCTTTTGGACCGACATAACGCACGCTCTTCATGGCACCTGCACTGCTGCACAGAAGGACGGCCACCTACTTTACTTTACCTTATTCGCAACTGTTATATTCAGCCGACTTTACCCCAACACCACCAATTCGCCCTTCCTCGCCTCGTAGGTTTCTTCTCACTGTCTCGTTCGAGCCATGATTCGCGCAGACCATTGGCGCTCCCTTGAAGTGCTCTTCCCTTCGTCGACCTGAGAGGATCACATATTGCTCGTCAGTTGGTCGGCCTTATTTGTTCCAGCTCTCAGTTCGTATTTCTTTCCCCCATCGAGCTGTGTCGAGCGAAAGGCATGTAAAAAAGACTCAGCCCCGCCGAGAATACCACGAAACACCGGGACACGATCTTCGACTCTGCTGGTGAAAAGGCCGTTGAGGCTCAATGCTCAACTCTGTCATAACAGCCGCCAGCGGAAAGTGGATTTGACTTGTTAATCATGGCGCAACCTCCTCCGTCTCTTATCGGGAGAGCGATCGGGCTTGTAGCGGGACTTTCGAAGCGCATTTACATACCCACCACGCCGACAAGCCCGCCTGGCCTGGTGGAAGCAAACACACTCGACCCGTGGATACAATCGGGCAAATATGCCCTGGCGTGGACATATTTCGCTTTGGCCCTGATGGGTTCCGCCGTTCTTCTGCGTATATGGCATTGGTGGCAGGACAAGATCCGGCAGGCCATCTACAAACAACAGGTCGAACAGCACTACCGAGATCTATACAACCTCGACTCGAGCTATGTGATGAGCGGAATGGAAACGAGTCAGACCGGCAGACAGTTCTTTCCCGAGGAGGGTGGTGGGAAGAGGGACTTCAAGCCCAAGACCGACTTTTCCGCCGTTGGCCCCTTCTTGGATACCTTGGCCTTGTTCCGATGGGTCTTTTACCGGCCGATCCCCGACATAGTGTGGCGCAAACATCGCTTTACCTTCTCCTCGCTAGCCGTTCTGGTCGTCGGGTTTATCGCGCTGGCCTTCACGTCCCTGTTCGTCTTCCTCCAGCAACCGCTCTATTGGCAGAGCATTCAGTTCGGATCGCCGCCGGTGGCCATCAGGTCTGGCATGCTGGCCGTTGCAATGACTCCTTGGATCGTTGCGACGAGCATGAAGGCCAACATCCTCACGCTCATTACAGGCATTGGTCCGGAACGACTGAACGTGTTCCACAGATGGGCGAGTTACCTGTGTCTCTTCCTATCACTGATCCACACCATCCCTTTCTTCATCCAGCCCGTCTGGGACGATGGCGGCCTACAGGTCTTCCAGAAGTTGTTCCCTCAAGGCAGTGGCGTCATCTACGGCACAGGCATTGCATGCCTAGTGCCTTTGGGCTGGCTCTGCGTAGCTTCTCTTCCCTTCATCCGCAGGATAGCGTACGAGGTGTTCGTGACCTTGCACGTGCCTGTTGGTCTCTTGTATGTGGCATTGCTCTTCTGGCACACGAAAAACTACCTGGCGACGTGGGATTACCTGTTTGCCACTATTGCCATCTGGGTTGTCTGCTACGCTTATCGCCTGTCGAATCTCAACTGGACCAAGCCATGGCGCTCGTCCTTCCTTGTCGGGGACGAGGCGGCCATCACGCTCATGTCGGAAAACGCCATAAAGATTACGATACCCACACAGATGAAGTGGAAGCCCGGACAGTTTGTATATCTGCGGATGCCGGGAATCTCCTTCCTGGACAACCACCCGTTCACCATCTCGTCCCTTTGCAGTGAAGATTTTCCTTCCGAGTACGGAGAACAGTACCGGGACTGCACACTTGTCTTTAAGCCATATGGTGGCTTTACTCGAAGGGTCTTGGAGACTGCTATTGAGAAAGGGCCTTTCCATACCTACCGGGCATACCTCGATGGGCCATATGGCGGTATGCGCCGAGAGCTTGCCGCCTTTGACACATGCATTCTCATCGCAGGCGGAAGTGGCGTGACGGCATTGATGTCTCAGCTCCTGAATTTGATCAAGCGAATGCGTGACGGCAAAGCCATCACGAAGAAGATCGTGGTAGTCTGGGCTCTGAAGCGACTAGAGGCGATGGACTGGTTCCGCGAAGAGCTGCGGATTTGCCGCGATTCGGCGCCTCCAGAGTCCGTAACATGCAAGTTCTTCGTCACAGCGGCGGTCCGACAATCACGGATCCCGCCGCAGCACCAACGCGCGCCCCGCCCTCTCAGCATCATGTTCCACGACCGCTTAGATGGTTTTGTAGCCGGCCTCGCCTCGAAGCGGAACTCGCAGATGATCCGCGACGAGGCTCAAGGTAATCACGAGTACGAGCAACAACTACGAGCCGAGGACGAGGACAGAATTACCGCCCTTCCGCAGCAAAAGTACCTCCAGCCCCATTCCGTGCCGCCGCAACACCCACCGAGCAGTCGGTCGCCCCAGGAAGAGTCGCTACGCAAATTGGAGGGCCGAGATGCGAGCGATGAAGAGCTCGGCGAGGAGCCACCGCGATTTACTGAAAATGGTTTCCCGGTGGAAAAGAAAGGGGAGTTCCACTTCCCGCCACTCAGGCCAAGGCCGGAGATGCAGCCCCATTTCAACCTTGCGCCTCCCTCGCCCCGCAACTTCCCACCACCGCCGACGAACGAAAATCCGACGAGCGGTGCTTCGCCGCCGATAAACCCCCCCGAGCTTGCCCACCTGCGCACTACGAATCTGCCGACCGGAGCGGGGCCGCGGCCGACGTCGACCTTTGGCCCACCCTCGGGCTTCGATTTCGGCTTCCCCGAGACGCCGACTGAGTTCCAGAAGAATCTGATGCGCTTCGCCTTTCCAATCCCTCACCAGATCGACGGTGGATGGAGTGTCGAGTACGGCCGTCCCGATTTAGGGTACATGCTCCGGGAATGGACGACAGGTGGCCCCGATGGACGAGGCATCTTGGGGCGGAGAACAGCAGTATTCGTCTGCGGTCCGCCTAGCATGCGAGTCGGAGTGGCCAATACTGTGGCCCGGTTACAGGCCGAGATCTGGGGTGACCCGATGCTGGAAGAGATCTTCCTTCACACGGAAAACTACGCTTTATAGAAGAACTCAAAAAGCAGTATATGGAAGCTGCGAGAAGACATACCTGTATATACTTATATACCCTTCTTGAGACCGGGGAACTGAAGGTCAGCGCTATTGATGATTTCCACGATCACGGCGTTTCGGGGGCGAGTCGAGATACCAACTGTGGCACATAGGGGCCCATCCATGGCGTTCTGTTTGGGCGATTTAGTTCTATGTTCTGTCTATGTAAAAGATCCATACCTATTGAGATTCTCCTTGCCTTTGTTCCATCGGTCAGGATTTGGCCTATGTTGCTGACCGACCCTCCCAACTTGTCTCGTGTGTGCATGCTAATAACAGATGCGACCAATTCCCTGACTCTCAAAAGTACCAAGTGTGCTCACAGTAAATGACATTTATGCCACACGGTATATTAGTTGTGTAGGTGGATCCACACATAGAACATAATGACTTTGTGCTGCTGTATTGAATATCGTCTGTCAATTTGACAGTATTGCACGTACTGGGGACTTGTCTGAACTCTCCCGCCACCTGCAACAACAACTGCCAGCCTCATATAAAGATAAACATACCAGTGAACATATACAACCCGACCGTCTTGTGTAAGCCCAAATGAGTGATTAAGTTATCATATCGAATAGCTTACATAGCTTACTGACAGTGTTTCAGTCTTGAGAATCAGATATTGCACGGTTTGCTGGTTGCTGTGCAGCATAATTACTTGGATTTATTAACCAAAGCGATATGCAGACCACCCACCTTGGCAGCAACCTCCCGGGATAAAAGAGTGAACAGAGGAGGAATGAATCAATGAGGGCGCGCACCTGCTCTTTTCAACCAAACAAGAACAAGGCTCTTCCAGTTGTATCCCTCGTACACAGTGAAAGGGGTATTGCCTTCTCAGCATTGCAGAAAGCTTGAAGGAAAGCTTCCATGCAGAGCTGGAATCAGCAGCAGCAGCAGCATCCCGTCGTGGCCACTTATTAAAAAGCTTGCTTTCCTGGCAAGGAGAGAAGGGGAAGCGAGGAGAGAAATAGACAAAGATGGCACCAGGCCAGGCAAAGAGTGAAGCAGACGTCGAAATGGAAGCAAGCCACCTGGGAGCTGATACCCAGCTACCACAAGAATATTACAGCACGACTTCTTCCGGTTTTGAGGTCATCAAACCTGATCCTGATGGCATCAGTAGTATCAGTAGTCAGCATAAACAACAACAGCCACCTGCTTCATCGCCTGCGCCATCGCCGGAAGCGGGCACAACCACAACAATGAAGGCCCCGGCCGCGACTAAGAAGAGAGGTACGGCTGCCGCTAGTAAAAGGCTGACCGGCAAGAGGTCTCGAGGTGGGCCGAGATCAAGGACGGCGAAGTCGTCCAAGTCTGCCACATCGGCAGCTGGTAAGAGCGCCTCTGGCGGCGAAGGCAATGGAGCGGAAGGCGGAGGGAGCTCGGATGACGAGACGGACAACGGGCCGTACTGCCTGTGCCGTGGACCCGACGACCACAGGTGGATGATCAGCTGCGACGTGTGTGAGGATTGGTTTCACGGCGAGTGTGTCGACCTGGCCAAGGAGGTCGGCGAGAAGCTTGTCGAGCGCTTTGTCTGTCCCAACTGCACCGACGGGAAGAAGAACTACACCAAGTACCGCAAGACCTGCTCGCTTCCCGGTTGCACGGACCCTGCGAGGCTTTACGGCAGCCACACGAACGTGGCGCTGAAGAGTGCAGACGAGAATAGTGGCGAGGAGAAGAGCGTATTCTGCAGCGATGAACACCGCGATGCTTGGTGGGCTTCTATGATTGCGACGCTGCCCACGAAAGCGGCCGCCCAGACGGCGATCGAGGTCCTCACACAAGAGGACTTCTTGGGCTTGCTAGCTGCTACTCCTGACAAAGATGGTTGGACAATCGGCGACAAGCCGTTTGGTAAGTTGCCCAACCTTTTTTTTTTTTTTTTTTTTTTTTTTTTTTTTGCATTGCCTTGCTTGCCCATAGTGCTCCAATCTGCTCCATTTATTATCTAAAAATTTAGAGTAGTCCTTCATCTACCTATTTTGCCATCATCGTCACATATATCTTTACACCTATTTTCACACACCCCCACACATTCACGCAACCAGCATCACCACCAATGTCCCCTCGCATCACGCCAGCTAACCGCCGACGCCGGCCAACAACAGGCAACATCCCGAACCTCTGGTCCAATGGGCTTCCCACGCTCCCGGGCGTGCTGAGCGAGGAGGAGACGGCCTTCCTGCAGAACTCGGCCGCGGAGCGGCTGGCCCTCGGCAACGAGATCGTGCAGTACAAGAAGATGATGCAGCTGCTGGACTGGGCCAACGCGCGGCGCCAGGCCGCCATCGAGGCCGGCCGGTTCACCAAGGACAGCTGCGGCTACGACTACCGCCTCGACACCGTCTCTGTGCGCGTCCAGTTCGCCGCCTGGCTCGACACGGCCGAGGGCCGCGCCGTCTTCGCCAGCGGCAGGCTGGATGCGCCCATCGATCCCAATGCCACTTTTGGGAATTCTAATCATACTTCTTCTACCACTACTACTATCACCAACAACAACAATGATACTACCCCTGAGAACAACAACGGCGCAAACGCGAGCACAGAGCCACAGCAGCAGCCACAAGCGGCCGCCGCCGTCCCCGTCCCCGTCCCCGTCCAGGACCCCCTCGTCAGAGGCATGTGCGACCGCAAGCGCTGCAAGCCCCACGCGGGCTGGTACAAGCTCCTCATGAGCGCCGTCCGGGTCCTCGTCAAGGAGACGGCCACGGCGGCCGCCACGAAACTCGAGGCCGAGGAGGCCATGCGGCAGGCGGCCGCGGCCAGGTTCGAGAGGAGGCAGCGGGAGAACAACTGGGTCGAGGTCCTCGATCGGGATTGAATGAGCTGAGCAGAAACATATACATACCTACATATGTACATAGGGCAAAAAGTCAAAAGAATACTTCGTTCTATCTTTTTCTTGCACGGGCTCCTGAGTTCTTTTTTTCTCAAGAGGGAGAAATAAAAAAGCAAATTTGTGAGAGGTTGTATTATTATAATTAACCCATGATAAAGAAAAATTCACTGGGTCGAGTGTCTTCTTTGTGACTGGTAAACATAAATCTCACCTTAAGTACCTAGTTACATACATACTCTCTCACTTGGTCGTTAACTCAGGAGTAGGGGTATGGAATGATTCATTCATGAATTCATTGACCTGTAGACAGATTCTATACAAACCACATTCCTATCTCAACCCAGGCCGAGATACCAAGTTAAAATTCAAGTACAGAACGCGATCTTTGTTCTTCTGCGCACCGCTAGCGACCCAGAAGACAGCAGACAAAATACGAGTTTTCATAGGTTAATATCACAGGAAATGGTAGGTATCATGACAAGCTTTCCTCGCTCTTTGCTTGAAAAAAAAACCCACAGGGGTACGTTACTGGCGGGAGATACTACTGCCACAAGGGGTAAATAAAAAGGACAATGCATTGAAGGAGTAGTACATTGAAATAAGATATAATAGGTATCGTGACATTTGCTTAATAGGAAGTCATGGAAAGCCAACAGAGCGCACTGCACACTATGAACATTAAGAAGATATCAAAAGTAGATTAAAACGGAAATTAAAAAGTTAAAGTAAAAGTCGCTGCCCAAAACTCCATGTGGGATCTCGTCATGCAAAGCCGCGAGGCTTGTTCGTATCGCTCTTCCCTGTGTACGTGTGATCTGATCTGATGTTGACGTGCCGCATTTCATTCATTCATTCATTCATTCGTTCCTTCATTTTTTTCTTCTGTTCATAACACAAGCCGCGAGGCTTCCGACCAAAACTCTTTTTGCCTTTGCCCAATCCTCGAAGTCCGATTGGCGAAGGGCGGCGATGATAGTTCGAGGGTGCTCATGGTATGGCCCCGTTTGTTTTGTCTTCCCTCTCTTTTTTCGCCATTTTTCTTCACCCTAGTTGGCTGTTCACACCGAGACAGGCTCTTGATCGTTGACATGGAGGTGACAACAACTTTGAAGTTGGGGGCACATATGTGACATCCTCTGCAACATGTTGAGATCAGCAACTCGCGGCAAATTGGCGCATGGCTTGACTTCCTCTGCCCGATGTCGAATCTCGAAATTCAGGTGCAACGAAGCTTCCGCAGGCGGTACATCCTCACGGGCTGCTTCAGCTCTTCTCGTTGTATCCGGCCCATAGCCTTTGTGTTCAATCCTCTCCCTTTTTGTACGTCTAATGCAACACGATGCTTCAGACATTGCCTTGTCTAGCCGCGGAAGAACTGTGGCATCTAATGTCGGTGCCGACGTCCCGAAGAGCCGGTCTCCGAGCGGTGGGAATGTCCGTGACGGTGATGGCGGTGTCCTTCGCGGCGGGACGACGAGTTCGACTGCGCGAGCTCTTGCTCGAGCTGCTCGACGCGCTGGCGGTAATCTCTGACGATGTCGCGGATGTGCGCGATGCGATCGAAGTCGACCTCGAGCTCGTCGATCTGGCTCATGATGCCCTGGAAGCGCGCTATCTCAGCATCGGCATTATCCACCAGGTTGCCGGCACGGTCATACTGCTGCATTGTCACGATGGCGCTCTGTTCGCTGAGGCGTTCTATGCGGGCTTGGATCTGTTGCATCAGCCGGTCGAGATGGCGCGACAGGGCGGCAAGGCTCGAGCTGTCCAACAACAGACGGCCCTGGGACGACGCTCGGCTGGCGGCGCGCGAAGACGACGAACCGGCGGCTTGGACTTGGTGGTACCTGAGAAGCGTTATCTCCTCATCCGTCAGGCCTAACTGTGTGTCTTCGACGGCATTGACTTCGGTCGACGGCATGGCTCGCGGCCCGCGTCACGGGTTGACTGCCCACACCACTGCCACACAAGGCGTTTGCGTCGAAGACGAGCGGCGTCGAAGACGAGGAGGTCTATAGGCAGATAATACGGCGGGTCAGAGAAGGGAAGGAGATCCGACCTCAATAGACCAGCGGCGGTATCGTATTGCGTCGACAGGGCAAGGAGTCGGCTCGGATCAAAGGCGTAGGAGAGACAGGCGCAGATGTTGATGTAACGTCAGATCTATTCGAGGCAAAGGAGAGCGTGACACGCTCGGGTCAAGCGTCAATTCTGCCGGGGCGCAGGACGGCTTCATTGTCTCGAGCTCGCGATGACGAGGTCGGCTGTCATCGCGACAGAGTCCCGTTCGTGACTAGTGCTCTTCTCTGGGGTTCGTTCGAATGTAACGCAGCGGCGGGTTGGAAGTATCGTTGGGGAGGCGGCTCAGTTAAAGCGGTCGATGTAAGGCTGCCTATCTGTTCTGCTAGGTTGCCTAGTTCCCTTTTCTTTTGATTTTCCCGGGCTGACATGGAAGCTCGGTCTGTACTGCGGCCTGCAGGTTCGCCTGGATTTGCAGGATGGGAGCGCGGCCTGCAGGAGTTCGCAGGTGACCGGACCAGGGGAAAAGCCAGGGGGATCCTGGGGGGTGATGACAAGAATTTGGATTTTGGTAGCTAAACTCCAGGCGATGGATGGGCCGTTTATCAGGAAACAAGGAATCTCGCGTGATCCTGGTGATACACAACCTCTTGGAAGTGAATCACCGGTACAACACGAACCAGCGCCCCGTCTTCCTTTCCGCTCTTTCTCTCTCCTTCTGTCCCTCTCTTCTGCCCGCCCCTAATATTCGTTTCCCTTGCTCGGGCCAGGACCTCCAGGTGCTTTTTGTTTCTGGCAGGTTGGTAGGGATGTGTGCCATCCAAATCCCCTTAACAAGTATGCTGTATGTACCTAACCTTAGTGCAAGCTGAGAATCGAGTTGGAGGGCCCTGGACAGAACAGGAAGCTAAGGGTGCTCGGTGTACAAGTAACGATGGGTGATGAAGGTAGGTAGTATCGAGACGACGGAGGCTGCTATTAAAGCTTTGTAACATCTTTCAGGATACCAGAAACTGCCGTTTCGTTTGCTCACTTCGAACTATCCGCCTTTTATTATGCTTTCCTGCCCCTCTATTCTGTTGGCATGGAACGAGTAAACAGACCTTTGGGTACCGAGGAGACAGAGCTTGAAGTACCTCTATTTTGTATTAGCGGGACAAGACAGGGGTTTCTATAGGTCACATGTGCCCCAGTTCTCTTCTAAGATTTTAAGACAGCGTCTTCTCGGCTTCAATGTACAGCTGTAGGTAGGGTAGCCTGGGTAGGCACGATCATGGAGATGGGTCCCTCCAATTTTGGGCTTGCCTGCTTCAGTCTCGAACACATCTCATGTCCCTTGTCGTCCACTTGCAGTAAGAGTATTCTGCGGTCGGTGAAGCCTTAGGTATTCTCCAAGGACTCTTTAGACATGAGTGCCATCGATGAAGGAGTACTACGTGTATCCGCGTCGTATCGAGGAATGCCTCACGTCATCCTCAGCGTCCATCCACTGATATCGCCGCATAACATTCTCTCAACCGGAAACAATGCTTCTCCCAACTGGAAAACAGTACTTCTCTCAACTGGAAAACAATACCTCTCTTAACTGGAAAACAATACCTCTCTCAACTGGAAAACAATACTTCTCTTAACTGGAAAACAATACTTCTCTCAACTGGAAAACAATACTTCTCTCAAATGGAGTTCGAAGTGCCTAGGTTACTTATTAGACAACAATCAACAAGTTGAGGCTGTTGTTGTTCACTCTTAGGTCCAGCTGCCAGCCTGCCACCACTCCCATGCACGATCGGCTTCAACATGCATCATCTTGCATGGGATACGTACAACGATAAATCTTAGTACGGTAAGTGATATATCACATTCACCAATGGCATACACCTTTCCAATGCTACCTCGATATCTCGATTGGGGACGGATGCCCAACTGCCGCAACCCATCTGGCATTGATTGCCCAACTCTAGCTCAGGGAAATGATACTCACCGAGTCACCCCGCAGCTGTTAATGACCACTTACCAACTGGTACAGGTCCAGACTACGAGCCTCGTGCTTACGAGCTTCTGTCCAGTAGACGAGGATGGCCGTCGACATGGGGTATTGGGGATTAAAATAAAGACGCTCTTGTAGACGGCTGGTGGCTCGATTGTCGAACATGCTTTGAAGGCCTAGTGCATGTTGCATGTTGCATGCAAGCTGCATGTGTAAGTATGTTCACTGCAAGTTAGAATAGCTTCGGAAAAGCGCCCCGCCCGACCCTTTCCGGAGAAGGCGATGCTTCCTCCGCCATGCACGGCTTCGGTGAACCGAGGCCTCGAGAAATTCCGTGTGGGAGCCATAAAAGCAGCTGCCTGTCTTTCTTCGCAGTCATGGATCCTTTACTGCCCTCGTATCCTCCCTTCCTGTCTTCGCTGAGGGGCGTCCAACCTGTGTACACGTCAATATGAGGCTCGGAAAGGCATGGGCGCTGGCCCTATCGCTGGCGTCCGTCGTCAGGGGCACTATCCTGCAGAACGGCCAGGTCCGGGAGACCAACTTTCCCAACACGAAGATCGATGCTACCAAGTACAGCTTCAGGACATATGACGCCAATGCCTCGGAGATATCATACAAGGGTCGCTGGGATTCGAAGAAGATATCCTACTGGTCGTAAGTACAACGCCCTCGCGAGCAAATGTGTCATGGGGGACTCGCTCTGATTTGATAACAGAGCTCCTGGCGTCGTGTTCGGCTTCTCAGGAAACACAGTCGCCATTACATTCGGCGAGAACACGGTTGACAAGACTCTGGTTGGCTATCGCATCGGTGGCATGGACTGGACCTTCACCAACGTCACTGCGGGCGGGACGCACTTATTTGTCACCGCTGATACGCCCGGAGTAGGCCAGACCTACCCCGTCAACCCCCAGCGGTTCGAGATGCGCGTATCCAACTGGGGTTACGGCGTCCAGATCGACAAGGTCCATGTTGGCGCCGGGGAGTCTCTGATCAAGATCCCGCCGTATAAACGCACGATAGAGTTTATAGGAGACAGCCTGTCGGCCGGCGACTTCCAGACCTACGAGGGCATGTCGAGCTTTGCATACGGCGTCGGCGAGGGCCTGGGCGAGACGGAGTACTACGTCACAGCCTTCCCCGGCATCTGTGCAGCAGACCAGAACTGCTGGGGCAACCCCCGTGGGCAGGTGCACCAGTGGTTCTATGCTTCAGACACGAGCGGGCGCGCAGCGGCAATCTGGGGTGGTACGTACGGAATACAGGGGTTATGTGATTGTACAATTCCAAACTTGAGCGGCTACTGACAGACGACCTAGACAATCCCGAGCCATGGGATTTCAGCAAGATGGAGACGACGCCAGATCTGGTCGTAATTAATCTGGGGACAAATGACAACAATGAACACAACAACGTCACCTCGAAAGACTATGTCGACGCTTATACGAAACTAATCCAGGGCGTTCATGGGAAATATCCCAAAGCCCAGGTTATTGTCATGGTAAGGCTAAAACATGTCATCTTTTTCCCTGGAGCCCCCCTTGCGGAACAATTTTGTACCCTGGGCAATTAGCAATCTGTCACTAACACAAGTGCGCCGTACAGGAGCTCTGGCTTGGATTCTTCCAGTATGGTAACAGCTACGGGCAGAACCAGGGCTTCCAGAAGGAGCTGCAGGACATAGTGGCGTACTTCAACTCAAAGGAGTACCTCTCGGCGCCCAAGATCTGGGATGGCACGAAGAATAAAACCACGACTCTCCGCACCCCCAGCAAGCCCTTCGTGCACTACTTCCAGACCAAGGGCATCCTGCAGCACAACGACATCGGTCCCCAGTGGCATCCCACGGACGTGGGAGCCATCAAGGTCGCTAGTCACCTGAGCCAGTATATCAAGCTGACCTTTGGCTGGGATCTAGTTGCTACTGGTCCTGAGTATGTTCCCTCTTCTTCCCTCTCATATCCACACCTAGTATTTGCCGGCATAACATCGCAATGATCGCTAACAATGTGTGTCACGGAATAGGGTCTTTCACGAAACGTTATACTGGAACGATCAAGGCAGTTATTGATCACGACATTCAGCAACATCAACACAACATGCTGCCCCATCAGTTGCCTCTGCAGTTCACTCAGATGACATCTCATCTGGGCTGGTGGTTACAATGGACCGGGAGGTACAGATCTTCTGTTGCCACCGCCTCTTGGGATCTCGAGTAGGAAAAGCCTGAAATATTCAATGACGTTACACTTTATTCTAGCGCGTCTAAAACTATGTGAGAGGAGTAAAGGACTTGATACAATAATTCTTGCTGTCCCTGGGCAGCACTCAACAGCTCTCGCTCCGTTATTTGCTCTACGTATCGCTGACCATGGTGGCCCATATATTGACCTAGCTCCTCACTGCAACGGGGATGAAGAACACTGACCTAAGAATGGAATGGTAACTTGTCGTGATAATAATAGGATGTAATCTCATTTCGACCGAGTCTGCCAGAGCAGGTATACGCTAACAGCTGCAAGGAATTTACAGGTCTTCTCCAAGGCACCGAGGTCGTTCTTTCATAGAGCAAAATCCATGTCATCCGCTGCCCAGCCCTCGGTTCCCGCTCTGACTGCTATTGGCCGTGAGTCGCTCTGGAGTAATTGTTATACATGAGTCGACGGAGGTCTTCTCGAAGAAAAGCTGTAAGGGTTGGCCTGGCGGTGGTTTCCAGGCAAAGGGTGTGTATTACTCCGAGAATATCCCGGAAACCACCTTGCCCCTACGAGTAAGTAAGTAGGTCCTCACAAACCAACTGCATAAGGTGAGCACTCAACTTTCAAGTTGGTATGCGGTCACTTTTACCGGGACCTAGATTTCACTGTGCTATTGCTGGCTATCCTCTTAAGGACCTGTCACTATTCTTATATGAACATCCCGGAAGAATGAACCGCAGTCAGGTTGGAGGCATTTCATTATCGCCTAAGGTATCACAGACAGCAGATCATCATGCCATGGTACCAAGGTTCTTCACCTGCTCAATCCCGGGATGTGAGAGGCCGAGCAGCAGAGACATTGGCGGATGCGAGAGGTGCATGCGTCGCCTCTGCGCCGCTCACGCATCCCGGCCCTTCCACACATGTATGGGCAAGGAAGATTTGGACGATGCCGCATGGGAATCGCAGATCGCAGCCGAGATCGGCCGTCTGCGTTCCCGAATCAACGAGGACGCGGTGTGCGCGCTTGCGTCCAGGCTGAACGACGGCAAGCGCTGCAGGATCGAGTATGCCGCTCAGGTCGTGGGACCGCGCGCTCTCATGGGCTGCGTCAACTTTCACGCCCGCATCCGATTCTACGACGACTGGTGCTCCTCCTGCTCGGACCCTGGCTCGTGCGCCTGTTCCTCGACATCCTGGCTTCTCAGGGTCCCGCGCGTCACGAGCTGCGAAGTCGATGTTCCGGAATCACTGGCCGCGTACCTCGTCCTCAGCGAGTACAGCACGCTCAAGTTCCTCGAGACCACCGCCGTGCCCGCACCTCGAGCCTTCGGTTATGGCTTACACAGCGACAGCGGCGGCGGGACCGGAAACACAGTTGATCACCGCGTCGGCGTTAGCTTCCTTCTCATCGAGGAGTTGCCGGGCAAGCCGTGGAACGGACAGGGCGTATCTGGCGAAGACGCCACCCAGGAAGAGAAGGCCAAGATCTGGGCGGCCGTCGCAGACATCTTGGCGGAGCTTTCCAAGCACCCATTCCCCAAGGCGGGGTCTCTCGGTCTCCGCGAGGCACCCTCCGGATCCGATATCCAAGTTGAAGTATCGGCGATGGCGAGCGACAGGTTCGGCGCCCTCCACCCAGACGGTCTGGGCCCGTTCGACGGCTCGCTCGCCTACTATACCGCTTTCGCGGAGCAGTACCTCGCGCTCATCGCGGACGGACAGCTCTATACCGCGTGCCCGGTGGACGCATACCTCGCGTACTCTTCCTGCGGGACAAAGCAGCCCCCTTACTGGCGGAATCAAGCACCACGGAGACGCAACAGCTACAAAAAGGACCAGGACAACCACAGCCGCATCCGAGAGAAGAAAAAGAAATGGAAGGGATGGAGAAATTCTTTCTGAAGCACGTAGACGATAAGGGCGACCACATGCTCGTGGACGAGGGGACCCTCGACATCACGGGCATCATCGACTGGCAGATGGCGCGCGTCGTGCCCCCGCGCGAGGCCTTCGGGCCGTCGCTCGTCACCGCCGACAAGGGCTCATTATGCGGTGGCAGGGTATCACTAAGCGCCGACGATATCGCGCTGAGGGACGCCCTGGTGGGAAAGGGGCTGGCTGGCTACATGGCCGACGAGAGGGCGCGACGGTTCTTCTGGGCCTGGCCCTGGAGCGCGAGTGGTCGGACGCCGCCCTACCGCTGGCAGAGGCCCTGCTGAAAAGCTTTGGGTTCGGAGAAGATTGGTCGACGTGGAGGGAGAGAGCACTGGCAGAATACGCATCTACTGATGTGCGCTTACAACGCCTTCTCCATCTTCCCGTTTGACACCACGTCCCATTTGTCAATTTGGATGATGGCCAGAGTCGAGAAGCAAGTATATTTTACGCGTAATCCCCATTTTATACGGCAAGGGACTTTTGTAGAGGAGGGGGAAAAAAAACGCTGCCAGACTTCTGATCATGTCCAAGTCTAATCCCATGAGCGCCTTACACGAGAATGAGAATGTCAATAACAAGTCTTGGCCGCCCCCACAGCTAATCCTCTGGTATCTTGAAAGAACGTATTCAAATCTGTTGATGTCGTCCTGCCGCCCTTCTTAGGGGATACTGCGACATAAGTTCGCAACCAGTGTTCAACCAAAGCGTGTGAGAGGCCGACTAAGTTCATGATAAAAGGATTGACCCATAACCTTCCGTGGTGCCGATACTTTCTCCCAGAAACTACTCTGCCCCAACCATCCTCTGTCTTAACATCATGGTAGCGCTAACGGTGACTTTTACTGTTTACACCTTAGCATAAAGCACAACTGCAAAGTTTGCTTTGCTCACGGTAGTGAAAAGGAAAGCCAGAGGGTGATGTACATACCTTCATACGGAACCCCTGAGTAAGGACACACTCTCCTGAGTTCCAGTCCTTCTCACTTAGATCTCATTTTACTTATTGTTGGACTTGAACACCATCTAAACCTCTATGCCTTTGGTGTAAATTTGTGCAGTAAAAAACAAACAGCACATGATGACGCCGCCTTTGCTAGCATCTCGTATCCTCACCTATCTCAGTTTATCCTCACAAGCGCCCCCTTTTGTTGGTTAGTCAGGTCGCTGCCTCGGCTAGGTGCAGGCGCCACGAAATAATATGATTTTTTTTGTTTTTTTCAGCTGTTATCATGTACCACCTGGGTTTTTTTTTAGCTGTTGTTGCGGGCAGCATTCCCCTGAACCTCTTACACAGTCATGGGTTTATTAGTCTTGTATTTTGTGGCTGTCCCGGAGGGAATGTGGTATAGTTCAAGTTATGGGAATCATATGTTTCCTTCCGACGTCGCCGTCGATGAGAGATGTATTCGGGCTTTATCTCATGGACCGGGCAGGCACAATGTTCAGAGAAATATTTTCGTTTTTCTGCACAGAATGCCCGAATCATACACAGTTCACGTTATGGGTATTTAGGTAAGCAGGGGTAAGTTAAGGGGCAGCATACAATGTACTATTTATTACTTGACGATGTCTGTAGCTCTACCGCGTACGCAGTAATTCTCTCCAGAGTTCTATTATCCAGGTTTGTCCCCCTTCATTGTCTAACATAGACAAACCACTGGACCCCGAAAGTCAGCACTTCTTGAAAATCATGCATAACGCTCATGTACGTGTAGGCACATTCGCCGACTGCCTAAAAAAAGAAAACAAGATACACAACCCCACGGTGCTGCTCGGTTAGGGGTTACAAGATTCCCCGGGGGGTTAAGTAAACTCAATTGTGTCTCGGCAGCGGTCAATTTCTCCGTCTCGGGCTCGGTAATGCCTTTTCGCCGTTTCTTTTTCCTCCTATATGCATGCATGCATGTTTGTCGTCTCCTTTAAAGTATTTTCTGACTACCTCTCGCCCCTTCTTCGCTTGCGGCTGTGTAAGTATCAACAACATATTGAGAGACGTTGTATAGGCATGCATGAGAGAGAGAGAGAGCACCACCGGCTTTTTCATTTTAAAACATGTCGGCATTTTCCTCTTCGGCCTTTGATTCTTAACCCACCACATTTTTCTCTCTCGCTCTTGCCGATATACCAGCTTTTCCTTTTTCTTTTTTCCCTATTCGGTCATATATAATAAATACAATACTTTTACGAGAAACGCCACTGAACGGCCGTTTTTTTTGCCAGAGTGCTGATAGGCCGCTGCCAAGACCGGTCGTTGAAAGCTGGGGAAAGAGAGGAGAGAGAAAAAGAAAAGAAAAAGACCCAAAAAGCCAGCCGTCAGCCACAGTGCATTGTACATGCATATATGCATTCAATTTGTTTAGCTCTTGCCCCGGGCAGAGAGCTTGGGTCGACGACCGGGAGGCAAATAAATGCATATCTTTCCTATTAGCCACCCACCCAGAATTCATTGAATGGCAAAATTGCTAGGTTAGCTTCGTGTAAAGGATTTCTATGTCACTGGTTGTGTGCTATGCAGGTCGGGGCATTCATAATAATGCGCATTGGGCCAGGTTGAAAGGAAGAAAAGAAAAAAAGACCGCTAGCTAGGTTAGATGATGAGATGTGCCGGAACCCGTAGCTAGGTATGTGATTTATTCGGCACGCCGATAGAATTGGCCCGGCACGAGGCTCTCCTGTACGTGCATAGGTCAGTAACCTAGACGGACGCCCTCGGACAGTCGCCCCAGGTGGGTGGCACGACAGATAAGTGATTGATTGATGCTGATATTTGTCGTCAGACTGAGCTGAGAGCTCGATATCCTTCTGGCCAATGTGACATATCTGCTGCTGCTGCTGCTGCTGCATCGGGTCGATGCTGCGAGGGGTGCATAATCACATCTCATCAAAATAAGACCAAAGTTCGAGAAAGATACGAGAGAGAGAGAGGGGGACGGCCAACCCATGGGAATCATGATAGCAGTGGGTAGCTATAGCAGTCGTCACGATATTACCGACACGTCCGTCCTTTCTCTCACCCATCCATCCTCCCCTCGACCCCCCTCTCCCCAATCATCTTGAGATACGATCCCTACACAAGGTTGAGAGTGCATTGTAAGCATTAACCGGATAAGAGGGAGAGAGTCAGCATTCTTGTAACGATGGTGAGAAGTGTGTGAGAGTGAGTGAGGAGGTCATGAAAGTCTGAATCTGTCAGATGCGCAGCCATGTACACAGCAGCATGGTACTGTATGTAGGCATGTGCTGTAGTACAGCTTTGGCGATCGAAATGAGTGCGCCGCCGGGGCGCGGTCGGTGAGAGGGACGAAGCTGCTTAGTATGAGCTGAATAAGGATGTGTTGTTGTAGGGTGCAGGATATCATTGGTTGCGCCCCTGATCCGAGCAAGGTCAATTCGTCCCTAGGTTAATTCTCATGGATGCCAACCCAAACGTCATCTTCTGGAATGTTGTGTCTGTGTCACTTAATATTCTTGTATTTGCTGATCTCCTTTTATCCGTGACCCCGGCTCTGACTCGAGCAGTCTCCCAGCCCAACGGTCTGGGTGTAGCATCTTGTTATTACCTACGTAGGCTACCACCCGCTGGTGACACTCCAGAAGGCTGGGGCGTGTGCGATACAACAATGATATAGGTTAACCTAGATAGAGAGATCTTCACGTCTGTTTGTAGCCTATCGACGATCTTATTGCCCTTTGGTCGATAAGATTGTCCCGCCATTTATCCAGAACTCATTCATGATACAGTAATGCGTCATGCCATGTCTAGTAGCACTACTACTGTAGTAGCTGGACATCAGGGAGGGCCATCTCATGCATCAGCCAAGCAGGTCGGTGGCACGGATTCCCTTGGCTCATCGTGATCCCACAAAGCAGAGTCCCATCTTATGAATTAGGTTAACCTTAAAGCCCATAATGATCGTACACTTTGACAACTGCTCACACTACGTATCGCATTACCATGGTTGCTCTCGGCCTGGGCCGGCGGGTGTTGGATTGCTTTCTTCCGGCCTCTTTGCTCGGGGATCTACCCAAGTGTGCGCTAATTAATACTCCTTCCTGTACATTACATATGACATGATGGAAATATGCACATATCGAACTGAGACTACGCATGCAGGTGTGGTAGTATGGCACTGATCATAAATCGCGTAAGAAGCCGAGGTGTGTCGCATTGCAGCGACTCTGCATCGCATCGTCCGGTCATAGCTTTCCAACGGACGGTCGGTCGCAAGTTTACCTTAGAAAGGCTAGTTGTTTGTAATATCTCCGAACTGTCACTGTCTCTGGGAGTCTGCGGCCGTGATCGATCAGGGGGGCACAAAAGTCCGTTGAACGAAACATTGCCATGGCATCCTCAGATACTCCGACTGTGATATTTGCGTTCCCTGTCGACTTGGATGAAGGATCTCTCCTTGTGTTTGTTTGTACCTTTGCGTACTGACGTAAAAAGGAAGGGTCGATATAGGCAGAGCATCCTTTCGAAAAAGAAAATGTAGGAAGGCACCTCTTCCACCTCTTCCACCTGAGTGTGTTGTGTTGGAAAAGTCAGGAGTGAGAAAGGCTCT
Organism: Xylariaceae sp. FL0594; assembly: GCA_022385605.1. Lineage (NCBI taxonomy): Eukaryota > Fungi > Ascomycota > Sordariomycetes > Xylariales > Xylariaceae > Xylariaceae sp. FL0594. The sequence goes on from MU280821.1 coordinate 94,695, forward strand.
TTTGAGAACCGCCACATCAGGCCATATTGATAAGAATATTGTGCACAGTATGGGTACTTTATATGGCACAGCTGTACAGGACCCCGGACTTTGGATTTTAAACGCTCTGCGACGTGAGAGCCAGGTCACCGGGAGCCATTGTGGCGCACCTGACTGAACACCTCTGTACGATCTAGGTATACGAAGCAGGTATGTAGCTTTTGGATACTTAATGGACATAGCAGCCTGTAGGTAAAGTACCTGTTAGCAAGTATTCGCTGCGGGATTAATGTGAACTGACCACTGACCACTGACCACTGACCAAGATAGAGCCTGACAGGTTGTTGCAACGAAGCGACAGTCTATTCTGGAGAACGCCAGGCATGGAAGTTGGGATACCATGTGTTAGGGCATAACAGATCTCCCGGTACGCTCGGCAGGGGCATGGGCAGTCGTATCAACATAATGTGTTCCTACCTCATCTCTTCGGCGTTTCAGTGCACAATACTCTACTGTACTGTACAGCAGACTCAGTGTGCTTGCTGTACAAGGGTAGGTCAGATCATCTCAAACCCGGACGTTTGTCTCCAGGAACGGGGTCGGTAAGCGCTGCCGTATGGACACTTCTAGTCTACTTTGTAAATTGTAACATACTGGCAGGGATTATTGTCCATGGCAATTGCAAAGTCTGGTACCGAGGGAAATGAGGCTTCGAAAGCTGAGGTTGCCCAAGTAATAAATGAACTGTGTATAGTACCGACAGCCTTAGTACTTGTACTGGGGTCCTACTGTACAGAATCAGCCGGAGGACGTGGTCAAACAGGTTATAAGTCCACGCATACTGTGTATAAACTAGGTAGAGATCGACATATCGGCATTGAACAGAGATGGGAGATCAGCGTGGCGTTGCATTAGTGTGCCTCGCTTGGAAGCATCTGCCCAAATACCCACATTAATTGGCCCAGACAATGCAGTGATTGCTCCATGCTTAGTACGTACTACGTACCAGGCTTTCCAGCGGTACGGTTTGATCGTTATTAATGGGTTCCTGTTGTATTGCTGTATGCTGTACAATACTCTATCAGCCCGGGAGGACTGCTCGCTGGCTCCCAGGCCTAGGTTTCCTTGTATTTGTGTTGCATGAGGCACAGCAGGACCAGGTGGCACAAGGAGAGCTCTTCACAACGTAGGTAGGTGAGCAGTCAACTGGAGCATCGCAAAGTGACTGACGAAGCCCCGTGCTTGCGCAAGGAAGCAGTATTTACCTACTACCAACACTTACAACTGCAGTTTGTTCAGTCACCAGTCGCAACACTCCAAATCTGGACCAAGAGCTTGGGCCAGATGCCAAGAGGTGTGAAGTGGCATCAGTCGCATGACAGGCGCCGCAAAAGAAACAGGGAAAAGCCACAGCGGGTGCAGATCCCATCCCACGCTCGCCAAGGGCGGCGGGCAAGCCAGCCCTGCTAAGTGGACAAGGATGTTCCCAGCACTCCCAATTTTCTGTCAACGGCGACCGGCTTTCTTTGAAGTTTGGAGCCTCGCGAAGGGGTTTCCGCATTTGGCTGTGGTGTTTTATCACCAGTCCCGATAAGGCCGGGTGAAATCCGCTAGTGGTGTTTGGCTGGCTGGTAATAGGTATGGAGTACAGCATAGAGAATCACTTTTGGTGATCAGCCCCATCGTCATTCTTTGGGACCTGAAGAATGCACGGCCAGGGGGAAAGGAAAGGTAAACAGAGAAAGAGAAAGGAGGAAAGAAGCAAAGAAGGAAACAGGTACCCACGCGCCTGCCTCTATCAAACCCTTCCATACACATATGTACGATTTCGAGCAGGATTGGCGCTAGAAACCACGAGGAAACAACGAAGGAGGTGAGGTGGATCGAGATGCAAGGGTAAATGCTGGTAGTAGATCCTTCCCCGGATGGCATGTTGGCGATCACTATCATTGCATAGCTCAGTTCCAAAAATCCCATGATGAGTTAATTAGCGACACTTGCATATCAGGTGTGTACCTATTACACAGTAGTAGGAACTACTGTGGTTGTACGTATCTAGGGGAGAACGGTGGCTTGCCGACTTTGTACACAGTAGGAGAGGCTGGGCTGTAATCTGTGACAACTTACAAGTACCTATGGTACCAAGGTCGGGTAGGCGGGCGTATATTGCCGACACCCTACAGCCTACAGGACGTCCTTTAACCTTTGGCCTCAGGGCTTTTCGACAGAGTTAATTTAAGTTATTAACACACATTTATACGTGTATTATCTTGACATGGTAATACTTGTACAGCTTTTTTATGAAGCCATCGTGGTTCTTCAGATTAACAGGTACTGCAATCTCCCATTTCTTCCTGAAGAGCAACTATTCAGGACCAAAGTTGTCCAAATTGTGATGCATATCTCTCTGAACTGTACAAATATTGAAGTCTCTACTAGTAAGTTCTTAGTAGTGGACTTGTGAGTCCCGTCACTCTGGTAGCTGTTGGCTACAGCACAATATTGACATCTTTGACACTGTACAGGTGTACTGCTGTCGGTATACTATGTAGTTGTTATGTCCCTACCCGAGTTCTAAAGTTTGAACATACGGTGGCGCGCATCTCACTTGATTCACTCACCTGTATACTATGTTGTACACTAACACCAGGAGTGAAAATTACATATTCGACCAAGCCAAACCAATCTCAAAAGAAAAGGGGATTGCTGATTTCCCATGCATTAGGTAGGTAACCTTAGGTACTAACTAATATGTAAGCATGGGTTACTGTGTGTGTACGTACTTTCATTTGTCGCCTACTTGCGGCAGTATAAGGACTGTGCGAACGGGAGATGCATTGCCAATCCATGAATGAGTACAGCAGGATGCTGTATACTTGCAATGCACACACCTAGGTTACAGCTATTTGGGGGGGAAGTAGACATAAATTCGCTCTTCTACCGCACAATTTACAACTCTCATGAGATCAGAACTAGGTCCAGGTAGATGACGCCATGGATGAACTTAACAGACGGCTTCTTTAAGACTTTAACCCAAGTGGACTTATGGGCCATTCAATAGTGCGCCGTAGTCCTCATTTCATAGCTCCGATACTAACTTTGTGTAGACAAGCTAAGCGCATATAGCATATTCTAAGGAACGCAACCGGCTCTTTCAATGGGTGATCACTGCTCTTTAAAGCACCGTCTCCTGGGACTTCGATATCTTGAGTCTCCTCGACTCCAGAACATACAGTAGCGGCAATCCTCGGGCAGCGGGCCTGGACGCCAACATAACCAGTAGACTACAAGTAGTAGACCTCGACTGGGCTGTTGTACAGCTGCAGCTGTATACTATGTGGTCTAAAAGCTTAGGGTAAACATGTCAAGTATCACAGTATGTTTCTACTCTTGAGTACATGAGTGATGTCCCCCTTCCCGTTTTGCCAGTTCGAGTAAAAATCGACACCAACTACCCAGGAGAGTTCTTATTAGTGCTGAACACAAACCTATTGTTATAACCTACATACGTAGTTAGTTACGCGTTCATCTCATGCTCTTATGTTTTCTCTGGTATTGTATGCTGGACTTGATCGTGTATTGGTGGTGTTTGAGATAAGTTTGGTGAATACAGCAGAGTAAGAGCTATAAATAACTCGTCTCATCACTGATTCACTGTGTTGTTTGGTTCTCAGCCTTGGAAGGAGTATGAGGCCTGTTGCAGGTACTCCTGTATTATGTATTCTGTACAGCTGTATTCTATTGTTCTGTGCATTCTACTGGGAAGATGCGTGTAGCTACTAAACCAGCACGTTATGCAATCAAACCGTTAGTTGACAAATACTTGGTTCTATCGGGATTCTAAGTGTAATACCCCGACACATGCATAACCCACTGCAATTGAGGTTTTTGGGTTTGGGCTTCTCCAGGTTTGACACTTTCCTGGTCGATAGGCTTTCACATACAATCTATTTCTAAATAGCAGTGCAAACTCCACATCGAGCTTCTCAGTCTCTCATAGGAAAATCATTGACAGGCATGGGGAAAGACCAGATCGAAACATGCTGCAACAAAGAACAGCAGTCATCCGAAGCTTGGCTTATGTCTGGGACTGTGGACGAGCCGTATGGTGTGCCTGTTATGTATGTTGTATGTGGGCTTCTGTGACGTCTTGACCCATGGGGAATGAACGGCATAACAATACCTGGAGATGAGCCAAGCACTGGCACACGCCTGGAACTCGACTCGACTCGAGTCTCGTCTCAAATGCCCCCAGTCAAGACCGTCGTTTGGGCTAAGACCCTGGCCTAAAACGCCTCGAGAGTTGAGACAGGGGGTTTAGTGACCGGCTAGCCGGACGGTACTATAGTCCCGAACAGGCAATCGTGCTCCGAGAACATCATTACCTCCAGAGAACCCGACATCCTGACTGGCAGGAAATGACAAGGGCACTACATACACAGCAGTATCTAAGTACCTATCTTATATTCTGTATGCTCTATTAAGCATCCCATATTACCAATGCGTACTGCTGTAGAGCATCGCCGATACAGCAAGTTCGGCTGGCCAGATGACGGACCATCCTCGACGCATTGACGGGCACCTCACCATACCCAGCACCCCAGGTCGAACTGTTGTCTGTCCTTCACTCCTTTGCTGGTTACTTGGGTCTATGGAGCAAGCCTCGGTGGTATGCCCCAACTAGCTGGGCCAAGCCTGTTGCTATGAACGGCACAGTCTCTTGATGGTATTTCCCACGAGATCTCGCTTTCCAATGGGAATTTGGTACGTACTGTACTTACCATGTCTATGTACAAATCCCAGAGGCCAGCGAGTTACCCCTGTTCACTTCCGCCGTTAGCTGCTCCTGGATTCGCTACTAGTAATACATCCATGCCCTTTGTATGTATGTATGATCCGAGCCCCGGTTCTTCCCCGGTAGGGTTTCCATTAACAGGAGGGCGTTATAATGAAAAACAAAACGCCCCTGCCGTCGATGCAGGAGTTGCCTAGGGTACGCTACCGACGATCGTATGTTGCTCTCGTCCCAGGTCTGTCGGGTCCACGTCTAATTTGTAACAACTGTTCTCCAGGGATGCACATTGCGTTGACGCATGATCGACCTTCATCTTATTATACATATATGCATCCGGGAGATCTGGTGGACACACTATCTCGCGTCACTCCTCCTCCCTATCCCAGCCCAGCCCAGCCCAGCCCGCCATATTTAACTACCCACACTCCTCGCCCTACTCATCCATGTGTTCAATATCGAGTGCGTCAGCATCAACGTAAAATATAGAAGCTATTTTCGGCGGCATTCACAAACTTCGGACGCATTATACAGCCAGTAGCAAGATTCTCCCTGAAGGGGCCACTCAGCAGATTGTTTATAACCAAAAACAGCAATAACATCTAAGTCTACGCCGCACAACCACGCACCACTGCACTTAGATATCGACTTCAGAATTCCACCAAGTCTGAACACGAAGATGGCAACCGCCATGATGTATTCAAATCAGCATCGTTCTCACTACGGATATCCTCAGCCACCACCCTCGCCACCAATGGATGATGCTTCCAAATGTTCACTGCCTTCCATCTCGAATTTACTGGTTATGGCAGACGCCGGTTCACCTACGTCAGAAACCTCTCCCCAGTCACAGTCAGGTATGGCTCTCAGTCACCGTCCCTGGATTGCACGTGGGTTCTCGTACTAAGAGCGGAGCAGCCCCGTCGATGAAATCAGACACTCGACCGAACTCGTCTCATTATCCGAGCAATGGACATTCAAGGAATGCTCTGCCTCTTACGCCTCCTATGAGCGCAGATTCATTTGAGGGACACGGTTCTCCCTCCACGAAACCCCTGGGCCAAGTGCCGGCAATGGCTGGGCATAACTCTTATTATTATTATGAAAGAACACCTCCATTGGAAGAAGTCCACCGGCAACAGACGAGCCCAACCGTGTCGAGGGTACCGACGCGAGCTCAGCCATATTCATCCCAGGCTTTCGCATCGAGCTACTTGAGCCAGTCACCGATGCCGGCTTACTACACGCCGACGCTCCCCTCGAATCAGTCTCAGGTATCTGGGCTTTTCTACCAGAGACCTCTGCCACAGGTAAGTCGAGCCACTGTGCCATCGTATCTTGGGATGACGGCACTGACCTGTCTGTGACAGAACTTCTCCTCTCTTCCAGTCGCTGTGTCCCTTGCTCCATCCTCTGGGGCTAATCCTTGGCAGCACCACCACTACATTTCACCTTCATCCGCAGCATCCTTCCCTCAGTCGCAGGATCGGTACGTGTGCCAAACTTGCAGCAAGGCCTTCTCGCGACCTAGCTCTCTCCGGATCCACAGCCACTCCCACACAGGAGAAAAGCCATTCAAGTGCCCCCACGCTGGTTGTGGCAAGGCCTTCAGTGTTCGGAGTAACATGAAACGACATGAACGCGGATGCCACTCTTACAACAGCCGTAACTCGGCTTTGCGGTAGTCGGCAATAACCATACGGCACGAAGAGCCGTTCTTGGTTTCGAGCATGACGTTACAACTTATTATCTCTTTCTTTCTCGGCACGGTTCTGGGAATTGGAGATGCGGTACACAAAAGATCTCACGATAACAATTAAAATTCATACGACTTTCACGGCCAGCAATAATGCCGTTTTGTTTTTCTACTTTTCTGTGTTGGGGTTTAACACCGGGAACCCTCCGAGGCGCAGGGTCTGGCGGCTTTGATACCATTCTGCAAGGAGTTGCTTCTACCGGATGGGCGTATGGGTGTATCAACTAACAGGAGCATTTTTATGGCGTTGGAAAGGACACGGGAAAGGCGAATGGGAACGAGGGGCTCGCCGGCCTGACTTGATCAGACACTTTGTTACTATTCAATGTATATTTTGTACCAGCCAGATGGGAACGGGATCTGGTATCAATGAGCCAACCACGAGGTACATGGGCGGCAGGATGGAGATGGAGGAGTATGGTATACCACTTTAGTCTCTCATCGTCGCAAGACGTCGTCGTTCGAAGCCATATTTCAGTTCTATTCAAAGGTGACGTGATAGCTGGCTTCGAACCACCGGGCAAGATGACGCTTAACCTCCTGCTCTTGAAGCTTCGTGTGCTTACTACTAGTACCGATGCAGCCGAATGGAGTCGGGAGGCGGGAGCGTAGAGCTTCAATGATCTAATCTACTGCTGTAAGTCCTTACCTCTTGATACCTAAGGTGTATACTTAGGTATTACCGACAACAAGTACAGCATACACCACGGAGTTCTTGTATGCACAAGTATAACACACTAGGTACTCTTGTACAGTACTGCCTGATCGTGCAACTCCTAACCCGACTGGGAAAGACGGCCGAAGAGGTATTTCGGAAAGTGGGTGGGATCATGGAAGCGGCGTTGTACTTGTACTGTATGACAGTGTCTACGTCGGGATCTACCTTCCCTGCTGTGAGGATCTACAACTACTATATCCATATCGAGTAGATTAGGGGGCCATCTGTGCTTCGTAATGAATTAGTCTGATACATACAGCATACTAAAGACAATACATCCATGATCCATTCCAGCATGGTGGTGGCATATGACAAGGCTACCTACTCCTGCAGAGGAGGTACAAAGTACCTATCGTATATGTGGCCATGTGCTCTCTTGCCGGAGAACGAACTGTAACGCAAATCTTCCAATTGACATCGTCGTCATCTTTATATATCTGCATGTAGGAGATCGAAGGTGAAGGTGCGATCATTTCCACGATACGGCGCTTGCGGCCCGGTAACCTGGCGGGACCCTCTAATGATCGTCCCAACAACTGCCGTGGCTAGACACTTCCTAGTATGTAATTATGAAGGCCCAGATACTCATCATATCTCCTTTTTATGAGTCGAATTCGACCTGGACATCGAGGTAGCTTCTGTCACAATACCATAAGATAGAAGGGAAAAGTTATCTAGCATGAACTTCAATTTAATGCTATCGCTTTCTTCTTGGATTCAGTTCTGACCAGTACACTCTTCGTCTTGCAATGCTGCTCTGTCAGGAACCAAAAGTGTTAAATAAGTAAGCTTTTTGGTATTGGGTACTTACAAGTGGCTGACAATCGGGTTTAGAAATATGCAACAGCCTTGGTAGTAGTAATTTCCATCTTTCTAGTAGCCTTCCATGCTTGTTCCTATTTGCTCGCTGATGCAGTACTGCGACTTGGCGGAACGCTAACCCGAAAGAAACTCGACATCATACCTGGAACCGCAGTCTCTCCCTTAGTCTAGCCAATTTTGGAGTAGCGGATCTGCGGTTGACGATCATCCCTTTAAATGGTATACTACTCCGAGAGGTGCTGTACAAGTACTTGTTAAAGCGTTTGTTGTTTCATATTAACATTTCCTCTGGATTCAGCATACTTGGTAGATTAGGTACAGTACAAAGGTTTTGCTGTCGGTACTGTGTATTACGTTCCCACCTCTGCTGTCAAAAAAAGATCTGAAGAGAAAAAGGTATAATAGCATCAAAATCTTTATGTAGAAATGATCACAGCCCATAAACAAGTAGATGTCACTTTACAATGTCCTAACCTGAAGCTGTAGATACAGCATACCACGACTTGGCAATCTGGGCGAGCCACTGCCGAAAGGGCGGCCGAGAATCTGGGCCATTGATATGCTCTAAGGTTAGGCTCTAGGCTCTGCTGCTGGACTGTTGTACTTAACGATGTGTATGTCGCTAGTACTGAAGTATGCATGTATACAGATACCCATTATGCGCCAAGGAAGGTTTCGAACTTGCATTGCAAAACAAAAGTTACCACCCACGTTTTCTCGAGTCTGAATACTGCTGTACACCCCACACGACCCGGCAGGCATTTGGAATGAGAATACTGCTGCACAGCAGTACATTTCCCATTTAGTCACGTAAACCCGAGCCAAGGCGTCATATAAACTTACCTGGTAGTGGATCTCCTGAATCTATTGCAGCAATCGTACTGTATGCAGTACTGTACGATACAACAGTTGAACAGTACCTATACTGTACATTCTGTGCGGCACATCTGGAAATGAGGAAGTCGCAAGCTAGGTCCGCAATGGGCTTTCTAAAACACGCGACCGCCTACTATAAACTTTTGGTCCAGTCCTCCTGCCTCCTGTCAAATCAGCCCGTACTTGGGCAGAACGAGGGAAGACCGGGGAAGTGCATGTACAAGGCTATGTATGTGCCTTTAATATTTATCGCTGACAGCTTTCTCTGTGTCTCTAGCGTCATGACAGCTCTCATTAGGACAAGATAGGAGGAAGAACGCATAGCTTCCCACCTTGTGTATCTGATGAGCCGATCACTCTTCATGTATGTACTGCTGTCCGGCAGTACGAAGAAGCCCCATTACTGGAAAATGGACCCATGGCGTCACTCATCGATTCCTTATTTCGGCCACCTCGACCAGAAGCTCAACCACACTCGCGTTTCCAGGTCAGATCCAGGTCATTGGATCGGCTAAAGACTGCCACTGTCACCCGGATGCCGTTCCAGACCTTTCCCGTCCTTCAGGATCGACATGCTTTCTCCATTCTTTCGAAAGCGTCGGGCTTGCGCTTTTATGCAGATCCTCTATGCCAGTACATACTGCTGTGCTGCTCTATGCTGTAGATACTCGACTCTCCAAAAGGCCAGACCATAGTCTGACAATGGGACACTGGCACGGGCGGCTTCTCGAACCATGCCTTGCCCTGCCCAGGCACTCCAGGAGTCCAGGTATGCCAGGCACGCCAGGTACAAGTCATACAGGGAAGAAGGCATGTGGCGTGAACAAACAGTGTCGGCTTTTGCTCTCGCCTCTTCTTGACTAATACCAATCTCGCAAACAACATATGAAGACAGACTGCAATATTCCCGCTTGTAGCCATCATACATGCAACGGCCGTAGATTAATTCTGTAGGTAGCATTCATATCCGACTGTTCCCTTTTTCTGGGTCAACTGCGCTCATTCGGTCAGTCTCGCTTGATTTTGTCGTTTTCGATACATCTCCCAACTCATGCAATATATGGCTCTTGTAAGAAGGGCCCCATCCAGTGGTAAAGTTGGTCTTGGCTCATCGGCAATGGATGGTATGCGGCACGGGGTCACAACTCACAGTGGGTGTGAGATGCTACTGTAGCACTCTCTGTCCATCACAATGGGATTGGCCCTGCGTCGGAGACTTTGCCCGTTGTGGTGGGAATTCCCGCCTGACAGAGCAGGACCTCCTCGTACAACTGTACGCGATACGGAGATCTGTCCCACGGGCCACGGGATTCTCCTCATGGATAGGATCATTATATGAATATTTCCTTTTTCCAGGGCTTATCTGCGCTGTCATGCAATCCTGTCCAGCTCAGCAAGAACCCCGATGAGAAGCAGCCGGCTTGCTTACCTACTTACAGGCTATGTTGGTATGTACACATATATGTACCTAACCTTAGACTAGTCTAAGCACCACACATATGTGGAACGTTCCAAAATCCAGATCTTTGCGGTTGGGATCGCAAGATTTCCGCCAGATTTCGCTGCAGGGCAATCCTTTGCCTCTGTCATGTAGCTCTCTCCCTGCTGTACAGCTGCACCCACAGTACAAACGCAGCCCAGAAATACATACCGATGACTTTATATCCTGTAGTAAACTGCCCAGATACCTCGCTTACATATTTCACTGCTCTCCTTTCACGCGTCCTGTTTCCGCTTTCTCAACAGCCTGCGTCAAAAAGACAGACACACCGAGGCAACACGTTCGTTCGCATTTGGGCCAACGGGTCTTCCCGTGATGAGCTCGCATAATCTGACGTCAAGAAGGTTAAGCCAAACTATCGAGTAATAGAAGCGATGCATGTGTAATACACCAAGATAGGACTGTTGCTTAATCACAGGAATATTGAGATCTGTGACATCAGCATCCTGTGCTCGACCATTTGGAACTTAGAAACTGACAAGTCTAGCGACATATATGAATGCTCAGGTATACAGTATACCGAGTACACAGTACTTCCAAGCCAGTTTGCTCTACTATGACCAGATCCCTGCGACGGATCCCCGTCCTAAACGCAGATCACTTGCCCGAAAGAGTGCTTCGTTTTCTCTGGATGCTCTAGCTCGACTCTATACCCAAACAGGATTACTATATTCTCACACTCTCGACTCTCCTGAATCTCGAGTTCGTACAGAGCTCGTTCAACCTCGTTTCACAAGTGTATCTAGTGGAGAAAGGGAAGCAATGCCGGGTTAAGCTTTCTTTTTTTGCTTATTGCAATTTCCAGCATCTATAAGCATGTACTTTTACACCTTCAGCGCCCCCAAGACCCTTGGATTTTGGTTTTTTGCTTTTTTTCTGCTTCTTGTCTTACTTAACTCAGCTCTCGTCAACCGGTAAGTTGAAGCGCGAACAGGTAGACTAAGTAAGTAAGTAAGGAGTAGGGAAGATAGGGGGAAGAGACTGACTGAACCGAAAGCTGACAAGGGCGAGCCACACAGGTCATCAGTGCAGTAGGTAAGCCATGTCGAGCTCCTACACCGCTCTGGCGGTGCATAGTTCGACCTGGGCCCTTAAGAAAAACAAGCGAGCTTTCAACGGGGGCGTTGGAAGTTTTTGACGTTTTGTTCCAACCCCCAACCCCCCACCCCCTTCCGGTTGGCGTTGACGCCACACTGCATCCTTACGTCCTTTTGGTTCGCATACACACATAGATAGACTGTGATTCAGATGGTCGATGAGAGCCATACGCACATAAGTACTACGGGGAGATTGTTACGAGAGAAGGGATAACACCCTGGCAATGAGGGTTGTACACTGCCTGCTGTATCCTGTATGTGAACATGATTTATATGTCACCATGTCGATTGGTCGACTGGGTGAGGTGAGCAATACACAATGTACCTCTCATGATTTGGTTTAGATAGTATGTAGGTTAAGGAGTTTTGTAAAGGTGAGTGGGTGGGTTGGTAAGTGAGTGAGATTGACTCAGTCAGATAGGGTGAGATGCTTAATTTATACTGCAACAGTTGTGTTTTCTCTCTCTCTATTTACTGTATTTCTCGTCTCGATGTATCTTCTGAGCTCCAAATTTCATCTAGGTTTGTCATGTTTAATCTATGGACTTGCCCTTCTTGCTATTGATCCTCATAAGACATCATCGAATATGGTTATCTGCGCTCCCTGGACTCTGTTCAAGACCGGCTGTTAGGCTAGGGACATACATGGAAAAATTGTGGTGGTCGCCTCTGCACTTTGGAATGAAAGACCGCAGTAGAGATTGGTCCCTTTCATGGTACAGCCTGAGTTGTTTTGTATAAACACTGAAACACTGCTTGTTAGGTTAATGGACTCGCTCAGCTCGATTTCCCTGTCTTGTCACAAAGCCGACCCAACGGGAGTCAAATCTAATATTTGGCTGGTTCTACTGTTACGTATCTATCTAGATTCTACGGTTCTGGTCATTTTCTGCTTGGGGCAATACAGAATTACTTTTGGGGCAATACAGAATTACTTCAACGACCCGACAGGTTAGGATGCCGAGATACATAGTGCGAGCCGTTATAACCGCGCAAGGAAAGGCACTTTGGTTCTAGCCTGGGGTTGTGAAAAACCAATCTATGTGTCTTGCTCTAGAGACCCAAGGAGAGAAACAGTAGCACATAAAGTAGTTTCTAATGTGCCAACACCGGCCTGATAAAACCTTCGCTGTCACAAATCGTCAGAAGGCAATGACATTGCTATAGGGATCAGTATTTCGCGCACTGACCGACGAGTGTCCTCTCGCCAGTTAGTTTAATCCTTTCGATAGATGGAGTGTGACACCGTCTTGGAGGCCGGATCCGCTGCTAGGTCTAGTATGGGGTAGTTTTGCAAGGGCGACTCCGGTCCCTTGCGGTAATCGGCGTCCAGCACCACGGCGCCGGTCTGCGGCACAATGCGAGAGCAGAATAGGACGTACAGGGCAGGATGAAGCCGCTGCCGTGTCAGTTGACTAGGACTGGCGCGGGCGACGACGACGTACGTGGTAAGTAATACATGTCGGCAAGAATGTAGCGGCCCAGATCGCGCGATGCTATCTTCAAGGTACGCTTACGTTTTCACGTCGGACGGCTCGGCGATGAGCCGATCTTGTTCCGTCCCGAGTACCGGACGTATAACACGATGAGCTTGAGATGCAGATATTGGAAAAATCCATGTTTTTTGTGTCGTTGCTTCTCTGCTTCGTAGGATATACGTGACTAGAGTTTAAAAGAAGTTGATGGAAACATGATGAGATGCGAAGTGAGGTCGCAGTACTTCTCCATTCAGCATTTATTATAACATAACACAGTCGACAATATGCCCGTATTATGTAGTCTCTGCCAGCCGTGAGCGAGTGAATGGGATGTGTGCGTTTAGTTGAGTGTTGCCGCCATGCATGAATTTAGAACCAGGTGGTACTTATCTTTCTATCTAAAGATGGAACTTACCAAACCCATTATATGCTTTACCGACCACTTTCTTTGCCCCGTCTCCCTCCCCCTCCCTATCCGAGGCAATTGACATCCCCCGGATCATAACCATCCTTCCGGAAATTGGGACCTAGAAACACAAGATGACATACATCAGCTCAAGGCTTAATAAGTGGTCACAAACCCAGAGTATGTATGACTTTTGATGCTGGGACAAATGGACGGATGAGAACCATTATAGAGCACAAGCCAATACTAACACTCTCCTTCCTAACTATTATTATGTATATAGTTGTACGATCAAGAGTTACCTAATATGGTTCATACTTGATAAACGTCATGAATCTAAATATTATTGTAAACCTAGACAGATGCGAGAGATCCCCCCTTCTTACAGTGAATAACGGTTGAACGCTTGCAGTTGAGAAACAGAATAACCGTGATTTCAATCTATCTGGGTATTAATCAAATCTGAGTCCCTTCGCTCTACATATGTAAATAAATCCGGTATATATACCACATCGCTCATTAGCAAATCCTCTCCTCATGAGCTCTGCTCATCCACATCTCCCCTGCAACCCCACAGACAAGGGGCGAAAAATAGCACACTCCATAAGTAGAAAAAACTGCGAAAATCTGCCCCCTCCTCCTCTTTTCTCACTCACTCACATGAAGACAGACACAACCTCTGAGTCTCACTGCTCATAAAACACCAACGCCCTGACCTCGATACTCTGCCTGGGCTTCGCGTCCGCGGGTGTATCGGGGTCCACGAACGCCGTATGGGGGGTCCTGACCGCGATCCGCATTCGCTCGCCCCGGTTGCGGTCGCCCGGCTCGCCCTCGCCCCAGGAATCGTAGCACTTGAGCAAGAGGACCTCGTCGGGCGTCATGTCCTTGACGTAGTAGAACCTGTGGTTCTCGCTGGCCGCGACGCCCATCGTCTCGCCACGGACCTCGTACCCTTCCGTCGAGAAGGGGTCGTCCGCCCTCAGCGCCTTGGCCTCTCTACCTCTATCATCACCGTCATCGTCTAGGACCGAGTCTGGACGTTTCGGATAGAGCAGGTCGACGGGGACAAAGTCCCGGGGGGAGGTGGTCCGCCAGTCCACGACGGCGAGCGGGTGGTCCGACGCCGCGTGCCCGATGGGCCGCCACACGTTGATCAGCTGGAACCGGTGGTTCTTGAGCAGGTCCTCGGCCTCGTCGGGAGGCAGGTGCCGGCGCACGCGCGCCACCGCCGCCGCCGCCGTCTGGTCCACGTGCACCTGCTGCACAGGCCCGCGCGGCGCGTCCGGGTCCCTGCGCCTGATCGTGTGGTCGAAGATGACAACCTTCTTGACCTTGTTCTTGACCCCGATGTTGTTGTTGTTAGAGGGCAGCCTCTCGCAGTCGGCCCGCAGCAGCGCCTCCACGTCCTCGTAGTATGCGCCGCGCACGGCCGAGTCGTCGACGAAGTCCTTCTCCCGCGACGGCCAGTGGAAGGTCGTGAAGCCGGACACGTCCGTGCCGAACTCGGCCCCTTCCTTCGCGGCCTCGACGCGCAGGTTGTGTACAGGGCGGGACACCTGGTTGAACTTGAACGACACCCCGCCGCCGTCGACCTTGGACCAGGGTTTTGTGGAGGACCCTGTCGGCTGGGTGGATGTATCGATGTGGTTAAATAATGCTGTTGTCATCTTGACTGTTTCTCTTTTGATGAGGTTTTAAACAAGAGGCTTAGTCTAGTTAGAGAGAAGGCTGCTGCGGCGGGGCCCTGTAACCTGGAAGTGAGGGGAAATGATCGACGATAATGTGTAGGGAAAGGTATGTATATCTGCAGATGAGGTGCTCGTCTATCAACTTTCGTAATAATACGGTTATCACTCAAGCACGAAAGAGGACTGAGCTTTTATATAGATCTAACCTGGACGTGGAGAAGAAGGGCGTGTAGTGGCAAACCGATGCAATCCCCACCAGTAATTCCCGGCTTACCGGAATGGCATCATCGGAAGCTTATAAATTCAATCTTGTTAGTCATCATAGACTGTCCACATCCCACCACCGGTTTTTTGCAAACACTAAGCTATCTAGATACTGATTATTCATCACAGCACATCTCACGGGCAATTATTTTCACTTGGTAATTCATTTGTTCGACGCTTAAGCTATGTAGTGATCAAGCACGCCTTGCTGACTTCGACATCATAACTAAGTACTTGGTAGCTCATGCATGATCTGAAGTTGTCATCTTCTGCGTTCTCTGCGCTCTCAAGGTTCGGTATTACCGGGACTTCCAGAGGCGCCGCTTAGTTCTGGACCAGCTTAACTGTTGCACAAGACGTCAGCCTATTGTTGAAGCGGTCATATAGAAGCATCGGGATGAAAATTCGACTTACTGTTGTTTCTCACATTCTCGGGCAGTTCTTCGAGTTTCACGAGCCCTAGGGCGACGCAGTCTCCCCAGAAAAACATCGATCTCTCTTGCGCGTACCGGAGGTAGTCAAAAGCGGACGCGTCGTCTCCCTCCTCCTCCAAAGAAATAGCCGCATCTGCTTGGGCGCCCGAAACCTCTTTTGCGGCTCCTTCCGGTTCAAACCCGGGAATCTTGGCCTGCATGATGCCCCATGCAATCCACATCGCGCTGCAGAGCGGCCGCCATAGTTTCGTTTCTTCTATAAGCGCCTTGACCTGTTCCTCCAACAGCTCCCCCTGACGTCTCTCTTCCTCCTTCCACCCACCGGGTGGCACGCGGGCATCCAGCATAAACTCAACGACTGAGCTCGATGACGCAGCAGCACTAGGTCCAAGGGACGGAGTCGTGGGGCCCATGCTAGGCGTTGCCAGCGGCGTCAAGACCGGGGTCGACGCTCCGCGATGGGGGTACTCGGGCCGGTGCGAGACATACGCTCTGATGAACCGCGCCTGCTCTTCCGGCATCGGGTACTTGTGCACGTTGCAGGCGAAGGATGCCACCTCGTCGTGATAATCGTAGCACCACTCCGAGAAGTGATTTGCAAATTCGTAGCCCCTCACATTCGCTGCGGCGTACTCAAAGTCGATCACCACTAGTTGCTTGTGTTCGTAGTTGGGCTGGAGCAAGGGGGATTTCTTGTCGTCTGGTCGGACTTGGAGGATGTTGCCGTATTGAGTCTGCTAGCGGTCAGTCACGTTGTCTCGGTTAATGGGCTTCCCACCCTGTATTTGGCTTACATCGTTATGGCAGAATACGAGGTGCTCTCGCACTACCTTGGCCCCTCCGTATCGATCGAAGAGATGCTGTCTGTACCTGTCGAACATGGCCTTAAACGTGGGCCAGTCCGTACCGCAGATGCAGCCCCTCTCTTCCCAAGCATCTGCTGGCTTCTTGGCCGGCCCACGCTTTCCTGCTGCTACTTTCGCATCCAGAAAGCTGATGGCCTGAGCAACTCTAGGAAGCCACTGGTCAAAGTTCTTCAGCACCGCCGGGCCGCCGTCCTTCTCTTCTTCAAGCAATTCCATTCCGTCGTGCAGCTCTCTCATTCTCTTGGCGATCCTCTTGGATATGTCAGGGTCCCTCAAATCCTCCGAAGTGAGCGTGACGGCGTTGAGATATTGCTCGAAGCGTCCATTGGCGAAAGTACCCAGCAACCGTGGACCTATCTTTTTCCTGGCAAGGCGTCGCAAGACGCTCAGCTCGTTTTCTCTGTCGATGATGTGCTCGACCTGCGGACCGTAGACTCGCAGAAGCAATTTGGCAGGGTTCCTTTTCCCGCTTTCTGTCTTGCCTACCATGTCTTCTGGCGGTTTGACCACGTACACTGCATTGGTCAGCGCACCGCTCAGACGCTCGACAGATATGGCGTCGCCGTGATCAAAAGGAACCCGCCTCCAGCCCTTTAGCCTAAGCGTGTGCGTTAGACGGATAATCTCGTTTTTGAATGCGAGCCAAGCCTTTCGCTCCTTCTCCTCCTTTCGCTGCGTCGTAGATGATGTCTCCTCGCTTGTCGTCGCATTGCCGCCGGAGTAGCCGAGTGTCTTGGAATTGTCCAATACTCCGTCGCAGCTGGGCACAAGGACATCGCCGTCGAAGAACTCGGTATCCGAGGAAGCAGTTCTGTACAAACCAACCGATCGTTTCCGTTGGTGGTGGTGGTGAGATCTTCTACCCAATTTAGGACTGTGGTGAGGAATGGCACTTAACCCCAACGAGCTCATGCTATCGTCAATTATCTTTTGCAGCCTGTCTAAGGAGACATTGCTAGCCTGGGAATCGATCGAGAAAGACCTCTCGCGACCCGTGGGCTGGGGCTCGGGCACTTCGACATCACCATTTTGATTCTTTCCCCGGTTTGCCTTTGCTCTACGCGACTTTCTATGTCGCCTCTTGGTCCGCTCATGCTCTAGCCATTCAGCAACCTGGGCGACAATCCTCTCACCTACAGCGTCTATACGATGGCGCTGATGAAAGTGCTGTTGCTGCTGCTGTTGCTGATGCGCAGGCTCATCTTGGGGTTGTTGACCAACCATCGTCCCCACTCGATCTCTAATAGCCTCCAAGCTGGTCTGATGGAGTAAAGAAGACCTGGAGGAGCTGGTTCCCGGTAAGTGCGGACGACCGCTGAGTCGCTTAGCGATGCCAGCGGAAAACTGCCTCTTGGGCCCGTTTTCTTCTGGGATGCTCGCGTCGGGTTCAGGTTCGGCGATTTGCACGGCTAGCAGCTGGTGAGCGTCCTGGTCTTCAAGAATGACATGGAAGAACAGAGAAATCGAAAAAAAAAAAAAAAACTTTACAAGTATTTCGGGGTTTAGCTGAATATCACACCCGCTCAATCGCGATCATGGGATGAAATAGTCCAATTCAAAATGGTGACTTTCAGACGGTATGGCCAAACACATTGACCGTGCTTTCTCTTGCACTTCTGATATACACAATCGATTCAGTGCAGCAATACGAGGCTGCCCGTATGTGAGACGAGGGACAATGGGGAATGCAATGAACGGCAATTCAGCAAGCCGCCGATTTTCTCCCCAAAAAGATGACTGGCAAATGAGACAAGTGGCACAAACCTTTGCTGCTGGAGGTACCAGAATCGAGGCTCCTCTCCCCATCGTCTTCATGTTTCAAGGCGGAGCGGAGGGGCGACGGCTCAGCCGGTGTAGAGGCCGACATCGTTTCCAGGGACCAGAGGCCGGGGAGCTGGGACGAATAAAATCTGACACAGGAGCTGGAAACGAGGCGGGGTTGCGTTGTTCATAGGCGGTCAAACAACTCGAGCCTTTAATCTATCATACGGTCTGCTGTGCGAAAGCAAGACCATTGAAATTGGTGGAAGATAAGGAGCCCCTCAGTGTAGGTGCTAAATTTCGGTCGTGGACTCGTCCTCACAAGGCTGTGATGTGATGTGGTCCCTCCTCCCCTGACTTTGCGGGCCAGCTTCCTCAGTTCCAGATAAGTGTCTGAGCCTCTAGGTTAAGGTTAAGAGTATGCAGACATGGGTGCCCAAGCGTCTAAGCCAAATAAGGAATAGCCAAAGAGGTGCTATAATCACGTAACTGGAATAGGTAAGAAGACCCTGCAGCGTTCTAGACTCTTCAACGTTTATTGGGCGTCGTTGTTTCAGTACACACTTGTTTACTGTAGTCTACAGCCTGTACGGTGTACCGAGCTTGCCAAGGTAAAGATAACCAGAAACATAAAGAATTGCAGAAGTCAAGCTTCGGGGAATAACTTTATTAAATACCCACCAACACAGAGAAAGATCTAGAGAACAAAAAACGTGCCTGCTTAGGGCAATTGGCGTATGCGATCGACCGACCTTTTATATGCCCAAAGCATTGCACGTGCATTTTCTGTATCTAACCTAACCTAACCTACAACAAAAGATGTCCCGACATTTCCATCTACAAATGACGTAAGACCAAATACAACACATGTAGCGGATACTCGCAGCTGCTTGGCCGACCGGGTGCTTTACCAAGTAAATCCCAGTCCAGAACAGAACAGGAGACTGATCCTATAATCGTAGTCTGTTTGCCTTCTGAATGCTTTCTATCAGATTTCGCGTAAGCAAACACATAATCCAATGCATCAATTTCCGCTCGTGTGTGACGTGGATCAAGTGGATAGATAGTATTCAGGTCAGCAGTCTCATAGACGTTTTTTTTTTTAGCTGGGGAGGAAAAACCAATGTTATATATTAAGTATAAATGAATACCTGCAAACACCTTCTCATCCTATATCGGCATTCTCGTCATCCCAGTGAAGCTGGAACGGCCAAATTCCCGTATTGTCGAATACGCCCATAAACTGATCATCTAAAGTTTGTATAATAATACTTGCTCCATGAGCGCAGGCGTTGAGAAGTTCGTTCAATGCTCAAATTGAAAACCAACCCGCGCCATTCTACCGCCAGCCCTCACGCTTCAAAGCCCACTCGACTGCTCCCGCGACGTCGTCGGCGATAGCGTGTGGCTTGTGCCTGGGCTCGCCATCGCGATCCTTGTTCCAGACGCCCGTGCGGACGAGCACGGAGGCCCACTCGGTGCCCTGGGGGCTGACGTACTCGTTGGCGCCCCGGATATCGCTCTCAGGGTTGTCGCCTACCATGTAGACGCGGGCAAGGGGCGCGGGCTCGGTGTCCGGGGCTTCGTCAGCGCCCTTTCCTCCTCCACCGCCGACGTCGCCCTTCAGTAGATCAGCCCGCCACTGGCCCAGCACTTTCTCGGCATACGAGTACGTCCTCGAGTACGGCTTTCCGATGGTCGTGCGGATCAGCTCGGCTTTCCCCCCTGTGATCTCCCTCCACATGCCCGCGAGCGCAGCCTGGAACGCGCCCTGGCCGAAGCGGGGAAGGTGGTACGACGCGCTCCAGAAGAGGTCGTGGTTGCTGAAGAAGAGGTGCGGCTGCTCGTCCTGTTGCCAGCCGTGGTTCGCGTGCTCGGCTCGACCGTTCTTCGTCGAGTAGGTGCCCAGAACGCCCCTTTCGGAGAGCAACAGATCGAGGATGATCTGTGTGTCGAGCGCCCAGTCACGCGGGTCGTTATACACGAAAATGGCGTCAATTTTGGGAGATGACGACGGCAAAGGCCGCGCCGTCGCCGCGTAGTGCGATTCTAATAGTGGCTCGAATGGGAATATTGTCGGGTGGGCTGCCAGAATATCGGCGGGCGTGATGACAGAGCGGAAACCGTAAGCCTCGGCTATCTGGCGCGACTTAGATGCATCGGACCCTGTGATGAGGATATTCTTGTTCGCGAGGCCTGAGGTCTTGTCCCCTTCCCGCAGCTCGGTCTGCTTGTGCCCGTGGACGTCACTTTCAGTCCAGTATGCGTGAACGAGCTCTTGGAACGGCGTGTGTGACTGTACGAAGTTGTCCACCGATAAGTGGACACCGAGCCGCTTGCTCAAGTCTGCCACCCGATCCCGCTCATGCTTACCTCCACCATTGGTCAAGAGGATGTACGGGATGCCATTATCCTGAAGGAACTTCAACGTCTCTGCTGCCCCTGGGATCGGCTTTGCGACGTGTAGTAAGACGCCGTCAATACTAACGAAATAGGTCAGTTACTTGTTCTGCATATCGAGAGATACATGAACGACGAGGTTGCAAGTGAGAAGTGAGAGCATAACGAGGGCGACTTACTCGAAAGCAAAGGCAAAAGGCGGTGATCTCGTCAAGGAGCCTGTCGGCTTCTCCCTCTCCTTGATAAATGTACGGGCCGGCACATATACCACCCCAGGGGGACTGCGGAACCTATCGAAGTGTAGTGGCCCACGGCTGCTCCTCCATGGTGCCGCCTGAATTCCTGTGTCACGGTTTCCAGAGAAATGAACTGCTGAGAAAGAACGGAAGTGTGGGTGGGGCTGAGGCCGGATTACGCCGCCTAAACGCGGCGCCGCCTTGAAGGAAAGACTCATCCCAAGACCTCACGGCGAAAACAAAAAAGACCGGAAGGGGAAGCGAAAGTATGCCCTTTAATTCAGCTAATCAGCTGTCCTCGGTGCTAGTCTTCAGGGATGCTATCTAGACCCTAGATACACTGCCGTAACATAGGTTCAAAATGACGGTAAGTTTGAGGGAATTGGAGCTGGGAAGTCACCAAGAGTGGGGAACAGTTCGAGCATCAACATTACTGCTTAAATCGCCGCCGACAACGGGCTGACTTGCCAGGTTTCGGTAGCGACTCCTGCACTCCATAGCTTTGTACCGCGATTGTACAATTTGACCGAGCTATTTATTCAACAGACCGAGGCAACAAATGGCGACGTGGGTAACCCGAGTTACATGCCAATGGCCCCTGACGGTAATGTAAAGTGGGCGCTTATTATCTGGTAGACTGCAGGTACAGACTCGTCTACAAAGATCGCAGGGATGTAGTCCCCCATGTATTGTTTTTGATTTACAAGGTTCTGCTATACATTATCTAATATCACAGCTGAGCGGAGTGCAATGTGTACACTCGTATAATACATCTCTTTCTTCACTGTACATGCTCTTCTTCTAGCCACCCGTTTCAGACACTTCCTACCGTTTCCAATCCTTGACGTGATCCAAGATGACCTTGGCTGCTTGGTCAGGGCTATGCTGTCTTCCTAGTGCCTCGACAAAGTCGCCCTCGGGGTCCATTAGGTAGAAGTAGATGCTGTGGTCGACGAGGTAATCCTGGCCAGGCTTAACGTCCTTGGGTGTGCTGAAATAGACTCGGTACGCCTTGCACACATTCTTGATCTCGTCATAGGTACCGGTTAGGCCGATGAATTTAGGATGGAACTCGGCGAGGTACGATTTTAGGGTTTTGGGATCGTCGCGCACTGGATCGCAGGTGATGAAGATGGGTGCCACAGCCCCAGGTGCTTGCTCCTCGACTAGGTCAAACATCCTCGCCATCTTGTCGAGTTCCTCTGGGCAGATATCGGGACAATGCGTGAAGCCGAAGTATACCTAAAGCCGAAAGACTGAATTAGCATTGTCTTCTGTGCACACGGTCGCATCCCAACTTCTCTCGTAAGGCCATGGCCATGAAAGGAGAAAACGGCACTCACCAAAGCATAGCGTCCCTTCATATCTGCGCTCGAGAAGGGATTTCCATTGTGATCTAAGAGCTTGAAGTCGCCGCCGACTTTCGGTTTGCCCACGCCCTTCGTCGCCTCCGCAATGCGCTTCCTCTGCATGCGCTTCTTCTCCGCCTCAAAGTACCAGACCAAGCCAGCACCGGCAAGCACGAAG
The DNA here is from genome assembly GCA_022385605.1 of Xylariaceae sp. FL0594. Taxonomy (NCBI): domain Eukaryota; kingdom Fungi; phylum Ascomycota; class Sordariomycetes; order Xylariales; family Xylariaceae; species Xylariaceae sp. FL0594. The sequence continues at coordinate 117,299 of MU280821.1, forward strand.
AGCACACCCGCCTTCCACGAGAAAGGGCCCGTGCGGTACCGGCTCTTCGCCTCCTCCACAGTCCTCGATTTGAACCGACGCTGCTGATACCGACCGGAAAGGGAACCAGGGAGCGGAGAGAAAGAGGCTGTACACCGTGCGCTTCGGGTCGTGGGTGTCAGGAGGGTGGCAGGTGGTGTCGTGGCAGAACAGGTAGAGGCTGGTCGTGTCGTGAGTATCAAATGTCGCTGTGGCTGGGCTTGCGATAGCGATCGCAGGAGTGCCCTCGAACTTGAGAGTGGCCGAGACATCTCGCCTGTCTCAATTGGCTTATAGCAGTGTCGAGGAAGTAGGTATTCGCTTTGGTGATAGTTATCTTAGGTATGCTGTACTGTCGGGTATCGGGACAAGATACTGATGAGAGCTCCATGATTTTCCCCAGTGCCAAGTCTTGACTGGTGTAAGGGACATCACTTGGCGCATACTGTGTACTACTGTACGTACTGCTGAAGAGGACTGTGCACCAGATACTGTGTAGACTCAATTCCTTGCTGTGACGTACCCTACAGATTTACAGTCGTACATGTCTCCGACACTGTACGACATACATCTCTCTTGCCAATGTTGCGACAAGTGTAATGGTAGAGCCTCATCATGAATACAGAAGAATGAGCAAAGGTCGCCATCATCTACATAGAATAGCAAGTCATGGCATGACAAAATATGATGAGGCTAAGACATGTGACCGCACCTGGCAGGAATGATGATGGGTATCGGCTCACTCCACCCTGAGTCCTGACAGGTTTATTGTCGACTGCCTACAAGTACAAAGAGACACGCATCGCCCAACACTGAAACTTCCTCTCGCAAATCACCGGTAATATCCCGTTTTGGCTCAAAACAAAAAGACCTCCCATGATCCCGATTTATTGGAGAAAACCCGAACAGGTATCTGCTTCGTCACGCCTGCAGAATGCGAGTGTTCCATGCTGTCGTTCAATTTCTTTTTGATGTGGAAATCAAATCAAAGTACAAATAGGAAGAAGACAAGACATATGCCCATGCGCCACAGTCCCTTTGCACATGCAACTGGATGCTTCATCATTAAGCCCGCCGGCATTATTATGTCATCAGCTGATCTCTTTATAAAATCTGACACTAACAGTTCGTGTGACACGGAAAGGCCCGAAACAAACGCGAATGCTTTTGGGTCTATCGCTCGCCATGCTGCCCCGTACGCCGTTTACACCGTCCATTTGAAAAAAAGAGTTGAGAACCAAGACAGAAGATCCATCGCGAAAAAAGATTCAGACATGTCCGGGCCTTCCAAGGGATGGCCGTGATTTGAGGACCCCATCGACCTGTGCACCAAACATACGTCCAGGAACGCCTCATCGGTGGCGCAGGTCCGAAGAGGCCCTTTGTTTTCGTAACATTGTCGTATTTCGAGCCTCGGGGTCTAGTAACGGCTCAGTTGACTGGCACTGGTTCGGCTACGTTCCTCTTCTTCCTCCAGGACATCACTCAGTCGCGTTGGGTGATGGTGACGTGGCTGCATCTCCTCCCAGCCAGAAGCAGAGTAGCCAGAGCCACTATAATCTGGCACTGAAGAGTATTGGGGCTGCTGAGGGACGGGGCCAGGCGCATGATAGGCGCCGGGCTGAGTCGCCGGTGTCTCGAACTCTTCTAGTCAAAGGTCAGACCCTTCCGAGAGGCCAAGGTGATAGGGGATTTTCTGGCCTCTGTCATCCCGAACAAAATCTCCCGAGGCATCGCGGATGTACTCACCTTCGCTCATCGTTCCCTCCGAGCCGTAGCTTTGCTGGTGATGAACGGACGAAGGAGTTTCTAAGACGGGGTTGGAGCCGCTCTGGCCCTGTGCTGACTGAACGGCAGGCACATGGGCATAATCCTGACGAGCATTACGCGAGGTAGGTGACTGAGTATAGTCAGACATCTCTTGGTGTGTGTATCGAGGCTCACGTTGCTCACGTTGCGTGTTACCTCGGCTGACACCTTGGGTCATCGGAACAACCTGAACACCACCAACAATCGTCGGGTGGCCAAGCTGAAGCGAGGTGGTTCTGTCTCTCTCCTCTTGCTCCCGTCGGCCAAGCTCTTCCCAAGCGCGGCGGGCTTCCTCCTTCGAGATGGTGAGCTCCTTACGCATTTCCGCCAACTGCTTATGTAGCTTGGAGGTGCCTTGCTCTTGCTCGACGGCTTGTCGAATCGCATCGGCTCTGCTTCTTCTCTCTTCTTCAAGCGCCGCTTCGAGCATGGCCGTCACTTCCTGATTGCGTTCCAGTTCGCTTCGTGTCTCCATAAACCAGCGCTGAAACTTGCGCTCCGAGGACGCTCGCAGTCGTTGAAGCTCGACTACAGCGTGAAACAGGTTCGCGCCCGCAGAAGAGAGGTCAGTCACTTGTCGCGAAAGCTGCTGCGCGATCGGATCGTTCTGTATCTCTTGAGCATTCTGCTCCAGCCGACGGATCCAGAAGCTAGTCAGGCCCTCCCAATGAGCAGACAAAGTCTCCCAGCGCTCGAATGCGTGCGGGAAAGAGTTTCTACCTCTTCCGACTGCTGGTGAATATTCCGTGGGCTGTGGCTGTGAGCCCTGCTGTGCACCTGCTGTAGCACCCGTCGCCGAAGGGCCGGAAGCTCCCTGAGCTGGCCTGGACGCAGCTTGGTCGCCGCGGGTAGGTGGAGGTGCTTGTGGCGGGGCGCCGGTGGGTACATGGGCTGGAGCCGGTATGCGAGCACCGGTATCGGCAGGTGTGCGGCCGGACATGGTCTGCGCCTGTCGACGTGCGTTGTTAGGATCTGTGTCTGTAGCTGGAGGCTCAGCGCCAGCAGCGGTAGGTCTCCGCATCTCCTCCGTCTTCTCCGAAGCTCTACGCTCCGCCTCTCGCTGTTCGGCCTGCTCCTGGAGACGGGCTTCGTTCTCTAGGTGCGCACGTTCCTGCCGCTCGCGCTCGCGCTTTCTGGCTTCACGCTCTAACCGTTCTTTCATGATCACCGTGGGGCTTCTAATCCCGGTGATAGAACCAGCAGCGGCAGGCCCGTTGGGAGGGGCACGAAGCGATGATGCGCCGTTACCATTGGCCGTGGCACTGCCTCGTCCGCCCATGAGATCGGCCATTTGAGAATAGTACTCGACCGGGTCAAAAGAGATAGGATTGGGACCTCGTAATGTCGCCTCTAAGGCATATAAGATGGCGTTGTGGGTGTTCTTGGATATGCGGAGGGCAGGATGAGGGTCTCGCTCTTCAGGCTCACGAACCGAGTCCGCGATCGGACGTCTGAAAGAGGCCGACGTAGTGGCTGAGGTAGGACTGAGGTTGCCTTGAGAGAGCTGTCGAAAAACTTTCGGACGACCGGATCGTTGTCGTTGGTTGCCGTCTTCAGTGAGGACGTTGCGATCTCTAAAGCCAGTCGTCACAGTAACTGGAACTGTAGATGAAGGATTGGGCCGCGCTTCCGGGCGAGGACTGGGCGTGTCTGAGAAGTTTGGGGTGCGGCGAAGACGGCGTTGGGAAGCGGGCGTGGATTTTGCGGCAGATGGAGGAGATGGCAATATAGGAGACTGGGGTGTAGTGCTTCGCTGCTGGCGCTGATCTGGGGTAGTTGCAGAAGGGAGTTCGTCAATGTCGTAACGGTCGTGAAAAGGCTTGGTAGGGGTGTGCGTCGTCAACTTGGCGGCTGCGCTCCAAGGTCTAGCTTGGACGGAAGCTGGAGAAGACAAGGTGGGCAACGATAGACGACTACACCAAGAATGTTCGGATAGCTGCAACAGCTTGCAGCAGCTCTGGCGAAAAGATGCACGACGGCGAAAGTGAGTATCAGGGTGAGACAAGAGTGAAAAGTCGTGTGCCAGTGTGCCCGAGCTCGCAGCCAAAAGTTTGCAGTAAGCACCTGGGCTTTCCAGTGGGATCGGGGAAGGTGTGTGCGGACTCGTTGGGAGGAGGTTGGGAATTGCGATGGGTTGTGAATATTCGGTGGCGCAGTGTGGGCAGTTACAGCGCGCGGCTCGTAGTAACAACCGCCAAAAATGGCCTGCAAGCTGTACCGTGTCGCGTCTCGAACTTGACAGGGCAAATTTTTTGATTTGTCTATTCGCTCCGCGCCTTTATTGTTGTTTTTGTATCGCACTTGACTGTTATTGTCGTCTGTGGTGCGGTGGTTGGTTTGCTGGTTACAGATCCTGCCCGTAACGCCCATCAATGCACCCATTTACATAAGGCAGGAGGTAGGTACCTAAACACATGTACTGTACCTCTGATTGTGCGTACAGAGCACCACCGCCTTTTCCTTCCAATTGAGGGTCTGTAATATAAGTTTATGCTCTGGTTATTACTGGCTGGAACTCGACAGTTGTTGCCAATGGAGGAGGAGTTCGTTGAAATCCGGTGTGAATTATTCCCGCTGTATCATCATTGATAGAAGATGTGTGTCGTAACCGAAGACCCCCGACCACTCAATAAACAATGCGAAGCGCATTGAATGCGGTGAGGGACGAGGGAAGGAACCGCCCTAGAATCTTGCTCGATTCATTCAAGCTTGGTCGTGGCCGTGTTTTTTCGCAAAAGGGGGTAAAAAAAAACTCAACGGAAAGCAGGATTTGTAGCAAGGTAACACAGGTACAATTCCAGCTGCACATGTGGCCTTGGATGGAATTGCATAGATCTGCCCACCTAAGTTGCTACTACCACGCTCCATCCTCCCACATATATCCAATCTGACCACATACAGGAAGCATCAAGTTGCATTTCGATGCTTGCAAGTTTCAGGTCTGGTTCATGACACCGAAGACTCTTTTTCATTTTTACAGACTTTGTAGGCACAGCTATGCTGACAATATCCCCTACTAATGGTTATTGCAAAGTACCTACAGCAGTGGACAAATATTATTCTCTGTCTTTTCCAGCCTTGATTCACTCCCTCAGACCTTATGGCAACACTTGGCTCTCCGGCAAGAAACCTGCACATGCTGTATACACGTGGGGTTCGCAAGCACCTTCCAAAAAAGACAGTTCTGATTTGTAGAAGGGGTTCTACTACTCTACTACATCCTACCGATAATCACTGAGGGCAGCAGACTATTAACAGGAAGTCGATGACCTCATCACCAAAGTTCGGATAGGGCAACAAACCACAGTGGAAGCAAGATGAGGTGCATGAAAATTATGCAGGATACAATCATCGCGGGGTGGTTTCTCACCTACAAAGAGAGAGAAAAAGAAAAGATGTGTTGGCAAGCTGCTAGCCAGTGACGAATAGCTCTAGTCTCGTTCTGGACTAGCATCATGTGCCCTCGAGGCAGCTATCCCTGTGGACCGGCGCCAACAGTCTGGAAAAGGTGTTTCCTCAAGGGCGTTAACAGGGGTGTTTTTCCAGCTCACTTGTGCCTAATTATAGACCCCCAAGGTCCCCCATGAGTGCAGGCCGAGCAGGCCGAGCTGAGTGAGTGTTTAAAACTGAAGGTAGGTCGTGTCTAGGTCTATATTCTTCCATTTTCCCTATTTCTCTGAGTTTTGGGAGACGAAGGTATTATCAGGGTATAACACTCAAGGCGGAAAGCATTTCTTTCACATACGCTTGACTTGTCTGAGAAGGGGGCTGACAATGGTCCAGGAAGTGTCAGGATACTGTGTATTCGCTTACCTGTAGCTCTTATCGATAGGCCAAAACCTGGAAAGCTCAAAACAGTGCAAATCAAGCAGCCATGTAAAAAAGCCATGGCTTAACTCGACAGCAAAGAAATTGAAATCCTCCAAGGTTGATACTATCATGAGTCCATTTACTATTGTCAACAATCGATCGTCATCTGGAATTTCTACTCAAGGGAGTTGAAGGGACCTGTATAATCTAGCACTTCGAGCCATTGGCTAATCAATAATTTCAACTGAAGATTGCTATGGGCCCCTGGAGTAATAAAAGAAAGCTCAATCGTCACTTTGGGGCAGCAAACCATTTCTGGACACCATCTGTAGACTTCAATTCCCTGCCTCAGTCTTCAGTGAGGGAGGAATTACCAGAAAACTACCAGGAACCATTCAAATTCTTCATCCCGAAATAAACCTTGCTCTTTACACCGAAGATGTGAGCAAGATTTTGTAGAAATACACTAACTGGAGACTGAACACACACTCATCACGCACCGTGTGACTTCGCATGTGGTCCATCGGAAAAGATACGAATACGGCTTGGTTATATAGCATAACGACTCGCATATAACAACGAAGTGAAGGTCGACTGACATAACCGAGCGACAAGCACATCATTCTGAGTTTATCATGTCCTACGTGCTACAACAGCCGCTTGGAAGAGCTTGTGCAATCCGTGCTCCGGAGACCTCCGTTGGATTAAGAGCCGAAGATTATTTGTTTTGCAAACCTTTGGAGCCCGATATCCTGTTTCCAGTCCCGAGAGACCATATATATAGTCTCTCAATCATGGGACTTACGACTTGATTCACATCCCGGCAGGCTCCTTTATATGGAAGGGAGACCGACCTGACGCACACAAACGCATTTTTGCGTGATGGTCGTCACGTACTGGGTCCATATGGTACCAATAACTCCCGTGGTACCCAACTGCTCTGCTCGACAGCAAAAATAACGAGCCTTCCGACCATACCCTAACTGTTGTATAACCCGGTGCGGTGCTCGAGCATAGTAGCGACACGACATAATACATTTGTGTGACGAAACACAAAACGTCGACAAGGCAGCAACTTTGACATGGCCCTCTAGCAGTGTTGAGTCGAGCTCACGTTTGCCCTGGGAGTGGCACGGCAGCCTCGGGTAGGAAATAGGTTAGGCCCTTATGCCTCTCGTGACATCGTAGCCGTTGAGGACGCCAACAACCGACTTCTCCAGTTTAAGATCCACAGATAGGCGGCGAGGAACAATCAAGAGAAGAGGCTTCGCATTGATCCTTTCCTCGTGAATGTACCAACCCACCCCTCTCTGCCATGTTTTGGCTCACTGGAGGGGGTCAAGTAGTATGGGGACGGCGAGTGCCGGAAGGGCAAAGACTCCAGCTCCTCCTCTACTACGCTTGTTAGACAAGACACCGGTTGTTCACAATAGACATTTAGACCTATGTAAGTAAGCACCTGTTAGTGAATAATTCCGTCCCTAGTGGTTGTTTCAGGCGTTGGATTCACCAGTCTGATCTCCCGATATCACTGACGTCTCGCCCCTCCGCAATGCCCTAACTGAGAAGAAACTCCCTTCTTGCTTTGTCTCTCGTTTCTTGAACCGAAGGCAGGGTACATACGAATGTTTGAATTGAGAAGCACGTTTGTGCATGATCCTAGAAAAGGAATGCTCTGGCATTCTGGATTTTCAGAGGAAAGGGTGTTGATCTTGTTTATATCCACATATGTTCCATGATTACTAGATTCAAAAAACAACAGGCGAGAAATGAAACTCCATTCCAACCTGCATTGGACTAACCTTAGGTAAGTACTATGCTACAGAGTTTTCCGTCACACCACATAATAAACAGAGGTGTCACCTGTGTCACTCTGTGCGCTACCTTGTCTGATGTTTAGCAGCATATGTCTGAAACAAGCGCGTCTGTCCGTCTGTGTCCGGCACTCCGCCGCCCCCCTCCCCGTCGTAGTAATATCCCCGAATTGCCTGTACTGGATCTGCAGAGGACTTTTATCAGTTCTCTTCTAACTCCTCTTGAAAATGCGAATGCATTGACGAAATGACCGAAGTATTTTAGTGTAGTAACGAGGCAGTGTGCGAAAGAGGGCAATTGCATTGCTGTGTGACTGACGGGATAACTTACCATCGGTAGATACATGCAGTGCGCCTTAGCATACTAACTTTGTCAGACTCCGAGCCGCTTCGGCGCTGAGCGCACAGATATTATTGTACAAATACTAACATTCAGAGATACTGAATCAGATGTCGACCTGGTAAAGTCTTAACTAAATAAGCATGTGGCTACGTATGTGAGTGATTAAATGATATAAGTGAGTTTTGCGTTCGGATGTGAGTACGCCTACCTCGTCGGGGAACGCAGGAGGTCCAGTCCTGACGCGAGTGGTTCCGCCGCCGGTCCTCGGACCACTTCGAAAAAAGATGGCGGGCGAGTGACAACGCGACGAATACAAAACGCGACAAAGCCGCGCTTACCGTTGGTTATAACTACATCGCACTATCGAATCCCGATACCAGGGAACTGTGTTGAAGCAAAACTCGTCACATGACTCGGCCATAAGTTTCTCACCCGGAAAACCGGAAGGCGGTCGCTGACACCAACCACTTGAGGCGGTCTGCATCGGTGCAAAGGCTCGAGAGCCGGTCAGAGAAAAAGCGAGTCGAGATGCTGTACCATTGGGCTCGACACCAAATACCGCGAATGGATCTCTCGCGCATTGAACTAATTGTGCTTGGAAATGTGATATCAAGGGCCCTTATCCGGCGGTGTATGATTCTCAGTATGGGAACTGACAAGATGCACACCGTTCATGGGCGTTACTTATAGATACTGCTCCTCTATGACCAAGCCAGTATGGATCCCTAATAAGGGATATCCCTCACCTCACTTACAGGGTCTTTCATTCGCCCACACGAGGTTGCCATGCCGACTATGACAACAGTTAAAGAATATTAAAACAGAGGAGCCATTGCAGCAGGCATTAGCCTTGTGACGGGCAGTACAGTAGTACCAATCAACGCTTGACCGAACGTTGAGCGCTGTTAAGATTTTAAGAATCCGTGATCCATCCCTTGCGGCAAGCTTACGCCACTGAAGCAACCAACCCCTTTTCTCATCGACGAGTTAGGAGCTCGAAAAGCTGCAAGGCGAAGGGAAATTATTTCCATTGACATCCAGACCGAGTGATATGGCCAGCAAGCACGGAAGGGATACTTTGTATAGGGTCTGACCGCTCAATTTCAGATAATAGGCAGTAAGCACGACTGTCACGGCAGTCTTCATCCGGCATCATGGACTTGAACCATTATCCAGATCATGAGAGCGAGTAGCACATGGAGTGGTACCGTGGATTGTGACAGATGATTCTCTTCTGATATGGCAGTTAGGATAATCAGGGCGGGTCAGAAAGTTAGGTAGGTCTCAGATTCAAAACTGACCTGTATGATGTATCTACAGATCCCGGGAGGGAGGAACGGAAGTGGCCCTACCTAAATGGGAACGTCTTTCGAGTAACTGTTCAGTATTCCTGCTCACCATGTGCTAACTAAACAGATGGATTATTTAGGGAGTCCCGTGGAAAGCATCCGACTGCGTTGTCCAACTCCGAAATCGCTTGTCTACTCTCCTTATTACTGTTGTATGCACTACTTGTATTTACACCTAACGCGTCATCCGTGCATGCAAGATTGGACTGCACATGTGGGTACCATAGGTACTCGGTACCTCATTGTGGGGAAGCTTCAGGTACAAGATTCCATCTGTTGCACCAGATCCTCTACATGCTGTAGTGTTGTGCTGTACTGCATACATAGGTAACAAGTGATTGATCCAATCTTGACTTGCCATTGCAGCTGCAGATGCAAACCGCCGAGCATGTCAAGTCATCGGCGACAGCTGCGAGGGGCTCCATGATGCGCGCATTGCATTGTTCCTGACAGGATCCGGCAAACAAACAAGCGGGGAATAAGGGAAAGAAAGCAACTGCCAACGAGAGCCACAAGTTTGTTCCCTACCTAAGTACCGTAAGGTTAGGAGGTACTGTGCATGAGAGGTCCCACAAGAGCAATCGATCTGCGACAGGTTCAGAATGCCACAGGAGCCACAAGACGCCGATCACCCGAAGTCTTGGGACATCAGTTGCATGTACGTTGCAACGGTTCTCCTGATCAAGCTTGATGAGTCTTGACCGTCCCTTTACATGAGGTAGATGACCCTCCCTGGAAGGAAAGGGGGCCTGGACTCGATTCTTCAACCCTGTGGACAGCTTATTCATCTGATCAGATGTCCCGATAGAAATTCTACAAGATAGAAGCAGCGCTTTGTGTACTTGCCGACTCCCTCAACTTACTTCATATCTTGAATGTCCGCAAGTATGGGAAAAACAAATCGGACGCTTTCATTGCTAATTTGCTGCCTTATCCGTATCAGGGTACAGCAGCAGCACAGCTCGATGCCGACACAGCGGTAAACGGGAGCACTGTTCCTCCCCTTCATCAAATGATGTGGACTCCCTCTCGATCCATCACTTGAGTCCCTTTCTGCTAGCTTGAGACAGCCCCGAGTAGCGCTGCTCGTGGCTGGAATGATGCCTTGCCCGATACATTCTTTCCCTCATGTGCCACTCTCCTAGCCTACCTACTTAGTAGTCCTTGTTTGCTGTCAAGTTTGAAGGGACGTCCCGACAAAAAAGACAAAAAATCAAAAACAAAACAAAAATACGGAAAGCTAACCTTAGCTTGCATGTCACGTTGGAGCCACCATCCAAACGGGTCACCGACCTAACCTAGACACTTTAGAGTGCCAGCCTCTTGCCCTGACAAGTGCTACCTACCCCTATTAGCTCAGCTCCAGGCCTGACATGCCTTGGTACCTCACTTCAATCTGCCGTAGACAGTTGTTGTACACCCAACGTCTGACGACGTGATGTCATGCTCACCAAGCATCTGTCAGAGTTGTTTGCTGTTGCCATGTGGTTTGTGTCCTGTCGGATTTGGGGTGGATGCCATTCCATTGCCGTACTCTGAGTCTCTGACAGTCTGGTGCCCATGCCGATTAGGAAATCGGGCTAGGCGCAAATTCGATCGAATATGCTGGGTAGGAGGTCTCTGCAGACCTCGACATCCCATTGGAGAATGGATCGACGCCTAGGGAGGTACTCTGGTATCCCAAGGTGCCCCCTTACTGTTCATAGTACGTTACCTGTTACCTACATGTGCACAAACATTATCTAGACGCCGCCCTGACGCAAGCGCGTCATGAGCAAGGCCTCTTGTCCTCGTGTCTGCATTACTCGGTATATCTCTCCCTGAATCCCTCACCAAACTGCGTTACGTGTCCTGCTGTCAACACCCCCCAGGTCTCAATCACTCCTTTCTACGGCGGACTAACTGGGAACATACTACCCCTAGGGAAACCAAAGATCAACCAGTCCGGCGGGGTTTCCTAGCCCTCTTGTGCTCGTTTGTCTCGATGTTGTACTCATAATCCCTGGGAACGTCATCATATAATTCACTAACATCCTGTCATAACGACCGGGGCCGTTCGCTTAAGTTTCCTGATTTTGCTCTTGACCACATACTACGCCCGCAATGGAATTCAACACTCCTTCTTTCATTTTCCGGTCAGATATAGCCTATGTCCAGGATAAACCAGGGGACGCAGATCCAGTTACAGACGCAGAGCCAATGGTAAAACGAAAGCCAAGTCTGAGAACCAACTTTTCCTATCCCAGGGCAAGTCGGCATGAACCGAGTGAAAGCCGGTCGTCCAACGGCTCAGTGCCGGGGATGACGGATGCCTCGGACTCAGATATCTCACTTGACGAGTACAACACATCAGCTGCTGAAATTTGGGACAGCTACTGGCAAAGCAGCACGGAGTTGCCAGTCCAACACCAACCGCAGGACTTGGGTATACAGCAACCAAGACACCCACATGAGAACTACGAGATCGATCCCACCCAGCGCTACTCATCCGAGGAAGATGGCGATACTATCAGAGTCTCGTCGAGAGAACAACACATCAAGGCAGACGAAGCCGCCACTTCGCCTCGGAGAATCCAGGTGCCTAGAGGGAGACACACACACAAGAGAAATGCAGCAACATACTCAATCTATCCTAAGGCGCCGTTGCAGAGAGAACTTCTCCTCCCTCGCACTTCATCGCTCAGTATCGAGCCAGCTTCACCACCTCGACGCTCATCAGTCGCAAGGGGAGGCAAGTCCAATGCAGCACTACGGCTTAGCAAATCGACCCATGACATAAACAGACTCTTCGTCATGCCGCCGTTAATGCCAAAGGTCCAGGAGCCTTTAACATCCCCGCCGCCATGGATCGCAGTAACAGGCACTGCGAACTCAGTCCCCGTGTCCCCGGCTTATCCGCCACCACATACGCCCAAGACACTGAGACCTACCGCATCGACGTTTAACCTGCGGGACATCAATTCTGGCGCACCAAAGACGGCACCACTGCCAGCTCTTTCCCCCTCGGCGCTGCCGCGACCGCCCCCATCACCACCGCGACCGGCCCGACCTCAGATGGAGCGCTTCGTCTCCGTGTTCGAGCTTGACTCGGACTCGGAATCGGAGAAGAAGGTTGCCGAGGAGAGAAACAGCCATCACAACAGCCTGGCGAAGCGCATCGCTAGGGGCCTGCACAAGAAGAGCGCGAGCGAGAAGCGAGGGGGCTCTACCGGGTTTGGTGGGTCTTTCAGCTCCGACAGCCCTGACAAATACAAGGGCAGACACCCCGACGACAGGTCGAGAGACTTCAGTGGCAGCTTCAGTCGCAAGCGGGGCGGCAGCCTGGGTCGCATATTTGGGCTAATGGGACGCTGACACTCCACGAGTCCTTTCCGAATCCCTTATAAGACAAAGCGTATCCCCGTATACGCATCTTAAAATCGCACCGGTCTCCTTCACTGTTCCTCGTCTTTCACTTCCTATTTTATGTTTCCTATGAAACTCATGTTTGTCACGCGTCCGGAGATAAAACGAACTTTGTATGATGGAGAGAGTCTAAATCATGTATGCATGTGCATTTTCTCTTCTCTGTTGTCGCGTTTATCAAACTCTTTTACGAAAAAACTCCAACGACTGGGACGCGATCTCGATTACGCAAAACAAGACTTTCCTTTGTCCACCATTGTTCCTGCTCCTTATCACTTGCCTCTCCATATTTTTCTTCTCAATTCTTCTCTCTCGATATGGATGTTTAGTTCCTTCATGCTCTTTCATTGCGTGAATTTGGGACAGATAGGCGGGAGATGAGTGACGGAATGGGAAAGAAAACCGGGAAAAGAATCAATTATCAAGATAAATAAATAGACAGCTTCGGGGGGTAAGCGAGCTCAGGCTCCAAGCTGGTAATGAAAAAGTCGAGAATCGGTCAAACAAGGCGCACAGGAACCTGCCCAAGGCGTACAGGCGGTGAAAACGGCCAGAGGGAAAGTTCGGAGGAAGATTATTTCGCGACCTTCACCTTCGCAGCTTTCCTCGCGATGAAGCAAACGGGACGCAGCTTACGCACATGTACGGAAGTACGCCCAGACGTAATGTAATACCCTTCCCCCGGTGTTTCCCTTATTACTCTAATATCTTCTTATCCTTATTTCTCTGTCAAACGGTGTTGTTGTTGTGGTGGCTTTCTGCATTTCACTGGAAAGGGCTGTTGGATGGAAAACGCGAGATGTCGAATACAAAATAAAAAGAAAAAAAGTACATCCTTCTTGCATTCTGCTAGCTGATCGATCAATGGTTGCATGCAAACGCTGCCGGAGTCTGAAAATAGGGGGGATATGTAAGTCAGTCCAGAATTGCAAAATCTCCATAACCTAATAGGTTCAATTCACCCATCTGGCTAAATGGGAGAGAGCACCGAGAGGGGAGGCTGGCCTGGTACAGCAGTACTATGAATAAAATAAAATGAATAACGTCTCTACAGAGAATGGTACAGTGCAAGCAAGTGAAGGAACAAAAAGATGCTGTGACGGCGAATCGAACGCCGGTCCCATGCTTGGAAGGCAAGGATGATAACCACTACACTACCACAGCTAGTTACTGATTGTTGCAGTTTGTAAGTTATTTTTTACTTATATTCTAAAATAATAAAATGAGGGAACTCCAAGACCATTCTTTGGCCAATAAGAGACCGATCGCTGAGCATATCTCCACACTTGCATGTCCTTGTACACCAGTATGTGTACGGCCTACTCCGTACTGTGTAGAAGCTTTGTCTGTTTCTGTTAAGCTCAAAATGCCGAGTATCATTATGACATTGCTTGTAGGTTGAAAGGAACGATGCCTGCTGTCGATATTTAACACCCGCGGGCATCATCTCTCATCGTGACATTATCTATCACTGTGAAGCAAATGGGCGCATGGGCAATATGAGTTTTGGCTGTGCATTGTGCGCTTTCTGAGGCAATCCAGCAATCATTAAGTTAGTCTGAACGCACCACTTGTTGTTCGCACGCAGTCCTGCAATCTAAGATGCAACAACGCATCCTCTTTCGACGCCTCCTGCTCCTCCCCACCACCTCGCAACCCAAGAATGCGACCCCGGCGCGCGTTCTTATGCGGCATGCGCAGCTCGCATCGCAGGCCAGACCGCAGCTCCCTTTCCTCTCTACGCCGTTAGGAGCCCGAAACCACCAGTTCCGCTACTTGACGACCGACCGGAAGCGATGGTTCATGTACGAGGTGGCGCGAGGGTTCAAGTTCACCGTCTACCTGTGGGCCATCGTCGGCTTTTCCGTCGTAGCCTACTGGAGCGTGCAGCAGGAGTGGCTGGAGAGGAAATATCCGACGCCGCACGAGTGGGGGTTCATCACGCGGCTGCGGTTCCGCATAGCGAAATGGGGGCCCGACCGCACCGACTGGGTCGAGACCGACTGGGTGGTGATCGGGGAGTATGTCAAGAACGTCATCGAGAGGCTGGAGGACAGGAACATTGAGGGCGCCGGCGTGCAAGACCTGACCGAGGGCGGCATATGGATCGAGGGCATCGGGGAGTCGGGGTACGACATCACGGCGAAGAGCGAGCCGTGGCGCAGGGGCTACTACGAGGCTCTGATGCTGGGCGCGAAAGCCGCCGAACAGCTCGACGACCAGGTCGTGGATAAGACCCGCCACCTCGTCTTCCCTGCGAGCACCGTCATCGGCCCCTCGAATCCGAACCCGAGGCCGATACCGTTCGGCGCTGAGAAGGCGCCACGAGAGGAGGACTGCGAGAGGGCGTACGACGAGCCCGAGAAGTTCTACATGCGCATCTTGACCACGAGGGGCTTCTCCTCTAAGCAGAAGATGGACGCCGCGCTCGCATACGCCTCCTGGCTCGACTTCAAGGCCGTCCCCGAAGCGGCGCTGAGGATGTACGAGTGGGCGGTCTCCCTCGCATCCGAGAGCGTCCTACCCGCCGAAGTCCCCTACGATACCAAATCATACGTCCTGAAAGAGAAGGCTCCGCGCGACCCGTCGGCCAACATGCTCGAGGCCCTGACCGCGCTGGCGGCGCACAAAGCACGCAACGAGGACTTCTCCTCGGCGCTCCCGATCCTACTATCCGTTCTCCGAGCCCGCCGCTCCCTCCCCGAGCCGGCGGCGGCAAACTCTTCTTCCTCCTCTACCTACTCATCCACATCATCAGAAACACCGTCCAAGACCCCCTGGACCGTGTCCAACATCCTGAACACCGTGAAGCGTCTAGCCGCCCCGCCCGCCTACCCACCTCCGCCAGAGGACGGCGAGGCGACGCCCTCGCGCGACGCGAGAGAGCGCTGCGAGGAGGCCGCCCTCAACCTGTACATAGGCGAGATCATCTTCGCCGCCAACAAGGGCCGCGAGGACGGGCTGGCCTGGACGCGCGAGGCCGTCGACCTGGCGGAGGAGCAGCTCCACAAACTCTCCTCCTCATCATCTCCGTCCGCGAACCACCACCCCGAACGCGATCGCGAGGCCAGAAAGACGTGCAGAGAGTGTCTCAGCAGCGGCCTAGACAACTGGGCCAAGATGGTCTCGCGCCTGGCGCGAGAGGAGAAGGAAGGATCGGCTGCTGGTGGGCGTGGAGGCAACTGGTTCGGAAGCCTCTGGGGCCAAGGAGACGAGATGCAGATGCCCGGTAGATGGACGGCCGAGGAGAAAGTGGTCAAGGAGAGGACGAGGCGAGCGCAGGAGGTGCTCGAGGAACTCGAGGCGCCTAGTACCCCCCTCAGCTCTCTTTTCCAGGCGTAGAAAAAAAAAGGAACCCGGTTTTTTTTTTCCTTTTCTTTTTAATCACTGGAAGTGCTGATCCTTTTCCTTTCCTTTCACCTCCCCGACATGCTTAGGTTAAAGTGTTATGTATGTATGTATGTATGCCCGGCCCCTAAACCCAGGTAACCTAGGTAGTTGAAAAGAAAGCAACTGTAAGGTTAAGGTTAGGTATATGAATTTATTTATCTGGGAGGAGGAGAAACGTTCCAGGTCAGGGGCTGGTTGGTGTGTTTCCTTACTTTTACATCTTGGGAGTTAAAAACGTCCCCCATGATCAGATATCCTTATGTTACCTACCTACCTAACGGCTCATCGGCAGCCAACAACATGGGCGCCGTGGCCGGCGTCTTGGCGCAGGCGAGGATGGGCGGTGGTTAGTCAGGTACGCCAAAGCAAATAACAATCGAAAAGAATAAATCGAGAGACTCCTCTTTTTTTTCCATATTGATTCCAGGCTGTATGTATCATAGTTGTACAAATTTCATAAATATTGTATGTATAGAGAAGAGACTTGGACCAATCAATCACATAACATAATATACCTAATGAAAGAGCTGTGGGGAGGATCTCAATAATGAGGTGATATCGTATCAGGCAGCGTACCATGCCATCTCCTTACATCCCTTTGCTACTCGATTGAACCTTTCCGTAGCTTTCTTCCCAATTTCTTTATTTTTTACCAAGCTTAAACAAGTACTGGCTCTGGCTCGAGTTTGATGTCGTGTCAAAGACGACTGCGGTGCAGGTCAAAAATCACCTAGGTTAATGCCCATTCTGTGTCAGCAAAGAATATATATCTCGCCCCAAGAGAGCCGGCGTTCTGTAAATCTTCGTATTGCGAAGACAAGTCTGCCTAGCAGAAGTAAGCACCAGATGGAGTACTGCTTGCTACTGCATACATACTTAAGTAGGTTAGGTACCTTGACAAGCAGAAGAAGCCAACGCTCATAAGCTAAAGGGAAGACAAGACCAACGCGTCAAGAATTCCCCCTGACGCTCACAACTCCTCATAGGAGTCGTGGTCGTCAAGGGTATCCACGTGGACGACGTGAGCATTTCTGTCAACCTTCCTCTCGTTCACCTTTTTCTTTTCCTTCTCATCCACACCCTGCGTTTCCTTCCGCATGAAGTTGCCATCCATAGCCGCATCGCTGACCCGATCCTTCTTCTCTTCCTCTCCTGCGATCTTCTCTCCAGCAGCTCCTTCTTCTTCTTCTTCTTCTGCCACTGTCATCAATGTACTGCGTTCATCACCCTTCTCGTCCGCCTTCCCCTCCGCATCCTTGCCCTCTTCTCCCTCGGCCTTACCCTCGTCACCCTTATGATCCTTCCAGTAGGGACTCTCGACAGGCGGGTCCGCATACGTGATGGTGAACTCTGGGTTCTTGTACGGGGCAGCCGAAGTGGAAGTCAGCGCGACCTCTTCAAACCAGGTCAGCACGGCCGACTGCGCCGCGATGAAGATCGTCTCCGTGTACATGCTGTCTCCCGCGCTGAATACGGGACAGCCGTAGTCCGAGGGTGCCGACGTGTTCGGGTTTCCGTCGGGACCTGAGAGTACCATGTTCAGCGGTTCGCTGGAGGGGATGTAGGCGCGGGCGCGCTGAAGGGCAGACAGAGTACAGTGGCGTTTGGTTAGCGTCGCACCGATTTCAAGAGAGGAAGTTCAAGCTTGGATAGATAACTGGGTTCGAAGGCTCACCTCTCGCAAGAACTGTCGGAGGCCATTGCACTCAATCTCCCTTTGCGAGACCGAGCCGCCAACGATGGCCAAGCAGTTGAGGCGCTGACCGACGCGCTTCCAGACCGCATCATCGTTCAGATACATTTCGAGAGCGTCGGCGCCGCTACCGATACCGATCAGATCCAGGCCAGCGGCGTCATGGACGAGAGCGGGGACGACCTTTTCAAAGATGTACTGGATATGCGCCTTGGCGCTCTCATTACCGGGGACGTGGTGAATCGAAGGCACCACGAGATTGCCCTGGTGGGCGGCGCTGTGCATGGGCGCCCAGTCGAAGGCCTGCGCGTTCAGCGTGCGTTGGCCCTCGGGCCACCAGAGGAGCTCGGCCGTGTTGGCCAGGATGACGCCTGGGGCCGACAGGTCCGTGGCCGACGACTTCTGGCCGCCCTGAAGGAGCGATCGCACCGTCGTGACGAGAGAGCCCTTGTCGATGCCGCCACGGCCGCCTATTACGCGGTGCGCAAGGATGCCCAGGTCCTGGTGCGTCTCGCCGAAGATAATCACCATGCGCGACTTTGACTTTGCGTCCGGGCTGACGAAGATCGGCATCTTGGGCTTCTCGGGATCCTCCTCTGGAGAGAGGCCTAGGGGCAGGTAAACCTTCTTCAGACCGAGGCCTTCGAGTCGGGAGTGGATTTCGGCCTGGCATGCTTCTGATTTGTTGGGTCAGATCATTTGCACCGCTTCTTCAAAGTCGTATAGGATGGGTGGTATTTAGACAGTTTCTGATGCAGCCCTAGACTCACGATTCATGGAGAAGCGCTGGCGGTCGCAGTACCGCACATTACGGTTAATGAAGTACTTGAAGTAGTTATCTTCATTCTCGATCGAACGAATCTCGTCATCCTTGTTGATGAAGTATCTGTTTACACAACACCGCGGCAATTGGTAAGTAAAGGTAAACACATCTTGTCTGAGAAGTGTCGGATGTTTACTCACCCGAGGCCCTTCAGGTCATTGGGGAAGACGGGGTCTGGAGGCAGACCGGACCACTTTCGCTTGAACATGGTGGGTAGGAGAGGAGATTGGTCGAATGTGTGGTCAAAACACTCAACGAAGGAAGGAGCCTCAGCAATAGCAGAGTAAGGTATAGAGCCTCGACACAAAAGGTCAAATGTGTGACGGGGTATTGAAGGTGTGAAGTTGAGGGTACGTCAAGTAAGCAGGTAGGTGTGAGGTAGGCAGTTTCTTGGTTGAAAGAACCTAGAGAAATAATTTTGGTAATTCCTTCCCACTCTTGAGTTGTGCCCTTGTATCCAAGTGTAGGTGAATGTAAGCAAGCCACTTAACGGAAGTTAATGAAAACACGCCTGGGGTGACATGCCAAATAGTATTTTGCCAAGAGTAAAACACCGGAAAGAAGGACCTCGACGACTTGGGTTGTGGAGGTAGAAGGTAAGAGGACAGTTGATGATCTGTTTGTGCTGGTAGTGGCAACTACCCCCTAATGTTGATTTTGATTTCGTTGTGGTTTGCCTTCCCATAGTCAATGAGGATAACAATCGTCACAATCATGTGGACAAGCAGACTGGGTTGTTTGCGATCATAATGCAGAAGCAGTCCTCATTACAAACAATCCTCGCCCTAGGTTAAACGTTGACACCAGAGGATGCAGTTGTGGGTAGAATGAGGGTATCACCATCTGACGCCTGTGAACTCTTGTTCTCCGAAGACTTCGTTATAGGTGTGTGTTTTGTCGAGTATCTGTATATATTACAATCATGTGAGGGCCGCATTGCTCATAGATGCGCATTATCTTCTGTATCATACACCGCCATTGTGCCAGCATGGCTCCTTTTTACCAACTGGCCTTCTTCACGCCGGGGATGTTTCCAGCCAGGGCTTCCATCCTGAATTGATACTGTCCCAAGCGATTAGCTACCAGGTCCGGCGCTGTATGTCCATTTCTGGCTGTTGGGAATTTGTCCAGCACTTACTCTTGACATCTTGAAGTCCCGGAACACACCCCTCGACTTGCCGCCTAATATACATCGGTTCCGGATCTGAGTTGGCCTTGTGTAGCAGTGCATCTTAGCCAGCTGAAGCTGGGCCTCGGCTCGTGTACGTGCTGGCAGTGTGGTATTCTGGATGATATATCGCAAAGCTTGTCTGAAAAAAGCAGCATATGGGTTAGCATTGTATGTATGGTACGTGACTTGCTTGCTTGCGGCACGGTCTCTGGTGTAATCAACCTACCTCTCAGGCTCGTTCGCAGCAAAGGCCTTCCGCTTGCTATGGTCGCGGATGATCCAGGTATTGAGGAAGCAGCCAATGTCAAGCTTCTTGGCACGCCACATCGCCATCTTGACGGTGGTAGGCAGGTATGTTGTCGTTTGATATCCTGCAAGCTCTCCCTACAGCTCATAAATTTTTGGAGATGTTGTTCGAGCACCCTGAAACAGCGTCCAATCGGCATCCCTGCTGGGAAAGCCAGGTGTCAACTGACTGCCACTCTGAGTGACAGCTGGAGACTCGGTCGCCCAGGGGTTCTCAATTTGAATTCTCCGAATACGGAGTAGTAGTATACCGCCCTAGCTCCAACTTTTAGCGTTGGATCGACGGCAGGCATTAGCTCCACAAATCTCATCATGTCGATGACGTTCATGCTCTTGCATCCCACTCGGGCCACTCCAGTCTTCAAGCATAGCCGCCAGTGAAACGGTCAAAACATGTAGTACAAGTATAGTACGCCAATATCCCCGTACATCTAGCTGTACAAGTAATATAAATAGTGTGGTTAAAAACGTACTGTAGACGCGGTATTAAGGCTGCGTTTGTGAGACAGTAAACGCTAGGTAAGTAGGTACCGTATGCAATTCAAGTACGTCCCCAGGAACTGAAGAGGATCCACGCTTTATGACGTAGGTGCCGTGTTTTGCTCGTAGGACGTGCCTTACAAATAGAGTTTGAGAAGTGAGCCAAAGCCATTGCCTGTTTGCGAGAAGTTCATCCTTTCGATACACTCGAAACTTAGCAAGCACTTCATACTTTACAATCGTATTGTGAACACTTTACCCTGAACCAGCCTACCTACCTACTCTACCAACTACCTTTACCTTATAGCTCGAAAGAAGCCATCAACCACCATGACCGGAATCCCCAACGTCGGTGCCAAAGGTCCTGGGGACCAGGTCAACTACAAGCAGTCAGAGATGCCCCGCCCGGAGCCCTACGAGGAGGGCGTGCCCAACTCCCATCTACCCAATGACTCCAGTAAGCCTTTCTTTTCTTCTAAGCAGCAGGGAGGGACCTCAGCGATATCAGACTGACACAAAGCCTCAACAGAGGACGAGAGAACAATCGCCAACCGCCTGGCAAACGAGGAGCGCAAGCTGAAGAAGGAAGAAGAGGACAATGACAATGCCCCCAACAAGAAGGATCCCACATTACCAGTACGTGTCTACCAATTTTCTGATCACCGGACCAGTGACGAGCAATGACTTATTGCTAACATCTGATGGTAATTAGGCTAAGCTGCACGGCAATGAGCCCTCACGTGGTGCCAAGGTCGATGCCGAGCTGCAGAACGAGGAAGAGGAGTATCTACGGAGAAAGGGCAAGGCCTAAACTGGCTAGCGACGGCTTGATGAACTTGTAAAACACTGCTTACGATGATAACGTGAACAAATAATGAATGGAATGTTTCACCACCTTGACTGTGCATTGTACTGCGAAGCCATACTACTGGAGTGTACCGTACGTATGAGAAGGGCATCCCGGCCACTAAAGTGTATTTGTATTCAGACGGGAAGGGCAAGTATAAATACGATCAACACTCGCTTTTTCATATCCAACAGGTTGCCCCAATCACAATCTACAACTTCGAACCCTTTGCCCTCCTCTCCTCCCTCTCCTTGTCCTTGAGCAGCCGCCTGAGGATCTTACCACTGGGACTCTTGGGGATGGCGTCGATGAACTCAACACCGCCCTTCAGCCACTTGTAGCGCGCCTTGTGTTCCTCGACGTGCTTGCATATCTCGCGCGCCACCTCCTCGTCCGGCTTGCCCTTCACCGAGGCCGATTTCACTACATAAGCTTTCGGCACCTCGCCCGCTCGCTCATCGGGCACGGGGATCACGGTGCAGTCGTTGACGGCGGGGTGTGTGAGGAGGTGCGCCTCGAGCTCCGCTGGTGCGACTTGATGGCCCTGTGGATGTGGTGTGAGTGTACATACGAGGGAGGACACATCGATAAATCGCAGGGGCTGATACGAATACGCGTGACGAGAGCTGAAGAAGTGAGAAAATAAGGGGAAAAGACGAACCTTGGTCTTAATCAGCTCCTTCAACCGGTCCACAACAGCGAAATGCTCATGCCCCTGCGGTGACTTCCTGACGAGCGCCACGTCTCCCGTGCGCATCCACCGCCCGTCCTCGTCCCAGACGAAGGCCTCGGACGTGGCGCGCTCATTGTGCAGATAACCGAGCGTGACAGAGGGGGACTGCACCAGGAGCTCGCCGCGCTTCTCGTACTCGGTTATCTCCCGGCCTTCCTCGTCGATGAGCTTGGCGCGCACGCCCGGGGCGAGCGAGCCCGACGTGCCGATCACGATGTCGTTCTCGCCCGTGCTGAGGACGACCGTGCTCGTCTCCGTCATCCCGTACCCCTGGCCCAGGGCCAGGCGGGGGAACGCCTTGAGCATGTCCTCGTGTGTCTCCGAGCCCAGGGGCGCTGCGCCGGTGTAGATGAAGCGCACGCTGCTGAGGTCGTACTTGGCGCATAGTTCAGGATTGCGCAGGAGTTGGATGACGATCGGTGGGACCTGCATGAAGATAGGTAGGTAGGTAGACATGTGTCAACGTACGGCGTCATGAATTTCGAAAAGGAAGGTTCCGCAATGGGGTACTTATATGCAAGGATAAGACGTACCAGATGCATAAAGTTTATCTTGAACCTCTGGATGGTTTCGAGGAGTGTCTTCAGCTCAAACCGTGGCAACACTATTACGCTGTCACCCCGGTATATCGCCGTGTTGGTCACGACCACGAGGGCGTAAATGTGGGAAAAAGGGAGCAGGCCGATCGTCGTCTGTACCTCAACGCCCCTCTGCGCTCGCCCTACCGACTCGTGGCATCGAATCTGCATGATATTCGCAATGATGTTGCGATGCGCTATCATCACCGCTTTCTGCAGCGTGTTAAACAAAATTCCCTTTCCTTTAGCAGATGTTCTCACAGCAACGAGTGGGTATTGAGATTTCGGCATTTTGGAATTGAGATAGGGGTAACCTAGACTTACGGGCAGCCCTGAGGTCCCGCTCGAGTAGCATAGATAGGCGACCTGTCGCGCACCTTGCCCCTTTGTCCATTTCAGGGGTTCGAGCTCGGGAAGCGTTCGACCCTCGGTTATCAGGTCGTCCACAGTCTTGAACCGCGGGTCGCGCGGTTGACCTGGGAGATCGAGCAGGAACACCCTGTCTTCGGGGATGTTGCTACTCCGCGCGGCCTTCAGAGCGGTCTCCAACAGTGGCGTGCATGTAAACAGTGCCTTCGCGCCGGATGACTTTAGCTGGTGCTCTAGCTCCGCGGCCGAGTACATGGCGTTGGCCGGTGTCACGATGCCCGATAGCCGATGGACGGCGAACGTGGACATGAGATAGTCGATCTTTGGGAAGTTTCACATGACGACGTCAGCAGCCACCGAGTATTTGCGATGCTTTAATCATGAGAAGTGAGGTTCGCTTCTCCGGAGAAAATGCATCAACTTACCGCATTGAACGAGAAGATGCCCACGACCTTATCCCAGGGAGTATCCTCGTTCGGCCGCCATCCCATGCGCTTCGACAAGGTGCGCGCCAGCAGCTCTCGCCTCTCACGCAACTCGGCGTGCGTGTAAGTCTTCCCCGTCAGACCGCATGTGAACGGGTTTTGAGACCTGTCGAACGGGAGCCGGCCATATCTCTCGCTGCTGAGGAACTCGTGCAGCGGGATAGAGTCCGGCGGGTCTGGCAACCACGACGAAAGTTAGAGGCGTTCCTAGGTCTCACAAGGCAACAGTCCTTGCATGATGCATCTAAAGAAGGGGCGGATGTGAGATAAGGGGAGGTTAGGTGCTCACCAAACGGTAATTGGGGAACCCAAGACGGCGGAGTAAACACCATGTTTGCCTATTCCTCTCCTATACTCTAGTGGCTTCTCAGCTCGTAGATTGAGGTTATCCTCGTTGTTAAGACATTAACATGTGAGACAAAATTGTTGGTTTCGCAACATGCAACGTCGCATTGCCAGCCTCAACACCTACCTACACCTATCTATGCAAGAGACCGAACGAGAAGTCGGTGGAAGAAGCGGTTAAGCAATAACCCATGGCGCAATTGGTCCACTCGTCACGACACTCGCATAAAGGGCCATCCGAGATGCGTTGCCGAAGCTTGGGGTAGTTTTTGGGGTATTTGGCATGGGGTAATTTACTGGGGTAAATCCCACCAGAAGAACACCCCTGGTTCCATGTCGCCAACTTCCTCATAGCATGTTAATAGTACAACTTACTATTCACATACTTCCTTGAGCCTCTCCTTCGCGAGTCCCACGGAAGTCAATTAGCTTTTGTGGAAGCCGAGGACAATGTATATGCAATCCAAATTCCTTATTCATATCATGTACTGTTGTACAATCATATGTACTTGCGTGCCTACATGAGGCCGGGGTTGGTATGCACAGTATGAGATCATCCAACTGTCCCAAGATTTCTAACCACTTGTAATCGGCCGATCTAGGACGAAAGGAGTCAAAGGACAATGGTGTACTTGTAAAGATGGGGCCTGCCGCCTGCGGGACTCACGATGCAAGTACACCAGGAGCTTTGCCCTCTAGCCATCCCCTTATTGCAGGTAGGATACCTTGTCTCAAACAAATAACACTTTTCTCCACAAGATGTCCGTGTTCATCGCAGCTCTGCCCATGTACGACTGGCCCGAGTGCCGTGATGAAGTTGACGCGAAATGGGCCAAGTTGCGCGACCGCTTGGGCTCGCTCAGTTACGTCGACATCTCTGCACCCGACCGACTTGTGCGCCGTAACGCGGACATGCCCCCGGTCCCCGGCGGCATCCGCGACAGGAAGGGAAACGTGATAGCACCAGATCCGGCTTCACTGCCCCCGGATGAGCTGGACCTCGCTACACTCTGGCGACACCCCGCCCTGCTGCTCGGTCAAGCTTGCCGGGGCTCCCTGGCGGAGGATAACCATGCCCTTGCGAGAAACGTCCAGGTTCTTGGACACCAGGACTATTCCGCCGTGGAAGGGGGCAAAGCAGAGTTTTACTCCAGCGCTATTGTAGTCAGACGAGGCGGTGCGAACAATGCGCAGCGAACCGAAGCAGCGCCAGCGTCGGACCTGCGCCAGAAGCCGAGTTTCCGCCTCGAGGATCTAGAGGGCAAGCGCTTCGCATACAATTCTTCCGACTCGCTGTCTGGCCGGTTGGCTCTGGAACAGGACCTCAAGACTCTCGACAAGACTCTGGACATATTTTCCGAGCTCGTGGAGACTGGCAGCCATCGTCGTTCCATCGTCGCTGTCGCTGAGGGAAAGGCGGATGTCGCGGCTATTGACTGCCTTACCTGGC
The DNA here is from genome assembly GCA_022385605.1 of Xylariaceae sp. FL0594. Lineage (NCBI taxonomy): Eukaryota > Fungi > Ascomycota > Sordariomycetes > Xylariales > Xylariaceae > Xylariaceae sp. FL0594. The sequence goes on from MU280821.1 coordinate 142,517, forward strand.
AGCTGGCGCAGAAATACGAGCCCGCTGCCGCCGAGCTCATGGTGGTGGGCTGGACGGCTCATAGGGTGGGCCTACCGTTCATCATGTCGAGACATATTCGTAGCCCGATGCTACAAGCGGTGGTTGAGGCCCTGAAAGAGGTCGGCTTTACACCGCAGAGATATGTAGGATAACCCAGACCTTCAATCAAGGACTTCTTTGTTATATTCGCAGATGGCATCATCATTCGTTTTCCCTCGTACACAGTGAATCGCATGAGCCACACAGTACAGTTGTACCTCATGTATTTGTGGCTATGCTAGCGTATCCGCTACCTTTAACGCCCGGTTAGGCTACATGTACCCGTTCCTGGAGGATAACAGAGAAGGATTCCCCCATGTTTTCGGGGAACCGCTATGTGTAGCTATGAATCTTCACTGCTACGACGGCGAGCATACCAAAGCCTGATCGATCGGTAGTAATGCTGTCGGCTTCACGGTCTCCCTCCATGGCCACACCGATTGACAGGGCCTCGTTCTTTGCCATCTCGGATGATAGAGAGATCTTCTGTCTGGTTCGAGACCGATTTCCCGACGAGCTCAAGCGTCTCAAGCGAGCGTACTCCATCTCCCATTCCAATACAACCCCTCCGTCAACGCCGTCGCCGTCATCCGTCCTGTTCGGCGAGCAATACGATGAAGTAAACCGCACTCTCGTTGGTCTCATCACTCTACGATGGATCTACAACGACCAGTATGACACGTTTCGTGCTTCGCAGCCCGACGCCGTGGCCCTGACACGAGACTCGTTTTGCTGGATACAACAGGTGTTCAAGGCCGGTCTCAAGACCGACAATGATTTCATCGCCCTCCTGACTTCCATCGTGGTCAACGACCTGGGGAAGGACCCGCAGCTAGCGTCCGACTACTGCGCCAAGACGGGCGAGGACATCTCGGCTGGGAACCACGACCTCATCTTACTCAAGGCCGCCGAGGCCGGTCTCGTTCCCAGCCTGGACAGCCTGCCCGACGGCGACAGAGCCGACGTCCTGCGCGGCATGAAACTGGGCGCTGAGTTCAACTTCGGCCAGCTGGCGCAGGGCGAGAATGTGCCCGCTTCGCTCACAGCGCTTCTCGAGCTCCGCGGTCACCCGCGCGCTTTCGAGCTCCGATTCATGGAGCAGCTGCTCGACATTGCCGGAGCGAGGGGTCACGAGGATTGGACATGCGCTAAGACGATGACCCAGCCCGTATTCGACGCGTACCGGAACGTCTACGACGCCGTGCAAGGCGTCATCTCCGGTAGCATGGACCTGCGGGCCGCGTATGACCTCATCCTGGTGCGTCGGGCTGGCATGTTGCGCGCCAAAGGCTTTAGACGGCTCGATGTCACCAGCCGCGAAGACCGCGCACTTATGCGCTTGCTCTGCATGGGTGGGGTCGCGGATATGGAGACAGCTCAGCTGTACGACTCAGTCTGGGCGGGCCTGCCAGCCGAGACGAAGACGTCACTCGTGGCCGATCTAAATGTCGACGGTTCTGTCCAAGTGCCCGCGGTCCAGGCCACATACGCACCTGCGCTTCTTACGAAGGGCGTCGACGCCAACGGTCCCGGGTCAACGGACGCGAAGCGGGGGCGGCTGCAAAGTCTGTTGTGTTACTTGTCGCGCGTCCTTAGGCCGACCGATGCTTATTTGGAAGAGCGTGCTGTCGTGATCGAGCGCAATGTGCTGAAGGTCGTCCAAGAGATCGTGGGGTCTGGGGAATTTCGAGCTAATCCTGCGATGCTGGATGGCAAAGCGGTACCTGAGGCTGTCGTTGCGCAGACTGCTTGAGCAACATTGCAGGTATGGAGACATGAAAGGCGTTTTACGAGCAACCAGCAAAATGATGTTCGAAATAACTTATTCTTAGTAACTCTTTGAAGCGTGAGATGTCCATATGAATTATTTCTACTTGGGCGGCGTCCCAGCTATCAATTTCTTCTAGATGGACAACTACTGGACACACAGTGCAGTTCCTCTCTCCCAATATTCATTGGTTCTATCTGTGGGACGCAGTTCTGTTCACTCTTCAAGGCAGACCCGCGCCGGGAAACCGAGCCCGGAACCATTCCTGCTTCGTCCTATAGAGCGCCCACCATTTCTTGTTACGTTCTGTCATGCGGGGGGCCAGGTTCCAACGCTGCATACTTTCCTCTTCTTCTTCCGACATGTTCAACCACACATAGAGATCTTGGCGCCGTTTGGTTCCATGCCCGCTCCTGTTTTCCATTTGGGGCCACGACTCTTCGACTTTGTTGCTCCCTGTCCCCATTTCTACGTCGTTACTTCTCTGTGCGCAGCGGACATCGAACGTATTCTCTTCAACGCCCGGCGATTCGACTTGAGGGACGGTTATAGAGTACGATTTGATGTACTGCTTCTGGGGACCAAGCGGTTCATGGACTCCCACGTTGGCGATCATATCATACTCTAAAGGGTACTCCGAGACAGAAACCGATAACAAGGACGAGACTCGGCAGGTGACAGCTGGCTCGGAGGCTAGGTCTTGTCTTTTGGTAACCTCCGAGACACGCTCTATCATACGCCAGTCATCGCAACCAATCTTGAAAATGGTCAAAACCGTCGAGACGATCATCAACACGACCGTAACGATTTGCGTCACTAGCGAAGCCATGCCAATGCTAATGACATGCACGGCAAATGCGATCCAGCCGACCCAGCGGACAAGCCGGTAGAGCTCGGGCCTGGGCGGCTCCGGGTTTCGCGTGAAGATGACGCTTATGAGATTCACGGGCACCGACATGGTGATAACCTTTGAGTCGTCACAGACGATGATCGTTTTGGCGTCCTCGCCGGGTCCGTTTGTCAGCTGTCTGATGGCATTGTCGATGCCGGCGCGGTTCTGCTGCACCAGGATAGCCCTGACGACGATGGATAGGATCATGGACACGACGTTGGCGAACCCCCACCAGTCGTCCGCCAGCACCGAGAGGGCGAGCAAGATTCCGTTGAGAGCAATGCCGATAGGCCATGCGGCCCAGAAACGGCCACCCCCTCTTCCTTGGTGCGCCGCCTCTGTGTCCGCAACCTTCCACACCAGCTTGTGATGTATCTGATGAAACTCCTGCGACGAGAGCCAGCGAGAAAACCATCCGGCCACTTCCCCCGTAGTGATGTCGCTTGTCAGATTCGCGAGTTGGAAGCCGGGTCGCTTGGAGGTGAAGTCGTTGCTCGCGAAGACGAAGGCGCCGAGAAGCGGGAGGTAGTCGAGATAACGGCTGGGCACGAGGCGGCCGACGCTCGTGTTCACATTCTCTGCACCAAGGATGGTCACTAAGCCCAGTGCATCAACTCGGAGGTTGGTACGGGCCTCAAGGGAAGAGAGGGTTTTATGCCAGGGATACATTTTCTTTTTTTTTTCTTTATGTGGGAATTTATACGAAATTGTTTCCTAGCGGACCATGCATGAATCTGCGCGAGCGATGCTGGACGCAGCGAACGGGGGCATAGGCCATCGACGGCCTATCTAGAGAATTAAATAAGAGGGAGCACTGCTAACTCTAACTCACGACCGGGATCAATCTCGCACTCTTCTTCGTCCGTCCACACTCCCATCCTCTTTTACTGACTTGTGTGTGGGAGCCCCCATAGCGGACGGAAACCCTCGAGGAGAGAAGAGGGAAACGTGGCATTTTCTTCTCCTGCACGCCCACGTACTCACACGCAATTGGTAGGCAGGGTATCAACAAAGTCAAGGATAAACACCGTACAAGCCGATATGCAGGAAAACAACGAAGTAAGTCTTGTATCATGTATGTCTGTCTTGTCTGTTGGGGAAAGGTAATGCGAGAGTAGATAGGTAGCTGCGCTTACCCTCATCGCTGCATGCACGTAGGAATTGTATTGAGCTGAAAAACGAGTCCCATCCCACGTCCAACTCGTCGCTCACTGGCCAACTGCACTGCACTGCACTGCACTGTCTGCAGAAAATAAAATAAAGATTTACCCCGCTCCCCTCTGCAACTTTTATTATTCTCTCATCTGCACAAGATGACATGCTTTTCTTTCTACTTACTGCATTGGCCAGGCCAGCTGCTTACGCCGGCAGTTTTCAGATGACCAATCGGCGGTGCATTTCACAGGGTGCTTGCTCTCGGATGGTCGGCCTTTCTGACTTAACAAACGGCATGGACGGGAAAGGGGAGCTTGTAAGCAGATCTACCGGCCTCCATGACAGTGGTGTCTATAAGGTAGGTACCCCGTACTTACCTACCTCTCATGCTACTCTATGTCACTAGGTTAGGGTCTATAGCTACCTACTCTGAATATTGCTTTTTTTAAATCCGTAAAATGTGGTGAAAATACAGTGGTATAATTGATAAGTAAGTAGTTTACAAGTCAAATTATCTGGTTAACCTAGTAGGTTATATAATATTTTCTTCACCCGTTGTTACCTACCTACCAGCATTGCATGATTCCAAAAAGAGAATAGTCGGTCCCGTCCTGTCCCCCCTTTTTTTATTTATCGGGAGGGAATCTACACCACTTTACTTTCCCTTTGGTGGAACTACCTATTTTGAGACAGTCAAGTCTAGGATAAGACCCCAGACTTGACTTTTAACAGCGAACCATGCTTCTGCTTTGCTTGCTTGCCAAAACGAGAGGCCTGTTGAAGATTGGTTGGCCTCGCAGATCTCTCTCTCTATCTCGTTATTTGTCCCAGGCCGGGAACTGACCCTTGACGGAGGGTTGGTTCAATAAAACCTTTGGACAGATTTGAAGAAAATAGTAAACTTGTGGACTCCCACCCATCTATCTATCTATCCATCTATCTACTTGAAGAAACGACAGACTGTCACGCGATGTCGCAATTCGCGGACTTGGTAGCTGCTGCGCGGCAGCTTGTGGAAGAGACTGCCAGCGAGCTGCCTCCGGAAGGCCACTTGTTTGAGGCGATCCTCCTGTCTCAGCTCGACGCGTAAGAATTTCTCAGAAAGCAGAACCCTCTCGTGATTTGACTGTTTGTTTACTGTATACACGGCTGAGGCCTGCTGCTGGGCAAGAAAAAAACTACTTAACTAACATTGACATGCTAAATGAGCCCAATACCTTAGTATCGAGGGCCTGAACTCAGACCCGGCTCACTTTATCCTGGAGCTTCTCCAAAACTCGGATGACGCGAGCTTCGCTGAGGCTGGGACGAGTGGGTCCGATCCGACGCTGAGATTTACATCATCTCCGTCGGGAGTCTTGCAGCTGGAGTGCAACGAGGACGGCATCGGGAGGGAGAACTTCCTGGGGATATGCCGACCGCTGAGCACGAAGCGAGAGTCGGGCGAGACGACGGGCGAGAAGGGTCTCGGGTTCAAGACCGTGTTTCGCGTCGCCGACATCGTCCGCATCGCGTCCCGGGAGTACACGTTCAGGCTCGAGAAGAACCTGAGGCTGGGCCCGCTACGCCCGCTGTGGGATGCGTCTCTGGATCCCAGGCCGGACGGAGGCACGTTCATGGAGTTTGTGATAGCGCCGCAGAGCAGGGAGGTGGTGAACAAAGCCGTGGAGGAATTCGAGCCCGCTAATATGCTATTTCTGCGGAAGCTGCGACGGGTTGTTATTACCACTCGCGACGGACACGAGACGGCATATGTGCGGCGGGTGGATGCCGTCAATGCGGAGACCAGACATGTTACCATCTTCAATAATGGGAAGCCGGAATACTGCTACAAGATATGGCGGGACAGAGTCGATGGACTGGACTATAGGTCCAAGGTCCGGCCAGAGGGGGATACCGCGCTCGAGTTGGCATTCCCCGTCAACGAGGCATTCGAAGCGGCTCGACCATGGACTGCAAGCAAAGACGTATACGCCTATCTCCCGGTCAAGAGGTGCCCCTTTGCGGTAGGTCAAACTCACCGATTTCAGTCTTTTTTCAGTTCTTGAGGCCAGGACGCTGATGACTTGGGTGCATAGTTCGCTGTCCAAGCTGATTTCGTCCTTTCCAGTAGTCGGGAAGACATCCACAAGGATAACATGTGGAACAGGAAGCTTTGGGAAGCCATCCCCGAGAAATTCGTGAAAGCCGTCGAAAGCCTGAATCAATCGGCTCTCAGGTACACCTGGCCTCGCTACCTCGACCCCACGAACGGCTACGACAACAAGGGGCCGGAAGACCTCTTCTCCAATACAAAGCAGAAAATAACACATGAATTACAATTCCGCCGTGTAGTAGAAACGGAACAAAGTGGCGGCGGCAACATGAGGGGCCCCGGTGCGCTTTACCGGTTATCGGACAGGTATCGACTGAGGGGCGAGCCTATGATCCCGAGTGACAAGGCGAGGGCATGGTACCTGTCACGACATTACCCAGAAGAATGCTACCCGGGCCTCGATGCCCTGGGTGTCACACCAATGGATGATAGCTTGTTCGTCATGCATCTCAAGGCGTACGTCAATGGAGAGGACGAGGACATGCCCCAGGAACAACAATTTGTAAACCAGTCTGTGGAATGGCATGCCCGTTTGGCTGAGATCTTTCTAGAGGACACAAACGACGAATCGATCCGGGTCAGTCGTAAGAACCAGCTGCAAGATGTAAGGCTTGTACCGGTAGAGACGGCTGTTGGCAGCATCGAGTGGCAGACACCAAACGGCCCACTCTTGCTTCTGCTGACAGACACAGACCGTCCAGGGTCTCTCCCCTTGGGTCTCAAGATACGACGCATCCCCGCTGAGGTGATCCAACAGTCCGACGACGACGGCGATACCACGCGGCAACAAAAGGACCTCCGATGCGAGTTCTTCAAGTTGGTAGGAGCACGGACCCCTTCCGAACCGGACGTGATACGGTCCGTCATCAAACTCATTAAGGAGGCGCACTCTCCCCGGAAAGAGTCTTCGCTGAGCGCTTTCACTCCGGAACAACTGGTATCACATGCGCTATACCTCTATAGAAACATGGACGAGAGTCAGAGCATGATCGATCTATATGTCGCTACGGAGTCGGGCGATCCACGTCCTGCTTCGGCTACCTACTTCACACGGCAGTCCTTTGCCGGGAAAGAGCTCAATGTCCCTGTGCTCAACCATGAGTATCTGGAGGCAACGAGTGGTGAAGGAGACGATGGGTTCAAGAGCTGGTTGGAACACAAGCTTGGAATCGCCCGCATTCCCCGTCTTGTGGGAAGACGGACTGACATGGCCTGTTTCGATGTGACCGCTGAGATGCGTCACATCATCGGAATGTGCGAGTCGGGCGAGCATTCTGCAGAGCTCCTCAACCTGTTGCGGGAGGTCTGGCCCGGGTACCGGGATCGGATGAACTCGCTTGCCGCCGACTGGGAGGCGTCGTTATCAAGAAAATGGGTGCGTGACGAGCTTGCGCCAGTCCGAGTCCCTTGTGGCGGCCGGATCTACCACCGGCTTGACAAGGCAATACTGCCCACGCAGGATATGGACAGACTGGCAGGGGTGAGCCTACTTCCGTTCATAGACCTTGGCGCATTGGGAGGTTACCGGGATGACTGGACGTTTCTGGAGGAGCTGGGCGTCAAGACTCGAGTAGATGTGCACACGTGGCTACACAGTCTCGCCGGGATGCGAGAGGCGGTTGAGCGTGGAGGTCTTCCACCTGCTGTCGACGACGTCTCGCTCATTTACTCTCGGATACAAGATGCTTGCCAGGATAAGGAGGAAGTCAAGGGTTTAGTGCAGTACGTGCCGTCACTTTCATGTCATTCATCTCTCTTCGGCGGCAGAACCCAATCGCTGACGCAATGAACCCCTAGGAACACCTTTAGCGACCCTAAAAATAGGCTGATATTCGTTCCGGCTGGTGTGGCTGGACGAACTGCTGCGGAATGGCTCCCTATATCGAGATGTGTCCGCCTTGGGCCTCGCAACTTCGACCTCAGGTACATGTTCAGTCTCGATTTGATTCGACAGTATGGCGCCCTAGACGACTTCTTCCTGAGCGTCGGAGTACAGCGCGACTTCGACTTCGGTCACTTTGTCCAAGAAGTCGAAGAGTTATCGCGCAAAACCCCCATCACTGCAGACATGGTAGATTACATCGGCAATTTGATGCAGGACATCGCGGGCAAGCTGAAGCTGCGAAAGAGGGACAACGCCGTCGAGAGTCTTGGCCAGAGGCTTCGGCATACTAACCTGTTTCCCGTTCGGTTGCCGCATTCTTCTGAATTATATTGGCGACCGCCCTTTTCTGAACACCTGAATGAATGGTTCATTGTGGATCGGGAGTACTTGCGCAAAAGCTTCGAGGGAGTGGCTCCGTTGATGGTGCTGACGACGGCTAAGTCTCGGTCTTCCGCCCCTTTGCTAGATCTCCTCGGATGTGGTGGCCGAAGGTTATCAAAGGTTGCGAAGCCTGTGCCAGCCACGAATTTCGCTCGCGGTGAGAGAGAACAAGCATGCGAGCAAAGCTTGCAGTGGAAGGCAATATACATCGACCGTGTGCGGTAAGTACCAAGTTCAAAGTCGATGGTATGTCTGGGGGAAAATGAGAAAAAGTGATGTCCAGTAGAAGCTGATACGAGGTGTAGACGCACAGTTTTGCAACAACCTACCGCGTCAGAAGCCAAGCCCGATTTCAGACGGATGGAAATAATCATTCGCAGCGCCGATGTCGTCAATATTCGCTGGCAGATCCCTGGCCCATATACATACGATGGCAACATCGATGACAGACCAGCCATCATCCATATCGAAGGACGGACGTTCAACCTATACCTCAGGACGTCGGACCTGCTGACGAGGCAAATGCCTTACGAGCTAGCTGGAGAGATCTGTGAACAGTTTGATATTCCAGAGGAGCACAGGGGTTTGATCCAGTTCATAGTTGAAAGGGACAACCGGGAAGATATAGAAGCAACGTTGAAACGACAATCGATCCCAGAACTGCCGGATTTCGAGGTCGAGAACCCGACAAGTGATCACGATGTGCCACCAAGTCTTGAGCACGGAACCCAGCAGTTATCAGGCGCAGGAGTGCCAGCCGAGACGACACCAACTCAGCAGGCCGACACGGCAATCGAACCAAAGCCCGACGTTGCCACACTTACAAATCCTCCGAGCGAACAAGATCATGTCGCACGAGCACTTGTAGATGAAAGAAATTCGAGGTTATCTGAATCGCCGGTTCAAATCAACCACGAAGCGAACGAATATGTCGATTTTGCGGATGCAAGGACAAGGGACAGCCCATTGGGGAACTTCAGCAGCGAAGACGTCTCCTCAGACGACCCGGAAGAAAATCACTCTGAGGGAATGAAACGCTATGTGGATGAGCCAGCTGCCGCCTCGATCGCGGGCGAAGCAACATCACCAGAAATAGAGGGGAGCGAGGGCGCTACCACTGGATATGTGTCTGATGCGAGTCAGAGGCCTTCCGTCAGTACAGCTAGGAGATCCAGTCCCTACAGGCCGCGCAGGTTACCAAAGCGCCGAGGGGCGGATAGGCTCCCACACATCGTCAAAAGCACATTGGATAGAGCACCGGGTGGCTCTTCGAAGATTGGGCGACACGGCGAAACAGAACGAGGGCAGCAAGTCGGGTTAATCTGGGATTCTGAGGCTCCAAGATTGGCACATGATGCCCATCAAGCTTACCGTTCTTCCGCGTTCAGGGATACAGGCCATCCGTCAACAGGCCTGGGAAAACAAGAACAATCCAAAGGACCTGCACCAGCGCCCGGTCGGGGTACCAACCAACTCATTACAGACGTCATATCTCGCGCGGAGAACCGGATGGGGAGCAACCTGGGAGGCATACGGCGCCGCCATGCTGTCGAAGAATTTTCGCGCTTGCTGCACGGCAGTCGGCTCTTCCGCCTAACGGGACAGACCAATATCTTTTTTGTCTCGGACCCACGGGATCTACCGGCTACTGACGAGAGTGAATGGGATCCCTCGACCTTGGCGGTCCTGGAATCCCGCATGTTGGTCCCTCGGGATCAGGATCTCGAGCGCTGGGTCTATGCCCTCCTTCCTACCATGGCAGGAGGACCCAGCCCGGAGCTGGAATTTGTGGCGCATGCCTGGGTATCGCAACTGCTTGCGAATCATGTTGGGGTCGAGGCGGGATATAAACCAGCTCTTGACTGGCGGAGCCCGCTCAGGGTCAAGCTCGGTTATCCGGAATACAAGGTAGATAGAGCCCACGCAGAAGCCAACGGAGGGGTGCCCTTTCATGTGCCCGACCGTACGGGCGCTTTCACAGCGCTTCTTATAAAGATGGGGTACGAGAAAGCGAAGATATGGGCGCAGAGTCGTGGCAAGAAGCGAGGCTATCCAGTCTACCATATCGACGTCCACGCCGATGCAGGAAGCCCAACTGACGAGTTTCTGATAGACCCAGAAAGGTTCCACGAGGTATGCCCAGCCCGATATCCGTCCGTCAGTGCATAATATTCGCACTTACAAAAAGTCCGATTCAGGTAGCTAACGGGGAAATCTCTTCCAAGGCTAGAAAATATAGGATTAGCTCTGAGACAGCTGATGCCCCCCCCGATGTCTTCATATTCATCCGCATCTCGAAAACAGACTCGGTAAATCTCAACGGGAAGCCCCAGGTGGCATTCTACATCGACCCATGGAAGACCTTTACAGAGGGTGGTATCCAGGTGCGGATCGCGAAGGAGAAGTACCTCGTGAGCTTCCCAGATGCAAGTGACTTTACGTTACACACACCGGAAAAGCTCGGGTCAATCGGTACGCCCGGGGGTGCAGGGAAACATGGAGACTCCCGCGGCGTATTGAGCGGCGAGAAGAAGGAACATGAAGACGCAGGTGGAGCAAATGTCGGTCCAAGAACGAAAGATCTTGCCACAGATCCTGCGCCAGGGACACCGAGACGGCGTAGTATGGTGGATGACAGGCGTCGTGGCGGGCACAGAGAAGAGAGACAAGATCGACTACATCGGCGGAGGGTCGAGACACGGTCCTCAACCCCGCGATCCCAATCGCGCCGGTCTTCGTATTCTCCATCAGTTTCATCAAGTTCACCAAGTTACCCGCACCGCTCACCATCGTCCGCGCTTCGACATTGGCGACCCAGTAACCGGCGTTCAACCCTTCGTAGGGTACTCCATTCCCTTTTGTGCGGGTTTCGGCCACGGATGCCGACCATGCAATACAGCTCTGAGGTCTCGACGGCGAGCGAAGATAGTAGCGAGTACTCTCGGAGGAGACGCGAAGAAGACAGGGCAAGACGAAGGCGGGAGGAACGGGAAAGACAGGCCCGAATAGAGAGACTAGTCGACATTGAGGATCGAAGAGCTAGACGACGAAATTTAGAGAGTGAAGTTGCGGAGATTATAGCGAGCGGACAGCAAAGAAGGGCGAGAAGGAATGAAGAACGCGACTGGCTAGAGACAAACCACGGGGAAGAACAAGCCAAGTCACAGGCTCTGGATAAACACGCCCTGGAAAAGCAAGCAGAAGAAGCCCGTGAGAAAGGTGAGACGCACGGAATGAACATCCCAATGCCCGACTTCACCCCTCCTTCCGTATGGGAATACCGATGGGAGCCATTGGACGGCCGCGGGACTTCGTTTCCGTCTGGCGAGGATTTTCCGAGGAGAGTCGGTACAGCTGTTGTGCCAGACGAGCCAAGAGCGAAGACACCAAATCATGAGAAGACAATCCGTCTCCTCCAGCTCTCTGCTAGCCGAAGATCTGGCAAGCTTCAAGGCTTGCTCAAGTCGATCCGAATAGAAGATGCCAAGGCCTTAGGCTACACGGCACTCTCTTATACGTGGGGAAGCGCCCTGAAGCCGTTCTCGCTGCATCTCGGTGGCGACAGGACCATTCTGATCACGGCCTCGTTGTTCTTGGCTCTCCGGCGGTTACGGCGGGAGGAAGAACCGGTCTATATCTGGGCGGATGCCATCTGTATAGATCAGACCTCGGATACAGAGCGGGCCAGCCAGATTCTTCTACTCGGCGACATTTTCCAGTCAGCGAAGACCGTGTACGCCTGGCTGGGAGAAGCTGACGACGATAGCGAAAAGGCAATCTCCCTCTTAAACGACCTCGGAGAGTTAGTCTTAGCCTACAAGGCCCAGATGAATGGTGACACAATGTACCTCACGAGGGTGAAGAACTTGTACGATAAAGTCGAACTCCCACAACTCGAGGACAAGAGTTGGGTCTCGGTAAGTAGACTCATGAGCCGGCGGTGGTTCTCGCGTATCTGGATTGTTCAGGAGGTAGTTCTCGCGTCGAAACTTGTCATCAAGTGCGGAAACGACGAGCTGGAATGGGACACCTTTTACGCTGCTGCGTTGCTGTGTTTTCCGGAGGGCGAGGCACGTAAGTCATTGTCGCCATCCCCTTTCTTTACCTTGGGCTTTTGGGAAGGCATAGGAGTCATTCTTCGGGGCGACCCGACTGCCTTAGAAGCTCTCCACGCTCCCTAATCACTTATGATAGATCACCATGGCTCAGTACCCAGCAACTAACAACAAGCGTGGCAGTGAACCCACATCTGCAGCTCGCCGATAGTAAGACGCAAGCTAATATCTTAGAGCTGGGGAAGCTTCGCGCGGATAGCTGGGAGGATGGGAGCCAGTTCAAGGCACGCCACGACATGTTCGGGCTCATCCGAATGTTCCACCAGAAGGATGCTACAGACAATCGAGACAAGGTGTGGGCGCTGCTGAACTTAGCCTCCAATGTGGGGGTGGAGTCACTCAGGCCGGACTACCGAATCGGCATGGCTGACGCGTCTCTGAGGTACGGGACTGTGTTTGCCACGGACGGTTACGCTTTGGATATGCTGTATTTGACTCGGTTGGCATGGAAGCGGGACGGCCTTCCTTCATGGCTTCCTGACCTCACCAGCAATGCGTACCCGAAGACACTGTGCTCATGGAACAAGAGGTATGATGCCGCCGGGTCCAGGCGGACGACCGGAACAAAGGCTCCACGGGCGGCACGCAAAGGGCCCAAGTCGAAGGCTCCGGAGCGTACTATTCCTGCTCAAGTTGATGGCAGAGTACTTTGTCTTATGGGTCGCCTCCTCGACGTGGTGCTCGAAGTAGGCGACGTCGCATCCAACGACAGTCAACCGGCTGAATATCTGGGCACAATATCCGCCTTCGTTGACATGGTCTATGGTAAGGGCGACGGTGACGGTGACGGTGACGGTGACGGTGACGGTGACGGTGACGGCGAGGGACATGCTACGGCCACAGGCTACGGAGATTCAGCGCTCGACGCTATCAAGTGTAGTATCCCCATTGGGGATGCCCCGATTCCGGCCAACGCAGCAAACTGGCCGCGTAGCTACTTTGGCCACAGTCATGGAAAGGAACTCCAACCAGCTATGGACGCCTACCGCGCGACGATACAGTACCTTGATCGCCAACGAAAGGACCGATCATGGTCTTCAGATGGGCAGCGGTTTAGGAAACTGGACAAGGCGGACAGTGGAGCGGGGGTTACGAGAGATGCGGATGTGTATGACCTTGTGTGGCCGTACATTGACACAATGATGGAGTTCGCAGAGGTGTTCTGGCCTGCCTTTGCGAGGGTATGCAGCACGGATGATGGTCGAGTCGGTATCGTGCCGGACGGGGTTCAGACGGGGGACCTGATAGTTCTGTTTGAAGGGGCAAAGGTGCCCTTTGTGCTCAGGCAGACATGGGGAGAAAATGGGGATGGACAAGCAAATGGGACACATAACAGTACCCATGATAGAGCGCAGAACAGCGTTAAGGCTAGAAAGCTGGAGGAAGATGGACGGTATGTTGTTGTGGGCGAGTGCTATCTCCATGGTGTTATGAATGGCGAGATGCTTGAGGGGAAGGATGATGAGGAGAAGAGGGCAATGTTTGAGTCCATTCATCTAGTTTGAGTCCGGCAACGCTGCCCCAGCGTTAGCGAATGATACGCATGGACTGCAAACTTGCGTACTTGATACTTCACTGGTGTCGACCCCCAAGGCCTGTCCAAATATCGGACATCTCCCGACGGTCAGGGAATAGTTGACCCTGTAGCACCAGGTAAGTCTGCTGTTACTAGATGAAAAGATTTCTTGCCCCTGGAGATGCAGGCAACGTGAGGTTGAGAGTCAGGCAACGTGAAGGCCGAGGAGCCAGACAACGCGCGGAGACAGTGTGTCCAAAGCAGTGTTATCACACTTAAATCGTCCCAGCCAATACCGCTGTACGTGTTTCGGAAAGGTGAAGCTTTCCAACAACCTTCAAACCAGGCAAAGTCCCGTTTGTTCTTGTGTTGGATGACGTACCAGATACTCGCGCGTCTTGATTCTTGTTGCCTCAAATGCAAATCACACAGTATCAGGTAGGTAATCCTCGCGTAGACACAGTGTATAATTGCCAGTGCCTGACGGCTGGCAAATCAATTTCCCCTTGTTGGAATTCTCTTCTTGGTAAACCCTTCAGGGTAGGTCCCTCGGGGACAGGAACGCCTTGGAGGCTCGGGGCCACGTAACCACGTTGTTTAACCTAACCTAGGTAGTCTTAACTCAAACAAAAGATGTCGATGTTCCGCTTGATAACGGATAGAGACACAGGTAGTTGTCGGCGGTCTATTATCCGATGGCAATGGACAACTACATTGGAATCCAGCCGTGGTATTCCTCCCTTAGGAAATTTTCTTCTCAGTCTCGAGGGTACTGAGCGGCGGCCACCTTGAGGTTATGGGACCACGCAGAAAAATAATGAAGTTTGTCTGAGGTCTCGGATCTTACAACGCCCAGTGCTCCTCGTGACAGCGCTGATTGCTTGTGCCTGTCCACCATGTTGCGAAGAACTGGGCCGTCCTCGCCGGCGCGTCGTGGGCGTTCTGTCTGTGACTGTGTATTGCGGTAAAACGCCTCGCTTCGGCATCCCCGATTTCTGATCTTCCTCACTCTGACGGATAACATGGCCCACAATCCTGCTAACTCTTGTGGCTTCGTAATGGATACAGCCAAAGCAGTCGAGAACAATCCACCCACGCTCCCGGGCCCCGGATGGTAAAAGTGTGGTCATAAACAGTAGCAGTGTGCCACCTCGGGGTCTGAATACAGCGTTGAGACCTGCATCTCTTCATAGTAGGCGCAGCCAAGAGGCGCCAAAGAAGTAGGTAACCCCTCATATACCAGGCGAACCCTGCAGATGTGCTAAACCTTTTACAATGTAAAGGAAGGAGCTTTGGCCAACCATATCACTGTCAACCTTCAAGGGGGATCCATGGACAGGGAAGTTTACCTACGGCCCATTCTCACATGCAGGTAACAGACAGACGATTAGCAGGAGCTGTGCATGCCAATCTGTCATCTACCAGAACAGCAAGCGAGTTTCCATCTCTGTAGAGTGTGACTTTAGAGATCAGGTTTTATACAAAGGCAAGCACATTTGCCATAATCGCTCTAATGATCCCGCTCTTCTACAGCATCATCTGTGAGAAACCCGCGAATAGAACGACATGACAACCCTTTATCTTAAGCTTGCGACAGCCGCCGTGTTCACCGTGAGAAATTGACGTTCAAAGAAAGTTGATAGGCACTATATGTGAGCTAAGTCCTTTGTAGATTATACTATGTTTCATGGCCTGGAGCGTTTGCCACCTTGTATTTCACCCCTTGGCGAAGTATCCCGGACCGAAATTGGCTGCCTTGACGGATGTGAGTTTTACCCCCTCGGGATTCGAAGACATCTTATAGGAATCACGGACTTACTCTGGGCATTCACTCAGTACTGGTATGCATTCACATGGGCGAGCGGAAGATATCCGTACGTCCTCCAAGGCCTCCATGAAGAATATGGTGAGTCTTGAGCCTTACTACAAGTAGGCGAAGAGCATCTGGGCACACGTCTCTGACTTGCTTGCTTTCCGTCTCTTCTAGGCGACGTTGTCCGCATAGGACCAAACAAGCTCTCCTTCGCCACGACGCAGGCCCACCATGACATCTACGAGCAGCACAAGCTGCTCTTCCGAAAGAGCGACTGGTACAGCGGCGGGATCGCACGCTCCATCCTCTTCGAGCGGGATCCAGTCGTCCATGCGGAGTTGAAGAACGCCCTGAAGCCCAACTTTGGGCCCCAATACCTCAAGCACAGCGCGGAGGACTTCATACTGGAGCTCATGAAGAAAATCCCGAGACTCCTCCTTTTAGACTCACGCCCAAGTGGGATAAATGGGGAGGGTGACGGTGGTAGTGCGGGCATGACAAGGAGTGTCGATGTGTCCCGGCTGTTCACCATGTTTTCGTTTGACGTTATAGGCATGATAACGCTGGGGAAGTCCTTCGATGGGCTGGCAACGGATACACTTCATCCGCTTGCTGAGCTCATGCACTCAGGTGCTTATGCCGCGACACTGAAGCCCATGCGTGAGCGTCTGTGGCTCTTCGACAAAGCCATCCGCCTGCGGTCGCGAGGGAGCGACCCGGATAAGCTCCGTGCGCAACACCTGGGCATACTCATAGCAGAAGTCAAGCAGCGGATGGCGCTGGGCACGACCAGCGAGGATGATGTCGTCGCAAGAGTGACGCGCCAAAACTCTCTCGACCTCCACACGCTTGTTGCCAATATCGTCATCCTCGCCATTGCGGGTAGCGAGACGCTGGCTACGTGTTTGAGCGCCACGATGTATCTGCTGCTAAAGAATCGACATTGTCTAGCGAAGCTTAAGGAAGAGGTCCGAAGCGCGTTTGCGACAGATGCGCATATCACAGGAGAGACGACTACATCGACAAATCTTCCGTACCTGCGAGCGGTCATCGACGAGACTCTCCGCGTTCTACCGCCCTCGCCGGTTGGACTGAGCAGAATATGTCCAGGCGCCGTGGTGGACGGGCGCTGGATCCCCAAGGGCGTGGACGTGTCGGTGGACGTCTGGTCATTGCAACATTCGGCTCGCTACTGGAAGGATCCGATGTCATTTCGCCCGGAGAGGTGGTATAAGTCGAATCCGGATGAAGAATTCGCAGATGAAAGGGTCGTAAAAGAGGCTTTCCGACCCTTCTCAGCCGGTCCTCGCGTATGTACCGGCCAAGCGCTGGCGTATCTTGAGATGCGCATCGTTCTGGCGAAGCTTGTATGGCTCTATGACTGGGAGTTGGATCCCCAGAGTGAGGGCTGGTTGGAGAAGCTGACGCTGGAATTCTGTAAGTCAATCCTGTTTCACCTTCCCCGAGGTCTCCGAGCTATTCGTAAACAGGGAATTCGATAATCGCGTTGAATTCAGGCAAGAGCTATGCGTGTGGCATTCTGGGCGTATATTAAAGGCTTTTCGATAGTTGGTTGACCTGGTATTTTCTAGTTTGGAGAAAACCCGAGCTCCTCATCCGATTCGTGCCTCGCCACGCGACTTGATATCTGGTCTCACTCATGATGACCTGCAATCCCCCAACTCTAGCTGTTCTCTCGAAATACTCGCGAGCGACTTCCTCGTGATGGTGTTTATCGCTTGGAGGAACGCACTTCTAGCACAATGTCGAGTATTGGCCATGCGGCAGGTTTTTTTGACAGCAGTGGGATAGAGTTGTTGCTGCAGGCTTTTCAGCTCACTCGATCTTTCCGCCGATCTTCTTGGAGGGTCGGTATAGGGATTTCTGTTGGGAGTCTATAGGAATCCAACTGCCTATTTCAGATTTTAAGTTCGTCTCGGCGTTATCATATAAACAAGGAGCTGCATCTCGGCGCATACAACGTAACGCGGGGCCCCGTGAGCTTATTTCGACTGCGTTGTTCAATTAGAAATAAAGCGGAGTCCATTTCTCAGGGTTATGGTTGGAAAGGCAGACAACACGTCTCTTTCTTGATTGTTGCACAGCATATAGTTATTGTCCAAATCTTCCGATTTTGATGTGGCGACGGTGGGGAATTCACCTCGTAGAGCAGCTTCTTTGAGGTCTAGCAATTGTCATATGCTTGTGTTTTTCACTGAGGGAATCTCTTCCTTGTGTTTGAAGGTACAATAAGATGTTATCCTGTGTGACCGGGCGTGCGTCCGAGCGTGGTATTACTGACAAATTCCGTTACCCAGGTTTCTTCCATCTCGTCTTCTTGAGCAGCGGCAGACAATGCGCCCGGTGGAACTTTCCAGGGGTGTGTTAGACACATTGTCGGACTGGAGTATGGCCCGGCAAGGGCTTCGAACGAAGTGGCTGCTGGTCCTGATAGTCGAATTGTTGGACATGAACCTGGGTTTTTTTTGGGAAAATGAATCGATCTCGTCTGGAAGACACGGTCGGCTTTTCAGGGGGTAGACCTATTGATGGTTTCACTACATCATCAGACTCCGACGATGATGTCTTCCTAGATCTCAGGTGTTTGTATGAGCTATCCTCTCGTTTCCTTCGTTTCCTTCTAGGAGGCCTGTATATCAAGCTGCAAGCAGGGCCGTAGTCAGGGAGGCTAGATAGAGGGAAGCAGATGCAAACTGAAGTCGCCTCACCTGCTATTCAACTTGATTGGCATCATTTTGAAGCAGCGATTTGCCAACAAAGATGTTTTCAAGGGCAGTCTGGCCCTCCAAACTGCTTGATCTCCGCAGCCAATCCATCTGGATTACGGCCACTTGGAGGGGAATAACGAAGAGTGTACATCTCTGGCAACATATTGAAGTAGTTTGATGTCACGGGAAAGATTGGATGAAGAGAGTGGGTCAACAAATAGCAGAATGTCGTGTCTCCGGCATGTACCTACGAGGTACTTGATTTTTAGAGCTGCTCAGGTGCTGTGACTCATTAGGGGCATGTGAAGAGGTTGCTTGAATAGGAATTAGAGGGTTGTGGCCGAGCATTCCAATAATTTTCCACAACTTACCAGCCCGCCGGAGCATGATCCGAACATTCAAGTAATGGAATAACATGCGCTTCCAACGCGATTCTATTCCATCTAATCTGAACCCACGAGGTAATGTTACTAATCCCCTGTAAACCAAGATAGTCGAAGCATCGTGGGTGGTGTGTCACTCGTCAGGTAGGTAATGTGGAGGAACAGGAGAATGACTACGGTATCCGATGTCTGGCGTTACTCCAAAGGGTGCATTACCTGCCTTCCTCCCTCGGTCTCATCTTGAACACAACAGGAACTTCAATACCAAGGCAACGGTGAAGTACTACATTCTCTAGACATCCAGGAGAAGGTAGCCCCTAAGCTTCTCGGGGAAGGTATGCTGATTCACCCGGTCATGATCCGCTTCTTTTCTCTAGAGTATATAATGCAAGAACCATTATTCCTTCTCGTTAGAACTATCCCCTGTGACTAATAGAGTACATAGGCGGAGCGGCTGGCTCATGTCATCGCAGTCTATGGGAGACGGAGGGTAATATGAAGGCAAGTGCGGCGTGATAGAATAAACACGGCCAACTTCAGGAGGGTGGGAGAAGGGACAAGCCAACCTGGGTAATGAATACTTTCATACCTCCCTCTGACTGAATCACAGGAGTGTGGAGGGTAACTTCCAAAACATCTCTTGCAACATAGAATACAAGTTGAGGGTACATCACTCTCAGTTTTCTGGTTCCTCAAGCTCGTAGAATCAAGCCTGGAAGGCTGGTGAATCACAGGAGTGTGTAGGTAACTTCCAAAACTTCTATTCCTGCGATATACAATGCCTGGTGAGGGTACGTCACTTTCTGTTTTCTTATTCCTCAAGCTCATAGAATCAAACTTGGAAGGCTGGTGGAATTGTCTACATAAGGAGGCCTTACTTCCCACCCTTTCTCTCTTTTTCCACCGTACACTTTCTTCCACACTCATATCTCACAACATCTTCTTCACAATATCTGATACCAGTATCTATTATCCCCATCCCTTCGTCGACTCGTCAGCATTATCAACATACATATATCTGGCACAGCCTTTATCAACTCGCATCCGCACAACAGATACTCTAGATACAGACTCTGACCTACCTACTGTAAGTCGATCATTCTGACCAATATTACACCCTCTTCTACGATATGCTTCTCTCCATCTTCTTTCCTCGCATGCCAACCTCAACGACTACCAACATCCACACCTGCCATTGCGAGGAAGGCGAGCACTTGCCTGATCTCTGTACCTACCTTCCACATCAACCTCTTCCTCTGGCTATCCAGCAGTTGTTTCCTCGCAGGAGGACCTACCGGAAATTCTTCGAGGCAAGTGCCCCGTATTGCCAAGAACCACGGGTGCCTTCCTCCTGACCTTCCTCCGTTCACTTCCATCATTCTACTCTTCCATTCCTGCCTTCTTTAAGTTGGAGTCCCCACATATATCTCCTGTGAGTAACCTTCCCTCCCATTCTCTATTCCCATAATTCTATATAAAGTCCTTGACCATTCCCACTCCCAACTTCTTCCCACTTCGCCTCAACTTACTTCAACCATCCACCACATATAATCTTCTACTCCCACCTCCCACCTCTCTTCTTTTATCTTTAATCCTTCATCACATTTAATCATACCATCTACCCTTCACTATAACTTAATCAACCATCGTTCGTTCAAGGTGTCAATACTATCTTATACTGACCTGGGTCTACCTCTACCAGATCTAAAGGAGGCTTCTGATAATATTAATCATCTAGTCACATACCACCTTATACTACATCTTTATTCTACCTCTCCTTCGTCGGTCCATCAAGTTGAGAGCTAATCATCCACATTTCCCTCGATCGCACCCTTACTACAGGTGTGCACTTCTTATACATATTACCAAGACCGCACATCCATCTACTCTACACTACCTTGTGTACGTAGACAGTTTACCAGCAGATCCGTCTAGCAAGCCATTTCTCAACGCACAAGGGTATGTTAACTTCTCACCTCTTCACCCTTCCCTTGCCCTGACCAAAAGCCTCCTCTCAAGTGTTCCTGCACTGGACTAGGTACATTCTGTTCACTTTCCCTTGCTCCCTTTGGACGCTCTGCATTCCACTCTTTTTGATATCATCCTTCTTTAGCGAGGCCGCCCGTTCAGAGATAAACACTCTAACTAAATCATCAGCCCAGCTCAAGTTCACTCTGTGCAACAGTCTTAACAAAGTCAATCTTTTACGAGTTACTTATCTCTTCATCAATCGGTACGTACCTCTCAAGAGGCTTGTGTTACATCGATCCATGTGACAAACATTTTGCAGTGGGACATCTATTCCCACTTCACCTCAACCCTTTTCCCATCTTCACTCCATCCTGTTTACCCATATTTCCTTCCCTCGTTGGAAATCTCCTGACTACTTCACGATTCACAACGTCTGCGACAACATCTTCTGAGATGAATGGCATAACCATGGGCTCTCTGCGTTCTGATCCCACTTGGCCTCGGTCGCCATCCTCGGCATGTATACTAATATCTTTCATGACTCTCAGATTTCGAGAAACACAGTCACTGTTTCTCTCTCTACAGCTTCGTTCACACATAGATATATCGCACAGAACTCATCAAACTATCAAGATGGATGCTGCCGGTTTCCCCAACACCACCAAGGCTGTCAACACCGTCGCTTCCGAGCGCCCCGTGAAGCGTACCTCCGCCGACTTCCTCGGTCAGGACGAGGCCGCAATGGGCCGCCCTGCCCAGCGCACTCGGGTCACTCGATCCAGTGCTGCATCCGAGGATGCTGATCATGCTGAGTTTATTGACAACGGCATGGCCGGTTTGGGAGCAGGAGCCATGGATCTCCTTCCACTCCCAGTTGGAGTCCCACCTGTTGCTGCGGATTTCCGAGCAGCCCTCTGCCAGTCCCTGCCCTACTGGAAGGCTCACCAGGGAGGTGTACATTCGAACGAGAAGATCGCCACAGGCATGCTCATGAATGGAGCAACAACACCTCGCGACATCGTTCAGAATCAGGTCATCATCACTACAATGTGAGAAACTATCGCACCTCCTAATGGAATCATTCAACTGACATTGATTTGTAACAGTGGTAGTGGGTTTGACAAAGGTCCTGATGGAAACCTGATTCGTACCGCAGATCAGAGCGAGGTGACCAAGAACTATGTCGTGCTACGCAACACCATGACAACCAAGACGCCAATTGCCATCATTGCTGGCAAAAAGTTGGTTGTCAAGGCTAAGGGAAAGACGCCAGGTATGTCCATCTCTGTCTTCCTCTATCTTCGGTTTCTAATCATTCAAACCAGGCCATTATGAGAACGACCTCTTCGACGTCCAGCTGAGTCATCGGTATAATGTCCTCGACTGGTTCCATGTTACCGACATCTGGGCTGAGTACCAGCCGACCCAGGCCGACGGCACCAGATACAAGCATTATATGCTTCGTTTGGAAAAGGTGGACTTGACTGGGCCATCCTGGTGGGCTGCGCCCGAAAACGTCCTTTCCAACTTGCACACAGTTGGAGAATTCACCTGCCACATCAGCACTTGTGGCTCTTGCGGCACCTCACACAAGCAGATCTTCGAAGAGGGATGGTGCTGCTTGGAAAAGAACTGTCCGAAGTTCTTCCATTTCGAGAACAAGAGCGTCAACATTGACGACCTGCATTATGCGCAGGACTTCTTGAACGAGCGGACCCGTTTCACAGGTCCAGCACCGCAGCCGCTTGTCCCCTCTCTTCCTAAGTTGGGTGACAACTTCGGATCGGAGGCAAATTTCAAGGATGGGATTATCTGCCCGAACTGCAGATTTGCATCTCGGCGCATCGACTGGGACGGTTGGCGGTGTGAGAAGGGATGTGGATTTACACACATCATCACCCCGGCGGAGGTCCCCATCGACACCTTTGACAACGAGTTAAAGAGTGTCATGAAGACTCCGGAGCACCAATTTGACACCCCAGACGCCCGTGTCCACCATACAGTGTCGGACAATCTTCCAGGCTATAAGGTTGATACCTTCTATCTTCCTGGGTCCCCAATGGCGGGAGATGACGGCCAGATCATCGGCAGCGTGACTGTCCTCACCCCAACTGAGGAAACAATGACGCGACCTGGTGGCGTCAACGATCTTTACAAGGAGATCAACGAAGCGGCAGCTGATGGAAAGATTAAGCTGCAGCGACATGCCGCCCGGTGCAGAGGTATGTGAAGATCCCACATCTCTAACTATGATCCTTTATTCTGACAAGTACTGTAGGATCTCACCTTGAGGAACTCACATCGCACTTCTCATGCAACATGGTACGTATCCTGTCCAGCATATCCCACTTCTCTTTCTAACGTGAATCAGGGAGCCGACTACAAGTTCGGCGTAGTCGTAGAGACCTCTAACGGCTTTGACTCAGCACCTGATGCTATTCTAAAGGCCCTTAGTCGCCTCACGTGGGCTGGCAAGACCGCCATCGGCCTTGTCGCTGACGACGTCGCTCAGAATGCCCGGGTTATTGACGACGTGTCCATGCCCAACGAGTTCATTGAGTTCAATGAACAGCTGATCTTAGGATACTTCGAAAAGTCACAGATCAGTGTAAGTCTTGTCACCCTTATCTCACGACCTTAGCTGACATTCTATCCTAGTTCCACGACGACGGCGAGAAAGAACTGGGGCCCACTGTTGCGACCATGTCTCTGGGCTCGCCGAGCATCATGAAGTTCCGTTGCAAGAGCAAGTCTGGAATCGAGACTGCCAACACCAACAGAGTCATGCTCTCCTTTGTGTCCAAGCCTGGCACAATTGTCATCATGCACGGTACCAAGATTCACAAGTACTATGAGGTGAGCTCTCTACTCAAGACAAATTCACAGGAATCGTCTCACTAACTCTTGTGCAGCATGCCGTCTTTGCCGCAGGCATTCGCCGATATGCCTTAACATGCCGGTTTATAAACCCGGCGTCAATCGCCGACCCCGAGAGACGGGCAAAGGCAATCAAGAACGGGGAGGTGCCTTCGGAATGGAAGGACCGGGCATACAATGGCGAGGAAGTCGAAGCCAACCTCTAGAGATGAGGTTCCAGACCAACGCAATCGCCGACCAACCCGTTTGGTTTGTCCAGTGAGAGCATATCACAGGCGATGGTCCACTCTACCAGGCTTTGCACACAATCCTTTGGGACAGTCAGTTCCCGAATTTTCGAACGAACGATCTTGCTACATACACCACACATATCGCGAATCTCCGACCACAGGAGCTTCTTGTGCGCCATGGAATTTCACTGGGGATATAAAGGCAATCAACCAGGTATCTGGGAAGGGAAGGAAGTTTTTCGGTGTGAATTTTTATTTGAGCTTACGACATGAGATCTAGCTGGAGTTACTGGTATGGTCAAGGGAAAAGGATGGAGGTTCCTGAGGTCATCATTACAATTTGCGATGGGTTTTCTATTTGAGGATTTTACGGAAGGAGGTTACGACTTATGATTCCACGAGATGGATGATGCGACGATTTGCTTATGTTTCCAGAGTTTTCTACACTGATCATCTGGTTCATGTTGAGGACCATCTATAGCTCAGATATTTTCGTGGTTCAATTTAATTTGCTTCAAAAGCCATTTGTTGTACTTGATGCCTGTGTAAAAGCGTGATCCTTTGTGAGCGCACTTGACAGCGTGTTTCTATTGGAAGTGACACGTTTGTCCCTATCTTTCTGTTCTTTGGTTTGAGACATCCAAATATCACCGGACAGGCAGCAAAGCAGGTATGTCTCGATAGGATTGTACTGCCACAATGTGGGTGAGATTTCAGCACCGTCTCCTCCCAATCTTGTTACAAAGCAAGGCGTTTCCAATATTGTATTCATTCATCAATTTGATAACGTTGACTGCGTGTGACAAGAACGGGTAAACCAGCAACTGCAGGGAGAAACCACCCGCCGAGTTTCCCTAGGTACAGCTTCCTCTCCTTTCCAATACCTATTTCCTCTCCATATCTGAAGAACTACACTAAACACCTCAAAACTGCCCCTTCTGCGCAGCCTGCGCGGCGACGATGGCGTCGCTGATAGGCCCGAGGTCCGCGAGCTGGACGAGCTGCTCGGCGGGCTTCCATCCGTACGCAGTGGGGAACCTCTCCTCGAGGAGCCAGACCCTGGTCCTGTCCTTGGGGGCGCGGAGCTTGCTAGGAGCAGCGAGGGAGGAGGAGAAGTAGGTGTCGCGCATGAGCAGCATCAAGAGGGCGGCCTCGGCCTGGCCGACGCCGATCTGGGCCTCGGTCGGGAGCGGCACGGCGGTGGCGTCGACGCGGTTGCGGCTCCGCGCCACCGAGTCGATGGTCAGGTAGGAGACGCCGACACCGCCGCTGTCCGCGAGGAGCTGTGACACGCGCGCGACGACGATGGTGTTGCTGTCGCCCGAGCTCGCGTCCGCGCGCGTCAGCGAGGCAGGGTGCTCGCCGCCCGCGGGGCTGTCGAGGTCCAGCAGGTCCAGGGCCGTCAGCCCGAGGGCCTTGAGCGCGCCGGTGGCGGCCCCGATGCCGAAGTCCGGGTGCCAGTTGGTGGCGTCGTAGATGGCCTGGCCGATGTCTGCGGCGGTTATGTTACGGCCGTTGTGCGGTCTTTTGATTAGGGGGGGAACAAATGTTAAGGTTAGTCACTCGTGGGCCAATCACTTATTGCGAAGTGAAGGTATGGGAGTAGGGAATAGGAGCTTAAAAATCCATACAGATACCCGTGGTTCGCCAAGGTGTTCAGCATGGGGCAGGGACCCCGAGAGTCCGTGCTCAGGGGTTTGACGTAGGGCTTGATCACGGCTCGCGAGGCGATCGGACCAGCCACACAGGCCGTCACTAATGCGAGGAGGGGGAGGAACTGCATCATCCTGAACGGAAGCGAGTGCGGTGTGATCAACGGCGAACACAATTTAAAGGAGGCCCGGGTGCAGTTGGGCAGCTGAGCTAGACTACATGGCACCAAAGACGTCTCGGGATCGGGTCCCATCACCTTCAATATATGTGATTCAGAAGAAGGGACATTTTTTGTCCCAACTCAATTTGCGCGAGGGCTATCATATCATCTTCCGCGTCGATAATGCACCTAGCCAGGCGGAAGCTGCGTTTATCCTTCGACATGAGACACCGCATCTGGAAAGTTAATCTATCAACGACAAAGTCGATAACCCTGACACCGCCATTGGGTCATGAATCCTTTTCCCCCAAGTTTGCAGCTACTTCATCTCGAAGGGGAGAGTTGGAGTATGATAAGACTGAAGATACGGGGGAACATGGCTCTAGAAGCGAGGGACGCTGGCCCGAATATGTGTATTTAGCCAAATTGAATGGACACTTTATTTAATTTATCTATCGGTAAGGCGCAGAGTCGTGCTGATGCCAGTACGCGACCCAACCGGACGCCACTGGATATGTGAATTTAGCCTTGTCGGCGTTAGGCTTGTGGTCAGTGGTGTGGCTTTCCTGCATTCCCAGGAAGATCGGAGGATCTACCTGCGGCTCACAGGCAACAGTGGGGATCCCCTCGATATAAAGCCTATGCAAGCGATGGAGGCGATGGAGTTGTTGCTCTAACAATGGATATACTCTCCCTTTTCCTGTAAGCCATTTTATTAACGTCTCATTCTGCGAACGATAAGGGACGGTAGGTAATTCAGATAATTCCAAATCATTGACTTACCTGCAGATGCTGGAGCCCAGGTGTCGGAAGCGATCATATTTCTGCATATGCGGGACGGGAGGGACGTCGGACTCCCGAATGCAATGATCTATCATCAAACACAACCCAGGCACCAAGGCCCCGCGGCAGCACACAAGACAGCTTTTGCGCGTGCATGATGGCGCTATGGGAGATCGGATCACGGTGTAACCAGTGTGGCCAAGTGGATTTCTCCGACTGGGCTGCCGACATAAGCCCGCGACTCTCAACTCATCTCCTTAATGAGCTTGCGTACCAGCTTCTTCTGCTGCTCGACACTGAGTTTACCCTCGTCCGTCTCCTTCACCGCCCTGCCGACTATCAAAACAGTCTTGACACTTTCGCTGTTGACCCACAACTTGCCGTTTCTGCCCACGGCCGTCTCAAACGCAAGACCGGCTGATCCCAATTCCTCAAGCACAACAACTTTACCCTCCTCCACCGACTTCTTCATTAATAACCGGCGTGCCATGCCGAGAGAGATATCGTACAGCATGCCACCCACGAGGGGTCCCAGGCCGTCTGCCTTTCCGGTGGTGGGTGAGACACATTCCAGCTCAGGGTCCATATGGCGATTGGCCAGGCACACCCTGGCATAGACCAGAGCACCGTGGTGGAGCTGTGGTCTCGTCTTCTTGGTGGCCATCTCGAAAGCTAACTGGGGCAGGATAGCATTTGCACTGTAGTCAGAGATGGAGACGTGGTAGTAATCGGGGCCAGAGCGCTGGACGGTACAAATGACCAAGTCGCCCACCGCCGGCACGTACTTGGGAAAGCTAGGTTAGCGAGGCTCGACATGGTACACTACACTGCAAGAAGTAGGGGCTGAACGGATCCTCACTCTTCCGCCATTATACTCTACCCAGAGGGTGTTCTTCTTCTGGTCCGTGACGAGGAGGCCAGCCACGGTTGGTCTTAGCTCACTTGGAGGGACATGACGGATGCCTGGGCCAAGCTTGAGAGGACGCTTTGGATGTGTAGGAATGCGGTTCGGGGGGATCTCATCCCCGGGCAGAACGAAGATACGATCGGTCCGGGTTGTTGTTGCCATCATCAACTCTAACACTATGCTTTTGAAATGGTGAGGATGTCTGTGAGATGCTTTGATATAATCGCCTTTCGATTTCACCTGTCAAAGTCTCAAGGGACACCAAGGGGACTCACGAGCTTTCCCAGTTGCTTCGTGAAATTTGATGGGTCTTGATCTCAGGTTAATACAGAACAGGTTAGATCCTTACCTTGACCTTGGGTGTTACAGTAACAGTTACCCCACTATACTGTACAGCGGCACTGCTTGCATGCTCGAGCGATAGGCGATAAAGAATGATTCTTTAATGTGGCGGGCTTATCGCTTGGTTCCCAGGTGCTTGGAGGGGCAGTTGTGGCTCAGTTCACCTACAGGGATTCCAATTGCCTTTGGAGCTTTTTTTCCCTGGGTGACCAAAATTTTGGGAAAACCAAACAACTGCATCCCAACTGCCTGATTAAGTGCCAACGATTGTCGTATTGCCTCGTTATACCCTTCGCTTACGGAACGCTTCTTGAACACCCGAGCATTCGACCGTTACCCCGGCAAAAATAATATTTAAAAAATGGCTGACCACGCGACCAAGGCCGGCGTTTCGCCAGAGGATCGCTGTGTCATTGGTATCTCGTTCGGCAACTCGTACAGCTCCATTGCCTGCACTATTGATGATGCCCCCGTAGTCATTGCCAACGAGGATGGAGGTTAGATCAAGACTTGCTCGTCTCTGTCAGGCTGGCAGCAGCTAACATTCTGCTTCTTTTTCCAGACCGTCAAATTCCCACTATTCTATCTTACGTAGACGGTGAAGAGTACACAGGAAACCAAGCAAAGGCCCTTCTAGTACGGAATCCCAAAAACACAGTCGTTGCTTTCAAGGAGTTCCTCGGCCAAGAGTATGCGTTCTCTTCTCCGATCTGCCTATTGACCAGACTTGGAACTAAATGCGAGGTACAGCTTCAAGTCGATCGACCCTACACACTGCCATGCCGCCGCGCACCCCGAAGATAAGAATGGATCCATCTCCTTCACAATCCAAGATAAGGCCGAGGGAGAGCCTTCAGTGGTCTCCGTGTCCGAGATCACCACAAGATACCTACGCAGACTTGTGCAGTCCGCTTCCGACTACATTGGAAAGAAGGTCACATCAGCTGTAGTAGCAGTCCCCACCAACTTCGGCGAGAAGGCGAGAGAAGCTCTGATCAGTGCCGCCAAGGATGCCGACCTGGAGATCCTTCAGTTGATCAGCGAACCAGTTGCTTCCCTTCTCGCTTATGATGCGCGACCCGAGGCAACAGCGGAGGACAAGATCATTGTTGTGGCTGATCTCGGTGCTACCCGTTCCGATGTCGCCGTAGTAGCTTCCAGGGGTGGACTTTACACCATTCTTGCTACAGCCCACGACTACGAGTTCGCCGGCGTGCAGCTTGATAAGGTTCTCATGGACCACTTCGCCAAGGAGTTCATGAAGAAGCACAACAATGTTGACCCCCGCGAGAACCCCAGGAGCTTAGCTAAACTCAAGGCTGAGTCCGAGGCCACGAAGAAGGCTCTGAGCATTGGAACCAACGCCAACTTCAGCGTCGAGAGCTTGGCGGAGGGATACGATTTCCAGATGACCATCAACAGATTGCGGTACGAGACCATCTCGCGAAAGATCTTCGAGGGCTTCAACCGCCTGGTCGAGAGTGTCGTCAAGAAGGCTGGACTTGATGTGCTTGACATTGACGAGGTTATACTGTCCGGTGGCACTTCACATACCCCCAGGATTGCGGCGAACCTCCGGTCCATCTTCCCGTCCACGACCAACATTCTTGCTCCTTCCACAAGTGCTTCCGCACTGAACCCCTCGGAGCTCCAGGCCCGTGGTGCCGCTCTGCAAGCATCCCTTATCCAGGAATACGAGTTTGATGACATCAGCCAATCAACCCACCCTGCTGTTACTACCGTTAAGCACATTGCCAACGCCATCGGTGTTATCACCTTATCCGATGATGGCGAGGAGTCCTTTACCCCCATTATTGCGCCTGAGACGGCCGTGCCGGCTCGCCGCACTGTCCACGTGGAAGCCCCCAAGGAGGGTGGCAGCGTACTTGTCAAGGTGGTCGAGGGCGGCACTCACATCAAGGTGACCAAGCCTGAGCCCAAGCCCAAGGAGGACGGCCCCAAGGATGACGATGAGGATGACAGCGACTTCGACTCGGAAGAGGAGGAGGAGGAGGAGCACAGGGAAAAGGTGTGGAAGATTGGCAGCACGCTCGCCGAGGCGGCTGTGAAGGACGTGAAGAAGGGTAGCAAGGTCGAGGTCACCATCACAGTCAACAATGACCTGAGCGTTATCGTCACGACAAGAGAAGTCGGCGGCAAAGGTGGCGTGAGAGGAACTATCAAGGCTCCTTAAATGGGAGAAGGAAGAGATAGACATCTTTCCTGAATCGAGTCCCAGAAACGCACTCAACGCTTAACAGATGGCGCCATGAAAGGGGTGCCTTGTTATGCGTGAGAGCTAGTTGATAAACCCCGCTTTAATCGCCATCTGCAACACTGGAGTATATGGATAGACTGGGCATAAAGCAAGTGGACCAGTTGTCCAAGGTTGATCTCGGGCCATAGAAAGGGTTTATAGATTATGAAAAATATGATGACAACATAGCATTGTTTCATGACCATATTACGAGTAGCATGGAAGTCCCGTGCATATAACTATGATCTGATAAAGTACAGTCCGATGTGACGCGCAACCAAAAGGAAGTTAATCTACCTAGAGTAGGTAGATACCATGGTTTTTTGTCTAGGTTACGTAGCATCAGACCAGACCAGACCATCCGTATCAATGTTCCGGAATTGACTGTTTTGAATATCACTAGTCTAGTGTATCCTGACCTTCGTTGCACTTGTGCGTGGCGCGTGTGTGTGTGTGCGTGCTTGCGTGCGTGTGCATCTATATAAAAAGCAAAACTCTCTCCCAGCCTAACCTTAACCTAGTCCGTTGAAAAGACACCATTATTCCCCCATCCATTCCAACCGCCCCCATCCGTTTGTTTGTCCGGTTCAGTCCCGTGAATCTGCAAGCATGCGAGAGCAGGAAGAAAAAAGAAGAAAAGAAACAAAAGAAAAAATCAACGCTATAATGATGACGATGACGATGATGGTGATGATGATGGCACCTTTTCTTTTGCCTGGGGAAATAAAAATCAAACGCCCGCTGTCAAATGATATATACACCTTTTACAAATGAAGAGAGAGAGAGAATGAGAAAGGCAAAGTAAGTAGCCCTCTGCCTTCTTCCGCATCAAGTACGAGAGGAATCAGATAGTTTTCACGTCACAGTTTCCGGCAACTTCCAAGCGACGAGGTCGTCCCGTAGCTCGTACTCGTCGATCTCCCTGAGTCTCCTAAATCCATTCTGCTTCAATCCCCCGGCGCCTCGCTCGGCGCTGCTCCCTATGCTGCCGAGAGTCGGCGCGAGGCTGGTGAAGCTGTCGGTGCGGCTGTGGATGCCCGGGGACGGGGACGGGGTCTCGTCCGAGAAGGAAGTGTTGCTGTCCTCCCTAGGGAACGGAGGCATCAGATCGCGCCCGTTGTGTCCACTGCCCTGTAGCTGGTAGTGGTTTTGCCCGTGGTGTCTGGAGTTTTGGTGAGCCCAGGACCTATGATGATGGTTGTGGTCGGGGCGGCCTGTCACTGTGGTGGCAGACCTTTCGCTCTCGCTGCTGTGGCCGCGCAAATGCGGCTGGGGACGGCGCAGGTGACTGGGGCGGAGCGTACCGCCGCTAATATCGTCGCTGCTTGCGCTAGCGCTGCCGCTGCCGCTACTGCTCGACCTGTTAAGGGTAGGTGATCCGCTGTGCGACCTGCCCGGCTTCTTTCCCGTGCCGTCGCGCCAACCGCTACCGCCTGCAAAAATGTCCTCAATGCACTCATCGGCGTGCAGTTCGCCTGGCTGGCAGTCCCAGCTGGCAGCCAAAGCGCGTCGATACATGTCCTGCGCCTCGGATGCATCCCGCGATTTATTTATGTTAGTCAAGGAGCCCGGCTTGCCCGAATCGTCGGAATCGATCGGCTCATTGCCGCTAGAGATGATGCCAGAGATCCCGCCCATGAAAACCGTAGCCGACTTCAAAGGTGGTGCCACGAAGTTTCGCTCCCCGTCCTTCTGTACCATCAGGATACCGATTTTCAAGGTGCTGTTGATCTTGCTGTCCTGCATAAGGTACCGCCTCACAATCCCCTCCTCAGCTTCTTCGTCCACGACATCATCGTCTTCTATGTGATGCGCTGTGCCCAGTACCGTGCCCTGTGACGAAGCGCCGGCTCTGTCGGATTCACTAGCTGCCCGACCAGCGCTCGGCTTCCGGTTATGGCTCGTGAGTTTGTCGCGCGCATTCTCTAAGCTGACGCCGAGGCGCGATACAGTACTGCGTCGGGGGAAGTTCTCGCTTTCCTCCACGTACTCGCTGAGATTTAACCTCACAGTCCCCAGAGATATCTTCTCGTCGCGCGAACCGGGCTGCATGGGAAACTCCTGCCATACTTCGAACTCGATGAGACATTCGCTGAGTTGATTGCTGCGATCGATAGATATTCGGATCGGCACGGTCTTCGAATAGTTGTAGGTGACGCGGTGGTTGATCTTATCGATGGAGCACTTGGCTGTGCGGCCACGGTGCTCCCCATGTATGCTGTTTGGTAGGTGCCATTTCACACAGGAGGTGCCGGCCACTAGCGGGACATTATTCAAGTCGTATATCCATAGATGCAGTTCGAACTTGGGCTGAGCGGGGATCTCAGAGTTAGCAACGGTGCGCACCAGAAGCGGGACGCTCATACAGCGACGATGATGACGATTAATTTACCTTCCGAGCCTTGTTTACTATCGGTAGAACGCGCATGTCAGCTTAAAGGCTTGCCAGGGCAAAAGAGACGCATATCATGGCAGCGACGAGGTGGGCAACGCATCGGGCAGTGAGGTGGATGATGATAATGCGACGAAGGAGAAAGGACAGCGTGCGAAGGAAAACAACAAGTGTTGGTTAATTCCAATTAAGGCAAAGACTGAGTCGCAACGACGGTTGATTTTTCAAATCAAACAGCGCAGCGGAAAAGGGCACAAAAAGTCCGGACCTTCCGGGGAAATGGACTTTGCGGCTTACGGAATGCGAAAAGCGGCTCTAAATCAACAACAGCGGCGCCCGCGAGCGCCCAACTCGAAGCACATTGGGGGGGAAAGGGAAGGAGAGAGAGAGGGGTCAACGAGTCAAGGTGCGTCTGGGGGCCAAAATATTACATACTCAATGGTGCCATATTTCCGCTACTTGTCAGTTTTACGATATCTAGGGAGATAGGTTACCATGGCCGCGTTCACTCTGACATTCCAGTTGCTAGCGAATGCGGGCAGCGATAGTATCGCACCGATATGCAGTCATGATTCGAAGCTGATAAATCCG
Organism: Xylariaceae sp. FL0594; assembly: GCA_022385605.1. Classification (NCBI taxonomy): domain Eukaryota; kingdom Fungi; phylum Ascomycota; class Sordariomycetes; order Xylariales; family Xylariaceae; species Xylariaceae sp. FL0594. The sequence continues at coordinate 175,472 of MU280821.1, forward strand.
GCGACTCTTTGAGATTGGCCTGGAGTCTGGGCCCAGGATTTTTATAGACTTAGTAATTCACCACAAGGGGGCACGGGGGGTGCGCCAATGTGGGGGCGCAGAGACTTCTTTTGGTTGTATATCTTCTCTGCCTGGCGACAGACTGTGAGACACCTGCCCAGTGGCAGGTAAAGGCCGAGAATGAGATGGGTAATAAGCGGATGGTTATGATGGAAGCCAGACCCGGTTGCAAACAAGGTCTCAGGATGACAGATACCACTTTAATATATAATCTTGCGACAACAAATACCAACTAGGTTAGTTTAGTGCAGAGGGGCTAATTAAACTGTACTGTAAGCCTCAGCCCACTGGCAAATGGGCCATCATAATAGGTAGGTAAGCGGAAGTCCAGGCTTTTGTAAAATTGGAGTTGGAGTCAAACCAAGTTTATTGGGACATTTGTTTGAATGAGCTACGGGACGAGTTCCTCCATACTCCGAATATGACTGGGCATGATGAATATTGACCTGTTTGCATTTGTGAAGTCTCCGAGGTTTGACTTGGTCACAATGGCTGACCCCATCATGCGTGTGTGAAGATGGGCCTAGACGTCATAAGTGGAAAGTACTAACCTATATTCTTCCCAAGCACACTGCATGAGGTGCGTGCCAGTACAAGTAGAGAGCGAATATACTTGTTGTACCTGAGGCCGATCACTTGAATCGAAGTCCACCTCAAGCGAGGAGCGCAGCTTGACAGAATCCAACACACGCACTGTTACAGTACGTACCTTAAGTAGTAGAAGGTACTTACCAGCTTGAGCAAGGCAAGGTTTAAGCAGCTGCCCCAGTTGGGAAGTTCCCCTTTGCCAGCAATACCCACCAAACTTAAGACCCTGACCAATAGCAATCGAGCAAGCCATGAAATTATATCCCAAGTTTCAAGATTTCTCATAACATGAAATGGTCCAAGGTTATCTAGATGTTGCAGGCTTCAGCAGCAACTAGACTACAAGCTTCAGTTTTGGGAAATCGAAAGAAGAGTGACAAGAGACATACTACTAATGTTTCAAGGTACCACAACCGACTCATGAGGTGCTTGCTGCTGCCTGGGTTGTGGAACTGATGATTCTTTAAATGTGAAAACACGGTACAGCATAGTCGGTATCGATAATCGCATGTGTAGCATCAACGTTACAGTTGAGACCCTCTCTCTGTAAAGTTGCGCTGAGCCTCTACTTTTCACGTCTGCCATCCCGACTGGTTCCCGGTCGTGAACCCATGTTTCAATAATGGCTCCGAAACCAGCGTCACGGGGGAAGGATGGGAAATCATCAGCGGGGCGACCGCCTCCTGCAAATTCAGAGCAGTCGAGGAAGAGGAGACAGGGTCCCGAAGGCAATAATGCGCAACAGAACCCGCGAGCTGCGAAGCGATCCAAGATGTTTGAGTCGCGGAGCATCGCAACCCAAAGGCCACACGAGGCGCTCCAAAATGGCGAGCTCAATGTGCAGGCGTTTGTCAATTCCATGGCGTTTGAGATCAACGCTCTGGACGAGAGCATGCGTCGGTCTCGGACGTCAGGCACGAGCCGGGCCTTCCAAAAGGTGCCCTTCACACTCAGACGCAGGACGGCTGCTCATGATTACAAACGGGTACCTAAGCGCCTCCATAGGCGTGCCCAACGTGAGATGGCCGAGGACAACACTCCTACGGTCAACTCGAGGACGCGGAAGCCGAAGACCTCAAAGAGCAGGCTGCGGGCTGAGACGGCACGACGCCTAGGCATACTCGCCAAGCGGAAACGGCTGCAGAAGGACAAGAATGGTGTAGTCTCTGGAAGCACTGTTATCGTCACACGTGCTCCCCGGCCCAAGATACGGAGAAACGAACTCAACGCGCTCCCAGTCACGGCGCCCAGATATAGGAAACGGCAGCTAAAGAAGGTGTGGCTGCCTACGCATATGTGGCATGCTAAGCGAGCGAGAATGACTCTGCCGTCAGAGCCTCTGTGGGGATTCTCGATCCCGCTCACGCCCACGCAAAAGAACTATCGCCCGACTCATCGCGTTCAGTGGGAGAAAGGCGCAATGACCTGGGATATGAGTTACATGAGCACTATTGGCCTGTTTGGAAAAGAAAGCATCCTTAAACATGTCCTAGTGGATATCGGCCTGACACAAGACTCCCTGTGGACCGAGAAGGGGAAACGTTGGAGAGCCGGTGCAGTGCATTGGACCGGAAATCTCAGCAGGAGAGTATCGACTTCTCATCAGTGTATCGCTCCGGCAACCGTAATTTGGTGTCCCGTGAAGACTGTCGAGACTCCGGAGAAAGACGCTTCCTCCAGACAGGTCTTCATCCGCATCCATCCAGCGAGCTTCTTGGAGGCATTTAACGAGTTGCTTCGAATCATCAAAGGATACACGCCTCGTCCATACATACAGGACCTTCGGCACGAGATAGGCAGTATTGAAATCACCGGACCCGACTCAACCGAGGCCCTTCTCGGTGTCCTCAAGCCTTATGGTGTAGATTCGGAAGAAGGCCCTGTCTCAAGATTCAAGTCATTACTAGGTCTCAGGGACCCGGCATCTCTTCCCCTTGGCGCAATGTTGGCACTCTCCATCGCGGACCCCCGCCTATCATACCCCCCACGAAAACTTCAACCTCCCGCAGCTACAGACCAGCAAACCCAACTCGATCTTCTCGAATCCATCTCGGCGTTCCGTAACGATGAAGGCCTGCAACCATATCAGCTCTTCGACCGGGACGCCCGTTTCAGGGCTTCCAAACTACCATCCCAGCAATCCCTGAACCGGCGGAGGGGAAAGGCGGACCCTGGCGCTCCTCTCAAACCGACCGATGCAGACCCGCCGATCCCTATCATGCTGCTCGCTTCCCGAAACGGAACCGGGACACATATACCAGGTACCTGGACCATACTGCTTCCGTGGAAATGCGTGCAGCCGGTATGGCTCAGCTTGATGCACTACCCGCTGTCTACTGGCGGCAACCCGAAATTTGGCGGGTTGGACGAGATCAGGCAGCTCGCCTTTGAGCGTGGTCAGCCGTGGTTCCCCGGAGATGCGCCGGGCACCGATGCCGGCAACGCCTGGGAAACGCGAGAGCGAGAAGTCCGACGGAAGAAGTGGGCTAGTAGGCCGAAGGGGAAGCGGACGCAATGGGAGAGTGTCGCACTTGGGGCCGGACGTAAGGGCGAAGTCGGTGTGGGATGGAGCTGTGACTTTGAGACTTTATTTGCCAAAACTGCCCCCCCGGCCAAGGAACCAGATGCATCAAATCTTGCTGATGGTGATCATCCAATGTCCGAGGCTGCTGCCACCGATAAGGACAAGGGGGAAGAAAAAGACACAGAGAAGGGTGTGAAGGGCAAGCAGAATGAGAAGGGGGGTACGCTTATCGACAAACCCGCTAAACCCCTGACGGACATTACACACATACCCAAAAACGTCTTCATCAGTCTGTGCTCTGCCAAAGATCCAGGCGCTATCCCAGCCAACGCCGTCGTCACCGTGGGCATCAAGATACTCGGCCGGGGCGTCGTATCGACGTGCGCACGCGTGTACAGACTGCCCGACCCCAACACATCCACCACGACACCCACTTCCACTTCCATTTCTATCCCAAATCCTATCATTCCGATAGCCTCGTCAGCCGAAGTATCCGCTACACAACCCCCCAGACCGCCAGCCCAGCACGGCAGTCACATTCACAACAACAACAGCAGCAGCAACATTAACACCCAAGGCTCAAGCGCAGCAGCTGCAGCGGCGTTATCACCTGCGACCCTGTACAACCAATGGCTCGCACAACTCCCCTGTGCCAAGAAGAACAAGAGTGCGAAAAATAATTTCACCGGTCCTACTAATGCAAACGTGAAAAACACAAATCCAGCAACAACAACACCAACCGATGCCCGCCGCCAGGCCCTGGCCCGGCAACTCGTGGCACCGCCCAACTCCATCTATGATGAGCAACAACAACAACAACACCCCCCATGCCCCGACGCGCACGACCTGATCGGCTTCGTCACGACGGGGAGCTTCAACCTGCGCGACGGTCGCGGCGAGGCCATCGCCAGCATCTCTGCCCGGCTCGCTTACGAGGAGATGATCTCGTCGAGGTTGAAGGCGGACAATAATGGAAAGGAAAAGGGAAAGGAAAAGGGAAAAGGAAAAGGAAGCGGGAATATCAGTGATGAGAGGCTATGCGTCGTCAGAGATGCTGGTCTAGGCGTCGGTTGGCTTGGACGGTGGGAGTTGATATGATATGAACCCTAGGTTAATCGATACTTTTTGTTCTTGGTTCGTATTTATTAGCCCAAAAGGAGAAGAAGGAGAAGAAGGAGAAGAAGAAGAGAAAGTAATCAAAGGTCCAGGTTGACCTGGTCCTGGAAAAGGAAGACACACTGGCACAAAAGAAAAGAACATAGAGAGAAAAGAGATCTCACGGTCCAATGGTACCGATTGGTACGTTTTGTTCAACAGATGAATAAATAAATAGTATTGGCCCAGCGGGAATATGATGCTGTTAAAGACTTTCCGCTTTTTACAGTGTCGACAATGATCTCTTTCTCCATGAAAGCAAGAGTCTACGGACATTCGCTTGCTGGCAGCCCTCAGCAGCATACAGTTTAACAACGATTGGCTTTCCTTGACGGGTCTGAACTTTCGGTAACTTGCTCTGTCTTTTTCTCCTTGCAGTTTTCCCGTCTCTATATTTTGAATCATCTTTTTCTAGGTTGTCTATCAAGCACACAATTAGGATGCATACCAGATGCGAGCTCGAACTTCCAACGGCGAAGTAAATCATGTTGGGTCCAGAGAGGGAGATCTACGCGCCATTCGTCTTCTGCGCCTCTTCCGCGAGCAACCTCTTGCACTCGGCAACGAGCTCGGACTTATCCACCAGTCTGCCCTCCTTCTCCGGGTGGCCATCCGGCAAGCCCATAACCTTGACCTTGATTTTGCCGGCCTTCAACTCATCCTCGCCGATGATGACACCCACGGGCACGCCAGCAGTTTCGGCCGATTTGAATTGCGCCTGGACGCGGGGCTTCACCTTTTGTGTAAACTCGGCGCTGATGCCTCCCTCCCAAAGCATGCTGGCAATCTCCATGCGCTCGGCCAGGAGACCATTCTTTCCGCCAAAGGCCATGACGTATACGTCGCTGCCGCGCACTTTCGCCTTCTCTTGCTCGTGGCGGGCCTTGAGAATCGTGAAGATGCGGTCGACGCCGAAAGATATACCGATGCAAGGAATTTGTTTCCGTCCATACATTCCAACGAGGTTATCGTATCGACCACCGGCGGCAATACTGCCTACTCTGGTTTCGGCTGAACGATCCTTGGCGGATAGTTCAATGACCGCCTCGTAAATGAGGCCTAAAACAGTGTTAACGACGACTGGGATGCCTTCCGTTGCCAAGGTTCACAAACCCGTGTAGTAGTCCAGACCACGAGCTAACGCTAGGTCAAATGAGACTTTATCGGCGATTTGGAAGGCGGAAAGATAATCGTGGAGCAGGCTCATCTCTTCGACACCTTTCTGGATCTTTTCGTTCGCCATCATTTTGTCGTCCTTCTTCAGGAGATCTAATATTTTGGGTATATCGCCGTTGTACTTCGTGTATTCGAGGATCTCATCGGCAACGCTTCCCTCCAGTCCCTTCTCCATCATCTCTTTCTTGACTTCTTCGCGACTGAGCTTGTCCAGTTTGTCGACAGCAGAACTTATCGCTCGGATTTTGTCATCTGGTACACCAGCCACCGCAAACAGACCCTGCACAATCTATTAGAGGAATCCAGGCCGCGGACAGGGTCGTGGTGAGGATCAGAGTGTTCAACATACGTCGAGGATCTTTCGGTGGTTGATTTTCACGGTTACATCCTGAGCCAGGCCGAGTTCAGAGAACACCTCGTGGACAATTCGAAGAATCTCCGCGTCGGGGATCATAGGATCATATTCGCCTGCAATGTCGAAGTCGCATTGGTAAAACTCACGCATTCTGCCTCTTGCGATAGCCTGAGCATGTAACAAATTAGTCATCTCGTGCTCTCTTAGCATATCCGTGTGTTGTTTGTTTTCTTTGTAGAAAACCACCCAGAGCGAGCGAGCGAGAAGCCCACTCCGAGCCTCGGCGTAGCTGGAGTTGGTGCGGGAGACTTCAGGAAAAGTAGGAACGGTTGAAGTAGGCTATGGATAACGAACCGGTTGATCTCGTCGGTAAACTTTGGCAATGTGGTAGCGCTTGATTTGCTGAACATTGTTCATGGCAAGCCATCTCGCGAATGGGACCTGACTCGGACAGAATAATCAGTTAGAATTTCACACGGAGGTTCGTACATCCACAAGCCGAGATGTGGGAGCAGGGCAGTGCTTACCGTCAGGTCATAGCGGAGCGCAAGATCCTCCTAGTTCAGGTCAGTTCCCCATCGCCGTCAAAGAACGCGGAAAGCCTTACGCCGCCTTGATCGGCAAGCTCGTAAATGAGTTCTGTGGCGCTCAGCGTCAGTACTCGCTATCGACTCCTCTGGCGTCATTGGATGTTCTCGTAACGGAAGAGCCCCTTGCGACACAAAGCCTAGCTCGACAGTATACTTGTTTGCAGGCCAGTTGGGTAATGAGGATCTGGTGGACAGAGGCCTTACTTGAGTCTTCCTAAACCAGGTATGTCAGTAAAGCTGCCAGTGAGGTCCAAGTAATGGCAGCTAACTCACTCCATATTTTCCAGAGAGGATGCTCTTGAGCTCGAATACCGGTGTATCTAACGCAACACCGCCGTGGCGCTCGAAGGCGCCGTTTGCCGCCTTGAAGATACGATCTCTGATTTTAATGTCTGAGCCAACCCAGTCGCGCGTGCCCTTTGGCACCTTGACGGCGGATCTATCTGTCTTCTCTCCCCCCATATCGCCTCTTGCAGTATCGGTAGTGATCTGAGGTCTCGTTTCGGAGCTCGAGTTCGAGATGGTGGGGTAATGAGGAGCAACGCGACTATCGGCGGGGCGCGATTGCGTCTGTTGGTTGAATGCCGTGCAACTTGAAGAGAAGTAGTTGTTAGGGGTGATAAAGGGGGAACTACTGAGAGATCCGGGCAGGCTTCTCGTTACAGGGTTGTGGTAACTCGCGGCAGCAGTTCGGCAAAGTCGAGGCAACAGAGTTGACGGGAATCGAGTTAGTAGTCGCATTGGTGCGATATTCGACTGACTCACTTGACTGGCTGCTTCACTCGAAATATTCCTAAAGATTTTGGTCTTGCTGCAGGAAAACGGAGCCATAACCCAGCGATAGTTGCAAGTGGGGTTCGTCGCGTCGCAAAATGCACCAACCGGGGTGAGGGGCATATTTTTAGCTCTCTGCATTGCATACAGCAGTACTGGTACCAAGAGATTATATACCTGTGCCCTGACATCATCCATCAGCAGCTCTGTGGACTTGAAAGACATCACATACAACTCCGCCGCATCCTCATCTGCGCTCAAACGGAAGAAGTGACCATCTTGCCGTTTATTCACACTCAAGTTCTTTCCGATTGTGCCTCCCTGCATGGATGCCGATCACTGAACATCTCGGGACCTCACCCGACCAGAGGCGGTGAAAATATCTCTCCTGGAACTCGCAAGGATCGACTACGACGAATTAGGTGTCTATCGAGAGAACAGTGTGATATTATCGTTCACCATTTCAGGCCTACTATCAACGCGTCTCTAATCACGTTCCGGGGCTCTAATACTATGGTTCGTGCCCAGTAGTATGCAACAGACGAAACAGTCCCCATCAGTTGAACTTGGAAAATAGAGCATATCTTCTTCAAAGCATATACAGGTCGAAGTTTCGTGGAACAACGTGGAAATCCTATATATCCTAAACATCCAATTAAGCGGGTAAAGAAGCCCCAGACTCCAGTCAATTCCGAACAAGTCGAGCTTTGGCCGGAAGACAGTCTACTATGATCTATAGAGCTTATGGAGGTGAAGACAGCCTCGATGTATCACACGGCAACACTCTATTTTGCAATATCAGGCTATCGCAGGACTATTACCACCTATACAAACTGTTAGCTGGTGAAGGCAATGGATCTAACGACTTGATTTACAACAAGGACACTCGAGTTTTCATGGCAGATCTGTCCTCGTCCTTACTTGAGCATCACGCCACTCACGTTTCACGCGGTCACTTCAGTATGCTACAACAAGCTTAAGTTAGGGTATACTGTATAATCCTGCCGCCATCAGAAACGAACTTGGTCGACCGGCAGCGCAAGACCAAATGATAGCATGTTTATTGTGAAATCATCAATAACGCCAACTACAGCGTTGTTCATGTTGCTGATCGGCAATTTGCAGAGACAGAACATGCATGTCCTGCCAATCCTGACAGAAAGGTGCCACCGAGCATCCTAAATAGACATGTTTCCATTGCCAACTAGCTGGATTCGAATCTTTCGCGGACCTTCCTCAAAATCGTATTATAGGCTGATGGGTTTTGCATGACGGCGAGATGTTACAGGAAGTGACGTTGGTCGCCTTCCAAAGTTCAAAGCAACTGATTCAGTCGAAGATTGTATAAAAGCAAACCATACAGATAGACGCCGCTGGATTCGTAGAGATGATGAGAACTCCTCAGTCGACATTCGTCGTAGATGGGTGGGCTGGCCCTGTGCTGCGATTCCACCACTTGTCATTGCCGAAACACCAATTAAAATCGAGACGGAAACTCGTGTGGTTCTGGCAAGAAAAAAGAACGTGTTAGCGCATGCTCCTGGAAGCTTTGCAATCTATACCGCATATTTCAAAGTTGTGGACGGGAAGAACCGATGCAAAGAACGATCTCCAACATCAGGGGACATACCATGCTTGACCTGTGGGGACTCAGATCGAGACCAGTTCACGGTAGGTCGGCGTTGAGAACGAGGTGGGCGCTCGATGGAAGAGACATCATCTATCTCGGCAGTACTGGCACGATCGTCCTTGGGAAGCGGGGTCGGAATACGCAAGCCGCTTGCGTCGGTGAGTTCCTGCTCATATCCGTGCGCAGGGGAGGCAGGATTTTCGTTCGCCTGCCTATTCAGACGAGCTCGGCGGGCTCGCCAGAAGAAAATCCAGGCCAGAGTGCCGAGGACAATGACAATAACACTAACGATGATGCCAATCTCAGCCGCCGAAGGCTTGAACTTGGTGCTGCTACCACCCAGAGTAGAAGGGCTAGGACCACCGTCAAGCGGCGAAGCTCCATCATAATGTCCGCCGTCCGAGGGGAGAGGAGCAGGCGCCATTCTGATAAGACAGTTGTCTGGAATAGCTCGCGTGGAATATCTAGTTGCAGGTTCCAGACAAGTCTTGGACACTCTGGGTGATTCGGCGATGCAGCAGAATATCGGCAGGTTGGATTAACCCCGTCGGTTCGGTCTTAATCTAGTCTCGCAGTGGCTTGATGGCAACACAACGATAGGGGCCTTCAACGTGGACAGCCAGTTAGCTGAGATCTGTACTATTCGACACTGAATAGACTGGCTCGTAACGATTGGAGGGTAGTGCGCGAAGAACGAGGTCTGCCACAAACCAAGTTGCGCAGAAACAAGCAGGAAGGAGAGTCGAGGTGAACAGACTGAGTGGGGCTATAAAAGACGGTAGCACACACCTTCTGGCACTGATTTGCTTGGAATCTCTGGTCAATTTCATGTATTTGGTCAGATCCTGGATGAACTCAGGGTGAGGAAACGCAAGGAATATCTGAACCAAGTCAGACCCTCATGGTACGATATAAGTACGGTAAGGCGGGGTGAGGCGGTTGCAGTAGGCAACGACACGAAGAGCTTTTGACCTGCACAGGCGCAATGTAATAGATGGGAGTTTGAACGCAATGGGAGAAGGGTGACTTTTTGGAGACAAACATAGAAGGAGCGTGCGTGTGTGTGTGCATCTAACATTAGAAGGATCGATTACCCAGGAAGAAGAAAGGCAAGGACGAACTGGCGCTGTACCTAAAATGGTGTTACTGAAGCCCTATTGACGGAAAGCACGTCCCAGACTTTCATGACATGGACGACAATGACCAGCTAAGAACGCAGATTCCTGAATGTATTTCTGTTTTGCCATTGATACATGTACCCAAGTGAGTGAGCGTTAGACAATGGGGGATGTATGCTTATAAGACAATGAGTCTCAAGACAAACTTGGCAACAGTCAATATGTTACCAGTTGGATATTTAGCTTACTACCTAGTTTTACAGCACATCCGTGCTCATCACTGGTTGGTACATCAAATAGGTCACGGTATAAATAGTCTACTATCTGATGTGCATATCATTCAAATTCTTCAGGTAAAATGGGTAGATGCCTATAGGCTACCTCAAAGTTCTGTTCTAGGTCGGCAGCAACGTTTGGCTTTACTACCAATGTAGGCCTAACCGGAGGATACCTATTTACGACGATCTAACTCGGTGTGGTAGCAAAAGCATTATATTAACAGGTCCTAGGCATGGCAAGAAAAGAAAGGACGTAGGTAGAGGTATGTTTTAGGCATGGTGCATCAGGTTGTGCAACTCCTTGATCTTGTCGTGAATAATAGTATCCCTAACTCTCTGGTATAACAGTGCAAAGCTGGAAGGGACACGTCCGTACGATCTACAGGAATGGGCGCATTGCTCGTATATACGAGCAAACTTCATAGATCTGAGAACATGAGTTCAACCTTGTCCTGATCTTTTCCCGACACAAGGGATTCCTGCAGCACCTAAACCGCTTCTGGTGTTGTACCAAGTGGCACAATGGCATTCATGATTATTGATTGATGTCCCCAGTGTTTGTTGCAGTGGTCTGCCTCCTTATCCAAGGAAACCAGCTAGGTTCTTAAGTGGGGGGGGGGGGGGGGGGGGGGGGGCGGAGGTGTGTGGTGGGGGGGGGGGGGGGGGTTGTTATAAAAATTTATTATTTTTTAAATAATGGGGGTTATAAGACGAAACAG